>NW_026847993.1:2498579-2512176 GCF_025583915.1 Anolis sagrei ordinatus | reverse complement strand
TGACAAGTGTAGACTCTGGAAGGAAGCAGACAAAATGATAGATCACATACTCAGCTGCTGCAAAAAGATTGCGCAGACAGATTACAAGCAGAGGCACAACACTGTTGCTCAGATGATCAATGAGAACTTGTGCCACAAATACCATCTGCCTGTGACAAAGAACTGGTGGGATCACAATTTGCAGAAAGTGAACACATCAAACTACTCTGGGACTTCAGAATTCAGACTGTTAAAGTTTTGGAGCATGAGACACCTGACCTCACGATTGTGGAAAAAAACAAAGTGTAGATCTTTGATGTTGCAATCCTAGGCAACAACGGAATTGATGAGAAGCAACTGGAAAAGCTGACACAATATGAGGATTTAAAGATTGAATTACAAAGTCTCTGGCACAAGCCAATCAGTAGTGATTGGCACACTGGGTGCAGTGCCTAAAGACCTTGGCCTGGATTTAAAAACAATCAATGCTGACAAAATGACCATCTGCCAGCTGCAAAAGGCCACCTGACTCGGATCAGCACACATTATTTGCCGATACATCACGCAGTCCTAGACACTTGGGAAGTGCTTGACGTGTGATCCAATACAAAAGCCAGCAGAGTGATCTTGTTTGCTGTGTACTCATCTTGTTGTGTTTCAAATAATAATAATAGTAATCATAATAATACCCATGATTGTGTTAAAAAACCAAGTATGGATCGTTGATGTTGCAATCCCAGGCGACAGCAGGATTGAAGGGAAACAACTGGAAAAGCTAACACGATGTGAAGATTTAAAGATAGAACTGCAAAGACTCTGGCACAAGCCAGTCAAAGGGGTCCCAGTGGTGATCGGCACACTGGATGCAGTGCCTAAAGACCTTGGCCTGCACTTAAACACAGTCAACGCTGACAAAATGACCATCTGTCCACTGCAAAAGACCACCCCACTCGGATCAGCATGTATTATTTGCCGATACATCACGCAGTCCTAGACACTTGGGAGGTGCTTGACGTGTGATCTAATACAAAAGCAAGCAGAGTGATCTTATTTGCTGTGTACTCATCTTGTTGTGTTTCAAATAATAATGATGACGATGATAATAATAATAATAATAAATCTTCCAGCCAAATAGAAGCCCCTAGTGGTGCAATGGATTCAATTCTTGTGCTGGCAGGACTGCTGTCTGACAGGTCAGCGGTTCGAATCTGGGGAGAGCGGGTTGAGCTCCCTCTGTCAGCTCCAGCTCCCTATGCAGGGACATTAGAGAAGCCTTCCACAAGGATGGTAAAACATCAAACATCCAGGCGTCCCCTGGGCAACAGCCTTGCAGACAACCAATTCTCTCACAACAGAAGCGACTTGCAGTTTCTCAAGTCACTCCTGACATGAAAAAAAAGCTAAATAAAAGACAAGACATGGCAGGGGAGACTGTGCTGGGCTGTTGTGCAAAGGTAGTTTTTTGTCAGAGGATTAACTGAAATATTTCTGTAACTACAACTTGCTTTTGAAACCTTCAAAAAGCTACTTGCATCGAGGTTTTGCCAATATGCAATTTAAGTCCAATGTAACTACTCAAATATAAATTCTTTAATTGACTCATATGACTCATAAGTACATATTGAGATGGACACATGTTCTAAGTATTGTGGAGATCAAAATGTCTTTTGCCTCTAGAGAAAAATGGTGCATTTTTGGGTTTTTTTTTTAAAAAAAAGTAACAGTCAAATAGGATTTTTGAGTGTTTCATCAGATTGGATTTCTCGGTCCAAAATGGACACATTGCCTCCTCCTGCTGTGGCATCAGTGGGCTTAGCTGTGTTTAAAATTCCTCACATATATGATTTATAAATCCTAAAAATGTGTCTGACCTCTGTGCAAAAAAATCAAAGGTGAGTCTTTCGGTGACATTGGGATTATGGAGATTAACTCCCATTCCCAGCCCACAGAACCATGCTGTCTGGGAATGGGAAGAAAATGTCTTTGAACTGTGTTTTAGAGAATAATGCGACAGCAGAAGCCTTGTTCCAGAAACAGAGGTTATGTTCAGATCTGACTTGTTTACCTAGGGGGAAATATGAACGCGCCCGTATATAATTATACCTAAAGCATTCCATCTGAACATTAAGAAGAACTTTCTGACAGTGAGATTTGTTCAGCAGTGGAACTCTCTGCCCAGGAGTGTGGTAGAGGCTCCTTCTTTGGAAGCTTTTAAACAGAGGTTGGGTGACCATCTGTCGGGGGTGCTTTGAATGCAATTTTCCTGCTTCTTGGCAGAATGGGGTTGGACTGGATGGCCCATGAGATCTCTTCCAACTCAGTAATTCTAAATCCTTTTGGCCTAAATCCTTAGATTGCTTTTGGCTGCTTGATGCTCTCCTTCAATACACATCCTACGGCGTGATGCCTCCGAGTCTCAGCCATTCGGAAAACAGACAACGGCCTCCGACGGGGGCAGGCTATACTCTTCCGGAGCGAATGGAAGGTGATTTTAATTTACTATTTTATTATAGATGGTCATAGATGGTAAGGCGGTGGGAATAACCTCCATTAGATGGGTTGGTTACATCCAGATTGGACTACTGCAGTGCACTCTACGAGGGGCTGCCCTTGAAGATAGGCCCTGCTTATCTTCGCAATCGCATCTCCCTCTACGACAGTGGTTCTCAACCTTGCTAATGCTGTGACCCCTTAATGCAGTTCCATAATGCAGTTGTGGTGACTCCCAACCATAATATTGTTTTCATTGCTACTTGATACCTGTCATTTTAGTACTGTTATAAATCGTAATGTAAATATCCGATATGCAGAATATATTTGCATTCACTGGACTAAATTAAGCACAAATACCCAATATGCCCAAATGTGAATGCTAGTGGGGTTGGGGGAGGAGGAGAACTGATTTTGTAATTTGGGAGTTGCAGTTGTTGGGATTTATAGTTCACCTATAATCAAAAAGCATTCTCCACCAGCGATGGATTTAAACCGAACTTGGCACAAAGAACTCCCATGATGATAGAAAATACTGGAAGGGTTTGGTGGGCGTTGACCTTGAGTTTGGGAGTTGTACTTCACCTATATCCAGAGGAGTGCTGTGGATTCATGCAATGATGGATCTGGACCAAACTTGACACGAATACTCAGTATGCCCAAATGTGAACACTGGTAGAATCTGGGGAAAATAGACCTTGACATTTGGGAGTAATGGCGCTCCATGCAGTCATGCCGGCCACATGACCTTGGAGGTGTCTACGGACAGTGCTGGCTCTTTGGCTTTGAAATGGAGATTAGCACCACACCCCAGAGTCAGACATGACTGGACTTAATGTCAGGGGACTACCTTTACCTTTTTATTTGGGAGTTGTAGTTGTTGGGATTTATAGTTCATCTACAATCAAAGAGCATTCTGAACTCGACCACCAATAGAATTGGGTCAAACTTCCCACACAGAATGCCAATGACCACCAGAAAATACTATATTTTCTGATGGTCTTTGGTGACCCCTTTGACACCCCCTCGCGACCCCCTCTGGGGTCCCGACCCCCAGGTTGAGAAACACTGCTCTACGAACCAGCGCAAATTATAAAATCAACTGGGGAGGCCCTTCTCTCGCTACACCATCATCACAAACATAGTTTTTATTTATTTATTTATTTATTTATTTCGGTTACTTCTACCCTGCCCTTCTCACCCCGGAAGGGACTCAGGGCGGCCTACAAAGGCACAATTCGATGCCGGCATCACATAACAGTAGTATAAAACAATATAGCAGCAATTAACAGTTAAACAACAGTTCCTGCATTACAACAATAAAACCAATACACCTCATTAACGGTCAGCGTTCGCCATCTTGTAGTCCACTTTGTCAGTCCTGTCAGTCCTAGTCATCTGATTGTCCTTATCTAGTTGTCAGATTGCCCAAAGGCCTGGTCCCACAACCACGTCTTTAATTTCCTCCTGAAGGAGAGGAGGGATGTTGATGACCTAATTTCCCCGGGAGTGAGTTCCACAGGTGAGGGGCCACCACTGAGAAGGCCCTGCTCCTCGTCCCCACCAACCTCACTTGTGATAGCGGTGGGGTTGAGAGCAGGGCCTCCCCAGATGATCTCAAACTCTGGGGTGGGACGTAGAGGGAGTTGGTGGGAATGAGAGAGAGGGTCTTCTTGGTGGTGGCCCCCTCGCCTCTGGAATGCCCTCCAGAGGCATTCCAGACATTCCAGGCACTCCAGGGAAATAAAGACAGGTCTCATCCATCTCCTCTTTTTTGTAAGAGCTTGAAGACTTATGTATGTATGTATATATGTATGTATGTATGTATGTATGTATGTATGTATGTATGTATTTATTTACTATATTTGTATACCGCCTTTCTCAGCCCTCAGGCGACTCAGGGAGGTTTACAATAGCAACGATTCAATGCTCAAAAAACACCATCAACATTTAAAAACATTAACACATAATATAAAACCATAACAAGAGTATTAAAACATAGACCATTTGCCTAGTTACCAATAGACATCACAACTTCTGAGGATGCCTGCCATAGATGTGGGCGAAACCTCAGGAGAGAATGCTTCTGGAATATGGCCATACAGCCCAGAAAACTCACAGCAACCCAGCACCAATTGCCACTCCCAGCCAGAGTGAAGAGAGAGGGAGCCAGGGGACAGTTCCACCTTGTCTCCTTTGCTATGTTAATAATATAATATAATGTAATATAATATATTTTATATACATATAATATTTATAATATAATGTAATGCAATATAATACTAATAATAATATTACTTCTCATAATTAATTAATTATAATAATATTAATAATACAAATATATGACATGTAATATTACTAATAATATTACAATATAATGACATAATACAATATAGTAATATTTAATACTGATATTTTACTATGCTAATAATATAATATATTGTATGTACCGTATATACTCGAGTATAAGCCGACCCGAATATAAACCGAGGCACCTAATTTTACCACCAAAAAATGGGGAAACTTATTGACTTGAATATAAGTCGAGGGTGGGAAATGCAGCAGCTACTGGTAATACAAAATAAATATAGATACCAATAAAATTACATTAATTGGGGAAACAGTAGGTTAAATATTTTTCAATGTTTACATAAAGCTGTAATTTAAAATAAGACTGACCAACTTTGATTAAACCATTATTCTAACTTTTTTCAGTGTCAATGTGCTTAAGTATCCTTCCAATAATAATAAAGAAAGTAAAATAATAAATGTAATAACAACAATAAAGTAAAATAATAAATGTAATAATAATAATAATAATAGAGTAAAATAATAAATGTAATAATGCCAATAATAGAGTAAAATAATAAATGTAATAACATTAAGACTAAAGTAAAATAATAAATGTAATAATAATAATAAATAGAGTAAAATAAATGTAATAAAATAATAGAGTAAAATAATACAAATGTAATAATACCAATAATAGAGTAAAATAATGCAAATATAATAATACCAATAATAGAGTAAAATAATAAATATAATAACAATAAGACTAAAGTAAAATAATAAATGTAATAATAATAATAATAATAATAATTAGAGTAAAATAAATGTAATAAAATAATAATAGAGTAAAATAATGCAAGTGTAATAATGGCAATAATAGAGTAAAATAATAAATGTAATAACAATAAGACTAAAGTAAAATAATAAATGTATTAATAATAATAAATAGAGTAAAATAAATGTAATAAAATAACAGAGTAAAATAATGCAAATGTAATAATGCCAATAATAGAGTAAAATAAGAAATCTAATCACAATAAGACTAAAGTAAAATAATAAATGTAATAATAATAATAAATAGAGTAAAATGTAATAAAATAATAGAGTAAAATAATGCAAATATAATAATACCAATGATAGAGGAAAACAATAAATGTAATAAAAATAATAGTAATAACAGAGTAAAATAATAAATAACTTTCACTCGAGTATAAGCCGAGGGCAGCTTTTTCAGCCTAAAAAAGAGCCTGAAAAACTAGGCTTATACTCGAGTGTATACAGTATATATAAGCTTCTCTGAGTCCCCTTCGGGGTGAGAAGGGCGACATACTAATGTTGTAAATAAATAAATAAATAAATAATGCTTCCGTTGCCTCCGAGATACTTTAAATAGCAGGCAGCTTGCCTTAGTTCACCTCTGAATCAATCCCCTGATTCAGTATCCCCTGATACTGACTGTTTCCAAAGTCTTGAAATGTGACGTCTGGATTTTGGAATGGGTGTGTGTTATTGATTTATCAGTCAGTACCTCGATTGGGAAATCTGGGGGAAGGAGGCAAAAGCCTTTGCAGTTTTGCTTTAACAAAGGCCACAAGTGATAGGTGAGAATGTGCTATCTGGTTTGATTGTTTTTCTTACTTTGTTTCCGTTGTGACATGGCAGGTAACCATCTTCACCGATACTCCAAGGTCCTCGAGGCTCACCTGCGAGACCCCAAGCCCCGCTCCCTTCCGGCGTGTCCTCACCTGTCCTGGGCAAAACCACAGCCTCTGAATGAAACCGCGCCCAGGTTGTCATTTTTTTAAATTTTGCCAAATATCCCAGGAATTTTATTTATTGTGTCAGGCAACTGAACAGTTGTATTACATTTTTGACAGAACAAAAAAAAAACATACAAAAGACACAGAGTTTGCAAGTTTGGTAGTTGATTAAATGTCCTTTGACCAGTATCTGGCCACTTGGAGTGCTTCTGATATTGCCGCAAGAAGGTCCTCCATGGTGCATGTGGCAGGGCTCAGGTTGCATTGCAGCAGGTGGTCTGTAGTTTNGGTTCGTTATCGTTTTGTAATTGAAAAAATTAACGAATTATTAATGAATTACGAATTAACGAAACGAAACCGGCCAGCCCTAATAAATATGTGAGAGGAATCAACAGAGAGGAGGGAGCAAGCTTGTTTTCTGCTTCCTTGGAGACTAGGACGCAGAACAATGGCTTCAAATTACAAGAGAGGAGATTCCATCTGAACATGAGGAAGAACTTCCTGACTGTGAGAGCCGTTCAGCAGTGGAACTCTCTGCCCTGGAGTGTGGTGGAGGCTCCTTCTTTGGAAGCTTTTAAGCAGAGGCTGAATGGCCATCTGTCAGAGGTGATTTGAATGCAATGTTCCTGCTTCTTGGCAGAGGGTTGGACTGGATGGCCCATGAGGTCTCTTCCAACTCTTTGATTCTATGATTCTATGATTCTATATTTTCAAGTTTCTCCTACTGCTGGTTTTGTTACGGTCTCTGAGTTCCACTGGATTACATTTTTGGATGAAGAGGGTCAATGCTGGGGAAGATGGGGATGCTGGGGAAGATGGTGGAAAGCTATGGCTTGATCTGAGGATGAGATGAAAGTCCATCCTTGCCAGACAGTGTTAGGAGGGCTCAGTGAAGGCAAGACTGTGTCAAATGGATGGAGACTATGAATATATTAAGTAGAAGATGTCACTTTTGATTTGTTTGCATGTGTGTGTATGTACCTTCAAGTTGGCTATTAATGTCTGATGACCTCGTGGATCTTATACCATCTTCTTGGGGAACGAAGACCCTGAGCCAATTTTGCCAGTTCTTTCCTTTGAAACAGAGGATATTCATTGGTGGTGCAGATCAGGTGGGATCTGGTGCCTTGAATGTATTTAGGCCAGAATTTTGGGATGTAAAAATGCAAGTTTATTTATCCTTTAGGAGAAAAGGTGTTTACAAAAGGAGTAGGTAGCCACATCAATAAACAGCCTGGATCTCAAGGAAAATTACATCTATTTTTGTTGCTAATAGGACCTAAATGTTTGGACTTTATGGCTCTTTGCCTCCCAGAACCAAAATGGGATCTGCATACATGAACATGAATATCCAGACCATCTTAACTGGCAACAAAAATGACATCTTGACAAAATCTAGCTTGTGGCATTAACATCATCATTTTTTCTTATCCCTATGATTTTAACACCTATACTTGATGTTTCCTGTGGAGCTCCAAAGGGCCCATGATGTCTTTTGTGCATTTTTTGTTGGCCCGAGAAAGGTATCACCATTTTCTGGATTTTGGATGTTATTGCATGCAACACATTGAAGTATCCCTTTGAAACAATGGAAGAGTGTCCCAAGTTTTTTTTTTTTTACGTTTGAGTGCTTCAGTGGGAAAATTAATCATACAGATAGAAATACACACATGTTTTTTGAACAAAAATCCCATTTTCAGGGCACAAAATAAGGCTTGTGTATGAAATGAATTTTTCATGAAAAAATATCCTCAAAACTTTTTGTAATCTCACCCAGCAGGTTTCCTTGGGCTCGCTTTAGGATTTGTTGCACTCACAGAGCCTGAATCTCAGCTAAGCTTCCTTTATCTCAGCCATATTGTTTTTATAATGTTGTTATGATTGTGTTGTTTTATTATTTTATTTGATTGATTTTAATTGTCTTTGTTTTTATCTGTTATTTTTGGGCTTGTCCCTTGTAAGCCGCCCTGAGTCCCCTTGTGGAGATGGTTGGTGGGGTATGAAATTAAAGTTATTGTTAATAATAATAATAATAATAATAATAATAATAATAATGCTTGTGTGCCAGCTGCGCCTGTACCTTGGGAAATCTGACTTGGCCATAGTAGTCCACACTCTGGTTACATCCCGTATAGACTACTGCAATGCACTCTACACGGGGTTGCCTTTGAAGACTGTTCGGAAGCTCCAAATGGTCCAGCGGGCAGCAGCCAGGTTGCTAACAGGAGTGACACTCAGGGAGCATACTACTCCCCTGTTGTGCCAGCTCCACTGGCTGCCAGTCTGTCTCCGGCACAATTCAAAATTCTGGCTTTAACCTATAAAGTCCTAAACAGTTCAGGCCCAGCTTACCTTTCTGAATGTATCTCTCCTTATGAACCATCTAGGACTCTAAGATAATCTGGGAGGCCCTGCTTTTGGTCCTGCCTTCTTCACAGATGCGTTTGGCGTGGACGAGAGACAGGGCCTCCTCAGTGGTGGCCTCTCGGCTGTGGAACGCGCTCCCTAGGGGTATTAGATGGGCCCCCTCCCTTCTAACATTTTGTAAAAAAGTTAAAACCTGGCTTTTTGAGCAAGACTTTGCAAATGCAGTGTAACAGGCAAATACAGATCTATGGAACGACTTTACAACATGAATTGGAAAATGATTTTAGTAAGAAAACACTGAGGATTTATGTTTTTATTGGTTTTGTATGTTTTTTATATTTGCTAAATGTTTTAAAATTGTATTTTAGGTTGTTGGGGGCATCGAATTGTGGCAACTGTAAACCGCTTTGAGTCACCTTCGGGCTGAGAAAGGCGGTATATAAATATAGTAAATAAATAAATAAAATTATTATTAAAACTTTTGAAATCTTTTGTGCTTGTGTGGGAGGATAACATGAGTAAACTCTTGCTTCCTGCCCAATTGGCACAAATGTTAAATAGATGACAGAATTTCAACAGATTTGCTCATATCTGAGCGTGGCTTGGGAAACAGATGAATATCATATGTGTTATCTGATTTTTTGTTTGGTTAAAAATTGTGTTTCTGGGTCACAACCAATCGTTTTCTTGACAAGTGTGGATTTTCAGTAGTATAGACAGGATGTGAGGGTCTCATTTTCTTTTTAGCAATTTACCTATATGGGAATCTTTATCTGGGTCAAGGAAAACCTGTTGACATTTTAATTTTACCTTGTCATGACACACTCCTAGTTAGCTGACAAAACCATATTTGCATCTTGTCCTCAGCCAAACTCAACACTTTCCTGTAAAATGGAACGTTAAAGGAGTGTATCGTATTGATATCTCAGGTTTGTATTGGTATCTTGAAAATACATACCATTCCTCTTCAGTGGTTTACAGTCAGAATGTATAAACCTCAGTCTCTAAGGTGAAATCCAAATCCTGTAATGACCTCAGCAGACGGGTCTGTTTTCGTTGCTACATACCAGTCCAGTCCTAGTTGACCCACAGCACCTGCCAGCTCCCATCTCACAATGCATGTGTACTTCCAGTGGGGTTCTGTGGGTTATCTAGAATGGAGCTGTTGTATGCCACCATGGTGGCAACATGGGAGGCTTCACGTGTTGCGCAGGAAGCAATGGGGTGGGCAGAAGCCATGCGATCAATGCTACCCCTGTGGGATCAGCTTCCTGCCAAGCCGGGTGATGCAGAGCATGGGGCGACAGGTTCTTCCCACTCCCTGATGGCAGTCACCTGATTCACCGTAATGCATAGTGATTCTGGCAGCCCATATGATGAGAACATAGGTCCCATTCTGATCAACTCTTTTTCCCAGAAGGACAAACCTTCTTCCTTATGAATGTGGGTTGAAATCCTAGATTGAGGTTGGACAGTTATGAGTACCAGAGGCCATTTTTCCTCCCATTCACTTGTGGAGTAGAGCCCTATCCAAAAAAAGCAAGACCAACTACCACTTGTGATATCACTTCCTGCCAACATTTTGAGATGGGTTGCAGAAGAACATGGAAACACTGGAGTAAATGTAGAGGCTCTAGAATACTTGTGATGGTTGTTGTTCATTCCTTCAGTCATCTCCGACTCTTCTTGACCTCATGGACCAGCCCACGCCAGAGCTCCCTGCCGGCCGTCACCACCCCCAGCTCCTTCAAGGTCAGTCCAATCACCTCAAGGATGCCATCCATCCATCTTGCCCTTGGTCGGCCCCTCTTCCTTTTACCTTCTACTTTCCCCAGCATAATTGTCCTCTCTAGGCTTTGCTGTCTCCTCATGATGTGGCCAAAGTAGTATCCTCTAGTATCTAGTCTCTAGTATCCTTCCCTCCAATGAGCAGTCGGGTTTTATTTCCTGGAGGATGGACTGGTTGGATCTTCTCGCAGTCCAAGGCACTCTCAGAACTTCCCTCCAACACCACAGCTCAAAAGCATCTATCTTTCTTCGCTCAGCTTTCCCTAAGGTCCAGCTCTCACATCCGTAGGTTACTACAGGGAATACCATGGCTTTGACTAGGCGGATCTTTGTTGCCAGTCTGATGTCTCTACTCTTTACTATTTTATCGAGACTGGACATTGCTCTCCTCCCAAGAAGTAAGCGTCTTCTGATTTCCTGGCCACAGTCTGCATCTGCAGTAATCTTTGCGCCTAGAAATACAAAGTCTGTCACGGCCTCCACATTTTCTCCCTCTATTGTCCAGTTGTCATGGTAGGGTAGGCTATTTTCACAGTACAAGCCATGTTGCTTTCAAGTTGTTTCTGACTTATGGTAACTCTAAGGTGTCCATATCATGAGGCTTTCTGGGACTAAGAGTGTCTTGCTTGCCCAAGGTAAGTTTCCATGGCTGAGCAAGGGGCAGTATTTGAAGAGTGGCAGATTTGCACAGGAGCAGTCTGGTCGTTCTGGGGCTTCTTTATCAATGGAAGAGGAAGAAGTGCACTTTTGGAGTCTTAGATTTTGTGCAGGGAGTCAGGTTCTGCTGTATGGAAAACAGAGATCTGGTCCTTGGCATTGTTCTTAGGGAAGAAGTTTTGGCATTTTGGTTTTTTGAAGTTATGGTGTTATGGAAGTTATGGAACTATGCATTGGCAGGCTGCAGGAAAGTAGCACTTAAACTACTACACTGCATTGACTTTCTCTGAAGGAGATAAGGGAATATTATTTGACCTTACTCATGTCCATGTCAACAACACAATTCCAGTTCTGATCTTTTGCTTCTCCTCTCTTTGCTTTTGGACCTACTGCCAATTGGGATGTATGTTCCCAAGAACTTCTCTGAAATTGGTTTCTTACTCTTGGTTAGTAAGGAAAAAACATGAGTGTCTGCCACCTTTCTCATAATGATCTTGAGAAAACCATCAGAGCAGCTGAATTATGAGTATGAGATCACTTGTGTCTTTAGCTCATGTTACCTGATTGACAAGCATTTCAAATGTTGCTTCAAATTTATATACACAGGATTGACAGTAATGAGTCTGGGAGAAATGCTGCTTTCTGTGGGAGGCATAAATTGTTTTTGTTTCCTTGTGTATGAGCCGCTTGCTCAGGGGGCCATATGTGTCTGCTAGAAAGCATCGGTGCAGAATGACTGGCACAGAAGGTTTGCATGGGGAAGCATCTAAAGAAATACGGGGGCCGTAGATGCATCCAATACATCAGGAAATAACTAGTAAACGATTTCTGCATAAAATCATTCTCAGTTAGTCATCCTGCAGATGCTTTTCTGCTTCAGATAAGTTGAAAATGCCCCCTGTGAAAGCTAGAGGAGATTGGACTGACGATAACAATTGGGCAAATGCATAATGGCTGAGCCAAATGGGTAAACAGATGGCTATTTGAGTCCAGTCCAATTCAAATATGGTACATCGAGAGACTATTCCCATTCTTGGGGGGCGGGGGATTCACAATATCAACCCTTTGTTAACATCCACCAGTAGGATTTAAGGTGAAGCAGAAATTGATTAAAATATGGTATTCAAATTTTCCAATTTTTAGGCTGTTGTGTGTCTCCAAGTTTTTGATGGCTTCTTGTGACCCTGAGGTGAATCTGAGAACTAGCATATTGTAGTGGTTTCATCATTGAACTATGGCTCTGGTGACCAAATTTTGAAGACCCACTATAAAAATAATATTTATTTATTTATTTATTTATTTATACCCCGCTACCATCTCCCCATGGGACTCGGTGCGGCTTACATGAGGCCTAGCCCACAATACAACAATAAAAGCAATACAAGCAATAACAGATACAATACAAAGCAATTAAAACAAATCTCATACACAAAAAGCAAAAACATTAAACAATACAGTGCACATTTAAAATCACTAGATGATCTTGGGCAAGTAATACTTTCTGAACCTCAGAGGAAAGCAAAAACAACCCCCTCTTGTAGTTTCTTGTGTGACTTCAAGTCATTTCTAACCTATGGTAACCCTTAGGTGAACCTATCACTGGTTTTTCTTGGCATAGCTTGTTCTCTGAGGGTGAGAGCTTGACTTGACCAAAGCCATCCAGTGCCTTGTCTTGCCATGGCTGAGTTGAAATTCAAGCCTTGATCTCTGAAGTCATTGTCCAATGTTCAAGCCACTACACCATGCTGGCTCTCAAAGAAGGAAACCTGTGCTGGTACGACTGTACCAGGAGCTCTAACTTTATTTTCTTTCTGTTATCTGTTTTGCAGTCATAGGACAGGCCTCCTGTTCATCATAATTAAGCTTTGGTTCCGCCTCCTGCTCAGGGCTCTGGGAGGGAAAGGAGCCATTTTTTGGTCAGTCTCACACAAGGAAGCTAAACTATAGGACATAGACCTGCTCGTCCTGTAGAAAAGCATCCTTTCTCAGGACCATCCAGGGAAACTGAAGTCCAGGAAATTCCAGAAAGGAACTCCAGCTGAAATATCTACAAGCCTCTGCTGGTAGGTCTACTCGATGCCCAGACACACTTGGAATTGGTAGTAGTACCCACATCAGCGAGGCCTAGATAATAGACAGCCTAGGAGAGGTTTAAAAGGGTGTTTTTTTTCCTTACGGAGAAAGTACAGTTAATTAACACATCATTCGATGTGCGGGGCTTGATGAATGCAAAGCTGGGGTGAAAATTGCTGGAAGAAACATTAACA
>NW_026847993.1:2300431-2495180 GCF_025583915.1 Anolis sagrei ordinatus | reverse complement strand
ATGGCCAGACAACCCGGAAAACTCACCGCAACCCAGTGAGTTTAGGTATGTGGGGATGCTAATTTAACCCATTTGCAAGGCCATAAAAATCTCCAACAAGCAAGGAAAGAATGAGGAAGTACTTCATCAGTGTCAAAAATGGTCGGTGAAGTGACAGCTCCCCTGGTGGCCAGAATACCCTCATGAAAATAGCTGGAATGTTGAATAGCCTCTGTGTGTCTGTCTATATATGTTGTGTGTCTGTGGCATTGAACGTATTGCCATGTATATGTGCATTGTGATCCGCCCTGAGTCCCCTGCAGGGTGAGAAGGGCAGAATATACATACTGCAAATAAGAAAAAAGTCTGGATTATTGATGTCGCCATTCCGAGTGAAAGCCGCATTGAAAAAAAAAAAACAGCAGGAAAAACTCAGCCGCTATCTCGACCTCAAAATCGCACTTCAAAGGCTCTGATGGCATAAACCAGTACAGGGGGTCCCAGTGGTGATAGGTGCACTGGGTGCCGTGCCAAAAGATCTCAGCCGGCATTTGGAAACAATAAACATGGACAAAATCACGATCTGTCCACTGCAATAGGCCGCCTGACTTGGATCTGCGTGCATCATCCGAAAATATTTATTTATTTGCTTTATTTCTATACCGCATTTTTCAGCCCAATCAGGCGACTCAATGCGACTCAATACATCTCATGGTCGTAGACGCTTGGGAAGGGTTCGACTTATGATTTTGTGATACGAAATCCAGCAGAGAGATCTCGTTTGCTGTGACATACTGTGCTTGGGAGAGGGAATGTTCATGCTGGAGAGAGTTAAGAGACAGTAAACGGACACAATGTGTCACTAAGGAGAGGAAAAAGTGACAATTGGATGATACTTTATTGGGGGATTTGTTACAATGTTAGGGAAAGGGGGAGAAAGCAAGGCCAAGCCAGGCCAAAGGAGGTTTTTTACTTGAAGCTGCTGCTRTGGCTACATTCCCAGCGATGCTGGCCCAATCAGACAACCAGGAACTGCGGAACTCCCTGCTGCACATCAGACCAGTTTGAATGCAGGGGGCTCTCCGTTGTCCGCTATCAGCTATATTGAACTCCATGGCTTTGTAGGGATGTGGGGCTGCCTTTGAAAGTAGTTTGGAAGCTACAGTTAGTTCAGAGATCGGCAGCCAGGCTTAACCCTAACCCCTACCACGACCCTGACCTAACCCTCACCCCCCCCTCCCGGGGGTTGAGAAGGGTGGGGTAAAAACGCTGTAAATAAATAAATAAATAAATAAATAGGGAGGAGAGAGCAGGCTTGTTTTCTGATGTGTTTGAATTTGATTATGGCATTGAATGCTTTTTGTATGTAAACCGCCCAGGGTCCCCTCGGGGAGAGAGATCCATCTATAAATATTGTTATTATTATTATTATTATTATTATTATTATTATTATTATTAAGTGGCAATGGGAGCTGTGTGGTGGTGATGGGAGTGTGGAGGGATGGGTGTGTTGGTTTGTGATGTGTGTTGGGGAAGGCATTTCATGTACAATGTACAAAAACAATAAAGTGATTCAGTTCAATTCAAATACTTAGGCGATCCCTCGTAGTCTGAGGATGATGGTTCTCCAAGTGTAGTGTCTTGGCGATGGGTCTGTAGGTGGCTGTGGAGCCCTCTTCTTCATCCGCGTGTTCTCCCTTACGCAGTGAGGATATCGGTTTCTCCTCAGTCTGAGTCCTTTGATGTGAATGTAGATCTGAACTATGAGTGAAGCTCTGTCCACACTCCAGGCATGTCAAGGGTTTCTCCTCAGTCTGAGTCCTTTGATCATGTGAATATAGACCTGAACTACAAGCTCTTTCCACACTCCAGACATGTAAAGGATCTCTCCCTTTCACCCTCCATTCGTGAGTCTTAGAATTCCGCAACACTGCTGGTCACAGCTGACCTCCAGTTAGTGTGCTCAAGGGCCAGGGCTTCCCAGTTCTCAGTGCCTATGCCAGAGTTTTTGAGGTTGGCTCTGTCCACACTCCGGGCATGTCAAGGGTTTCTCCTCAGTCTGAGTCCTTTGATCATGTGAATGTAGATCTGAACTACGAGTGAAGCTCTGTCCACACACAGGGCAACATTGCATTTTCAAATGGCAAAAAATGATTTATTTGTCGCCAGGCCATGGCAATAATGCCAGTCAAGCACACAGGAAGGCAATCCAAAGCTTTGCGGCAACCCCCGAGGGGGCTGCGGAGCTTTTCTCACTTTGGTAGCAAATGGAAGATACATTTTCGTTGGTTCCCAAAGAGAAATCCTTCCATCAGTCTGAGCGAGCTGTACAGTTGCTCCCGTGTTGTTGTTGATGATTCTGATTGACATGACAGCCCGCGCGGGATCCTCACAAGGACACAAGTAGAAGGCGACTCTAGTCTGTTGTTCTCTGAGTCCCTTCATGCATCCATCTTACCTGTTGCCTCCTTCTTCTATCTTGACTCCAGTATCAAATGGATGATTCTCTTTCTTCTTCCACCTTGAAGCTGATTTCTGATGAGAGGAGTTGTCTTTCTTCCAAGAGCGAGGTGTGCTTCCTCTCCTGGTTGTCTTTCTTGTAGGATCTCCTGAGGGTTGGATGAGGAATGGCCAAAAGCTTCTAGGCCTGGAGCCTCGCCTCGCCTGCTGCCCTCGAAGCCGGCTTCTAAGCCGAGTCCCGGCCACTGGTCGAGCAGCTGGCCCTCGGTCCTAGCAGCCAGGCCAAGTCCCAACGACCGGAGCGAGAGTAGCTGGGCCTTAGTCCTGGCTTCAGCCAGCAGCGGGCGGCAGGCGGGGCTCGAACTCGCAGGAGGCCACAGCGTGACCCTGGCCTTTGGGGGTTTGGTCCTCACGCCACACGGTCCCACGTGGAACCCAACGCCCTTCGGGGGCCTCAGGGCAGGGCAGGGGCGGGGCCTGTGACGTCACAAGAGCGCCAGCAGCAGCAGCAGCAGCAGGCAGCTCTCTCTCTCTCTCTCTCTCGGGAGGGCGCCGCTGAGGGGCCACGCGGGGGAATGGCGCCCTCCCGGGAGGCTCCTCCCCCTCCCTCCCTCCCTCCTTGGGGTCTTCCTTCCTTCCTCTTGGCGGGGAACTGTCATGGCGGTGTCCCAAACTGAAAGAAGGGCCCCGGTTGCCCGGCTCTCTCTGTGCTGGGCGGGACTTCAAGAGGCAGGGCCCCACCCTCCCCACTTGGTCAGCCAATGAGGGCCCTCCCTCCCTCCCTCCCTCTCTCTCCCTGGGAGGAGTCCCAAAGGGAGGAGCCCCGCCTCCGGAAGGAAGCGAACCCTCTTTCTGTCTCTCGGGGAGGGAGGGGCCTCTGTCGGGAGGGGTCTGGAGAAATTACACTGTTTAGCGGGCATTGCACCACCTGACATCCGCCGGGAAGTAGCAGCCAATAGTGAAAGGACCAAGGCAGAGACATCTCCAGCTCATCCCCTGTTTGGGTATCAGCCAGCACGCCAACGACTTAAATCAAGACATAGTTTTCTAAGCTCTACAGAGACACTCGCTGGAACACCCCAGCAAGCGAGAGTCCAAAAGTGGCAGGCTCAAACCCGGAACCTCAACCAATGGCTGATACCAAATGAGAGACTCCCCCCTGGGCACACAGAAGAAGACGGGGCGACTTGGAAGGCGCTGAACAGACTGCACTCGGGCACCACGAGATGCAGAGCCCACCTCAAGAAATGGGGCCACAAAGTGGAATCCACGGCATGCGAGTGTGGAGAAGAGCCAACCACTGACCACCTGCTGCAATGCAGCCTGAGCCCTTCTTCCACATGATGCACCAGGGAGGACCTTCTTGCGGCAACACCAGAGGCAGCACTCCAAGGGGCCAGAGACTGGTCAAAGGACATTTAATCCACTACCAAGCTTGCAAACTTTGTTTTTTTATTGTTTTGTTAAAAATGTAATACAACTGTCTGGTTGCTCCTGTCACGATAAATAAATCGGGCCCCACTCCTGTCTGTCACGGTCCTGTTCCTAAAGAAGGGTCGCCGCGGCCTTTTTTCGGGGCTGCAAGAAAAGCAAACGGAGCCAAAGGAAGGCCTGCGCGCGCCTGCGCAGAAACGTGTGTCAATGGGAGGGAGGGAGGGAGGGAGGGAATGAGGGAAGGGGCCGCTTCCCTTTAAATATGCAAATAAACTCTGCAGGGGGCGGAGTTAAGAGAGCCAGCTAACCTACCTGTTTCCCGGGCGGCCAATCAGGAGCGCGGCTGCTCCGTGAGGGCGGGAGAGAGGCGATGGCGTCATGCAGGCCCCGCCCCCTCTGCGGCTGCCTCTGTTTCCGGAAGGAAGAGAGAGAGATCGAGGAAGGAAGGAAGGAAGGAAGGAAGGAAGGAAGGAAGGAAGGAAGGAAGGAAGGAAGGAAGGAAGGAAGGAAGGAAGGAAGGAAGGAAGGAAGGAAGGAAGGAAGGAGAAGGCCTTGGATCTCTTCCTCGCCAGGTTTGGTTTCTCAGCGCTTCCTCCCTCCCTTCCTCCTTCTTTTCCCTTCTTTCCCTTCAGCTTCCTCTCTTTCTTCTGTTACTCCTCTCTTACAACCCCTTCCTTCCTTCCTTCCTTCCTTTCTTCCTCCCTTCCCTCCCCCTCTCTCCTCTTCCTTCCTTTCTTCTCTGATCTTCTCTTCTTACTTCTTTCCCTTCAAACACTTTTCTTCCTTTTTGGTGATTTCTGGGTTTTTTGGGGTGTGTGTGTGTGTGTGTCTTGTTTTTTCTTTTACAACATATTGAATATATAAAATAAAAAATACACATTATATCTAAATAGAATCATAGAATCAAAGAGTTGGAAGAGACCTCCTGGGCCATCCTCCAGTCCAACCCCATTCTGCCAAGAAGCAGGAATATTGCATTCAAATCACCCCTGACAGATGGCCATCCAGCCTCTGCTTAATAATAATAATAATAATAATAATAATAATAATAATAATAATAGAATCCTAGAGTTGGAAGAGACCTCCTGGGCCATCCTCCAGTCCAACCCCATTCTGCCAAGAAGCAGGAATATTGCATTCAAATCACCCCGACAGATGGCCACCCAGCCTCTGTTTAAAAGCTTCCAAAGAAGGAAGGAGCCTCCACCACACTCCCTCCGGGGCAGAGAGTTCCACTGCTGAACGGCTCTCACAGTCAGGAAGTTCTTCCTCGTGTTCAAATGGAATCTCCTCTCTTGTAGTTTGAAGCCATTGCTCCCTTGCGTCCTAGTCTCCAGGGAAGCAGAAAACAAGCTTGCTCCCTCCTCCTCCCTGTGGCTTCCTCTCACATATTTATACATGGCTATCATATCTCCTCTCAGCCTTCTCTTCTTCAGGCTAAACATGCCCAGCTCCTTAAGCCGCTCCTCCTAGGGCTTGTTCTCCAGACCCTTGATCATTTTAGAAGAAGAAGAACTTTATTTTTCTCCCCCGCCTCCATTTTCCTCCCCAAGGGGACTCGGGGCGGCTGACAAGGGGCCAAGCCCAGGCAACATACAGATTAAAAACAAAAACAATAGCAAATTACAAATAGCCCAAACAGCATGACAGTGATAAACAAGTATCAAGCAACAGCAAACCAGTTTTGTGGGGGAAGGAGGCCAACATAAGAAATGATTAAAGGGCAAATAATTTGATAAGGTGGATGGGAACATAAATGGCACAGGAGATATCGTGAAAACAGAGCAATTAAAACAGGATCAGGATCATCTCAGATAAACTTACATATATGAATAATGATGTGATATAGTAATTTAGATTAAATGATGAAAACAGATCACGGTACAATCGTTTGCCATAGGGGTCATCAGTCGAAGGCACAACGAAACATCCACGTCGTTAATTCCTTACGGAATGTGGATAGGGAGGGTCCCAGCCTAATCTCCCTGGGGAGGGGGTTCCAGAGACGGGGGGCCACCACCAAGAATGCCCTCTCTCTCATCCCCACCAGTCGCACCGGAGACGGGGGCGGGAGCGAGAGAAGAGCATCCCTGGAAGATCTTAAGGACCGTGTGGGTTCAAAGGGAAGGAGGCGGTCATGTAGTTAGGCGGGCYCTGAACYGTTTAGAGCAGAGGTCCTCAAACTTTGTAAACAGAGGGCCAGGTCACAGTCCCTCAAACTGCTGGAGGGCCGGATTATAATTTGGAAAAAAAATGAATGAATTCCCATGCACACTGCACATATCTTATTTGTAGCGCAAAAAAAMCCCCTTAAAAACAATACAATAATTAAAATGAAGAACAATTTTAACAAATATAAACTTATTAATATTTCAGTGGAAAGTCTGGGCCTGCTTTTGGCTGATGAGATTGGATTGTTGTTGTATGCTTTCAAGTTGTTTCAGACTTAGGTTGACCCTGAACGAGAGCTGAGTAAATGACCCTGGAGGGCTGTATCTGGCCCTCGGACCCTAGTTTGAAGACCCCTGGTTTAGAGCTTTATAGGTAATGACCTGCACCTTGAATTGGGACCAGAAACTTGTCAGCAGCCAGTGGAGCTGTTTAAGCAGGAGGGTTGACCGCTCCCTGTAACTTGCTTCAGTTAGCAATCTGGCAGCTGACCTTTGCACTAGCTGTAGTTTCCGAACCATCTTCAAGGGCAGCCCTATGTAGAGTGCATTACAGTGGTCTAATCTTGAGGTAACTAAGGCGTGGACCACCATGGTCAAGTCAGACTTCTCAAGGTACGGTCACAGCTGACACACAACTTTTAACTCCCGGCCACGGCTGACACCTGAACATCAAGCATCAGCGCTGAGTCCAGGAGGACCCCCAGACTGCGGACCTGTATCTTCAAGGGGAGTGTGGCCCCGTCAAACACAGGTTGCCACCCTATACCCCGTTCAGCCGAGCGACTGACCTGGAGGACCTCTGTCTTCTTAATGCTCTTATTAATGCTGTTTGTGTGAATATTTGATTATCCGGGCGGAGGCCACCAGGGGGCGCTAGAGAGAGAGAGAGAGAGAGAGAGAGAGAGAGAGGAGGATGGGCCACTTTGTGGGGCGAAGGAGGACAGCCACTTCCTCCTGTTTTCCTGTTATTCTGCCTCCCCATCAATGTCCTCCTCGTGGAAACAACCCTTGTGTAGGATATGAGAAGTGGGGAGGGGGAATCACAGCTTGGGGGTGATCCTGGACTCATCACTGAGCCTGGAACCCAGGTCTTGGTGGTGGCCAGGGGGCTTCTGCGCAATTAAAACTTGTGCACCAGCTGCGCCCGTACCTTGGGAAGTCAGACTTGGCCACGGTGGCCCATGCTCTGGTTACATTCAGGATAGACTACTGCAACCCACTCTACGTGGGGTTGCCTCTGAAAACTGCTTGGAAGCTTCAAATAGTCCAACAAGAGGCAGCCAGGTTAATAACTGGGGCGGCATACAGGGAGCACACAACTCCCATGTTACTGGCTGCCAGTTTGCTACCAGGCACAATTCAAAGTGCTGGCTTTGGCTTATAAAGCCCTAAATGGCCCCAGGCACTGTCACAGGAGGAATTGGCGGGGACAAGAATATTGGGAATATTCTCGTCTCCACCAATGTGAATATTTAAATGGTTTTTGTGAATATTTCTGCAAATATTTATCTAAATATTTTAATGAATATTTATTTCTGTGAATATTTTTCTGATTATTTTAGTGAATATTTTATGAATATTTTGCAAACATTTTACTATTTTGTGAATATTTTAATTATTTCTTGTGAATATTTATATGACTTTCTATGAATATTTTAATGAAGTGAAGTGAACAGCAAAATTTAATCATGAATGAACAGGAGCAGGCAGAGGGCACAAAATAATCTTAATTTTTTTAAAAAAAAAACATGTTCACTCAAATATTTGAAAAATATTCATTAAAATGTTTGCAGAAATATTCACAAAATATATTCATTGCAATAGTCACTAAAATATTAGCATAAATATTCATAAAATATTCACAAAAATATATTCATTAAAATATTCACAAACAATTTGGGATGCTCAGGAATCAGATGTGGGACTAACTGTGGGATGGGAGGCAATCCTGTGTCCCTCGTGACTTAGCACATCCTGGTAATTCAGGGAAACCCATTATCCCCATTATCCAGTGAAYRATACCCTTTAATATTGGGAAGAACTATTCCTTTCGGACTTCCTGCCTTCCGTTCCTGTGGCCACATTTCTGTTTGACCCAATGAAATCAACGTGATGCTTTGATATTGGAAGTTGTTCCCCTTTCTTTCTTCCTTCTGTCATTCATTCTTTTCTTCCTCCCTCCCTTCTTTTCTCCTTTCTTTCTGGATTCATTTCCTTTTTTACATGTCAGTGATTGCCTTTGCTGGTATCTGTATATGTGCGTGAGACCCTGATGTCTGCATTTCTTGGCATATGAAAGAAAAGGGGGGAAACCGTGGCGGTAAAGAAGGTTCGCGCTTTCATCCTTGATGTTTTGCTTCTTTCTTGACCAGGGAAAGGAGGATTCCGTGGAGCCACCTCTTGGATGCAGTCATGAAATCAGAAATATAAAAAGAAGAAATCATCTCCAGATGATGGTGTGGCTGAATTCTTGACCTCACTTACAGATAACAAAGGAAAAAAGAAGATTCGAGTATCTGTATTACAATTAAACCCCGGTATCTCTGTTGACATGGAGGAGAAAGCATCTAAATGCCTGGAATGTGGAAAGAGTTTCACTCAGAGGGAACATCTGCAGCAACATCAAAGGACTCACACTGGGGAGAAACCTTATCCATGCCTGGAGTGCGGACAGAGCTTCTCTCAGAGTGCAGATCTACATAAACATCAAAGGACTCACACCGGGGAGAAACCTTATACATGCCTGGAGTGCGGACAGAGTTTCTCTCAGAGTGGAAGCCTGCGTTCACATGAAAGGATTCACACTGGGGAGAAACCCTATGCATGCCTGGGGTGTGGAAAGAGCTTCACTCAGAGTGCACATCTACATTCACATCAAAGGACTCACACGGGTGAGAAACCCTATACCTGCCAGGAGTGTGGACAGAGCTTCACTGAGAGTAGAAGTCTACGTTCACACCAAAGGACTCACACTGGGGAGAAACCCTATACATGCCTTGAGTGTGGAAAGAGCTTCACCCAGAGTGCAGATCTACACAAACATCAAAGGACTCACACTGGGGAGAAACCTTATACGTGCCTGGAGTGTGGACAGAGCTTCACTGAGAATGGAAATCTACTTAGACATCTAAGGACTCATACTGGGGAGAAACCTTATACATGTCTGGAGTGTGGGAAGAGCTTCACTCATWGTTCAGGTCTGCGCTCACATGAAAGGACTCACACTGGGGAGAAACCCTATACATGCCTGCAGTCTACGTGCACATCAAAGGACTCACACTGGGGAGAAACCCTATACATGCCTTGAGTGTGGGAAGAGCTTCACTGAGAGTGGAAGTCTACGCTCACATCAAAGGATCCACACTGGGGAGAAGCCTTATAAATGCCTGGAGTGTGGAAAAAGCTTCGCTCTTAGTTCAAGTCTACGCTCACATCAAAGGACTCACACTGGGGAGAAACCCTATACTTGCCCGGAGTGTGGACAGAGCTTCACCCAGAGTGGAGATCTACATAGACATCAGAGGACTCACACTGGGGAGAAACCCTATACATGCCTTGAGTGTGGAAAGAGCTTCACCCAGAGTGCAGATCTACACAAACATCAAAGGACTCACACTGGGGAGAAACCTTATACGTGCCTGGAGTGTGGACAGAGCTTCACTGAGAATGGAAATCTACTTAGACATCTAAGGACTCATACTGGGGAGAAACCTTATACATGTCTGGAGTGTGGGAAGAGCTTCACTCATAGTTCAGGTCTGCGCTCACATGAAAGGACTCACACTGGGGAGAAACCCTATACATGCCTTGAGTCTACGCTCACATCAAAGGACTCACACTGGGGAGAAACCCTATACTTGCCCGGAGTGTGGACAGAGCTTCACTCATTGTTCAAGTTTGCACTCACATCAAAGGACTCACACTGGGGAGAAATCCTATACGTGCCTGGAGTGTGGACAAAGCTTCACTCATAGTTCCAGTTTACGTTCCCATCGAAGGACTCACACTGGAGAGAAACCTTATACCTGCCTGGAGTGTGGACAGAGCTTCACCCAGAGTGGAGATCTACATAGACATCAGAGGACTCACACTGGAGAGAAACCCTATACATGCCTGGAGTGTGGAAAGAGCTTCTCTCATCGTTCAAATTTACATTCTCATGAAAGGACTCACACTGAAGAGAAACTCTATAAATGCTTGATGTGTGGAAAGAGCTTTTCTGAGATACCAAATCTACATAGACATGGGATTCATGAAGACTGTCCGGAAGCTTCCACTGGTCCAACGGACAGCAGCCAGATTGCTAACTGGAGCGGCTCTCAGGGAGCATACAACTCCCTTGTTGTGCCAGCTCCACTGGCTGCCAGTTTGCTACCGGGCACAATTCAAAGTGCTGGCTTTAGCCTATGAAGCCCTAAATGGTTCTGGCCCAACTTACCTGTCTGAACGAATCTCCCCTTATGAAGCTGTGAGGACTTTAAGATCATCTGGAGAGGCCCTGCTCTCGGTCCCGCCATCATCACAAGCACGGTTGGCGGGAACGAGAGACAGGGCCTTCTCAGTGGTGGCCCCTCGGCTATGGAACGCCCTTCCTAGGGAGATTAGGTCGGCTTCTTCGCTCCTATCATTCCAAAAGCATCTCAAGACGTGGCGTTTTGAGCGGGCATTTGAAAATATGGAGTAACAGATGTAATGACAGAATAACTACATGGCGGAACTGGCCATTGTTTTAAGGATTGAAGTATGTTTTATTATAATGGCTGGTTTTACTGTTGCTAATGTTTTTATATTGTCTATTGTAATCGTGTCCTTGGTGGCATTGAACTCTTGCTTTGTAAACCGCCTTGAGTCGCCGGAAGGCTGAGAGGGGCGGAATAGAAACGTACTAAATAAAGAAATACATACATAAAGATTCACATTGGAGAAAGCAGTGGTATTTGACCCCAAAGAGACTCTCCAAGATCGAGCTTTCCAGACTTTTCATGCCGGTGACACACTTTTTAGACAAGCGTCCTTTTGTGTAATTCAGTTTAAGTAGCACACGGCAGGTTAAGCCAACCACATATAAGATTTCCAATACATATAATAACATATAGAGATAAGTTTCATAGGAGAGACAACAGACTGAGAGGTATCTTTTATCCCAGAGCTGAAATTAATTACTTAGGCGATCCCTCGTTGGCCGAGTAGGATAGTCTTCCAGGATCAGTATTCTTGAGGGGTGTCTGTGGAGCCCTCTTCTTGACCTGCATCTTCTCCCACAGTGAGGGCATTGGTTTCCAGGTGGAAGGCGGTCTCGGTTGGGGTTGGCTTGACGCACCTTCCTCTTGGCACGTTTCTCTCTTTCGCCCTCCATTTGTGCCTCCTCAAACTCCACAGCACTGCTGGTCACAGCTGACCTCCAGCTGGAGCGTTCAAGGGCCAGGGCTTCCCAGTTCTCAGTGTCTATGCCAGAGTTTTTAAGGTTGGCTTTGAGCCTGTCTTTCAATCTCTTTTCCTGTCCACCAACATTCCGTTTTCCGTTCTTGAGTTCGGAGTAGAGCAACTGCTTTGGGAGATGGTGGTCGGGCATCCGGACAACGTGGCCGGTCCAGCGGAGGTGATGGCGGAGGACCATCGCTTCAGTGCTGGTGGTCTTTGCTTCTTCCAGCACGCTGACGTTTGTCCGCCTGTCTTCCCAAGAGATTTGCAGGATTTTCCTGGCCGTTGCCTGTTGAACCAATTGAAATTTCTGGGCCATTTTCAAGAGCAGCCCCATGTAGAGTGCATTACAGTAGTCCAATCTGGAAGTGACTAAGGCATGGACCACCCTGGCCAGATCCGAAAACATAGTGGACTGAAACTACATCATGCCTATAGCTTAGCCCACACTAAAATGCCATCTTACCTGTAGTAATGACCTGCTTTTTTGGGGAGGGGGGCAGCTGCACTGAAACAGGGCTGTTTGAAAGAGACGCGGCTAAAAGGAAAGGGAGAAGGGGGAACCCAAGGAGCCTGGAGGCCGAATCCTTCAGCCTGGAAGCTATGTGTCCAAAGGGGAGTCTTATTCCATAATAATAATAATAATAATAATAATAATAATAATAATAATAAGATATCTTTATATTTATTACTTATGAAAAGCGTTCGAAAGATGAAGCATTGCTTGGCCTGATCCCGTTACACACAGAAACCGGAAACATCGAAGATGTCCTTCCAGCTTTGGAAAGAAGCAGATTGAACAGAAATGAGTTCCAAAAAAAGAGGGGGTGGGATTTCACCAGAAAAGCAAAGAAATCATTCAAAGGCACCAAGTCCAATGTTGCACCCCCTTCTCCTTGCCTTCCTCTCCCGGCATCTGTTCCTTCTGGAATCTGGCTGCGATCGATGGACACAGACGCAGAGAAGCCTATTTGGGGGGGGGGGCAGGGGGCCCCAATGGGGGAAGGAGGACTGGGAAGGGCTCAGAGCTCCCTGTGCCCCTCTCTCCCTTCTGCGACTTTTTCAGGCAAGGTCTGGCTCCAGAAGCGAACCCGCCCCTCTTTCAGCTTCTTGGCCACCCTTTGCTTCAAGCCTATGTCCAGGTACTGCTCCTCCTGGTCGTAGGAGGGCCAGGCCACTAGACTGGCCCCATTGGGATCCCTGTGGAGCAGAAGGGAGGCAGAGGTTACGTCAGTTGGTCTTGGTTTCATCGATCAAAATCCACCCAAAGCCACCTTTGCAGCCGCTTTCCTGGCAGCACCCGGCCCTTGTCCCATCCCTTCCTTCCTTCCTTCCTTCCTTCCTTCCTTCCTTCCTTCCTTCCTTCCTTCCTTCCTTCCTTCCTTCCTTCCTTCCTTCCCAGATGAACCCACCTCAGGTTTCCTCCCAAGGAATGAAATAAGCTTTGGATAGCTGTGGCAGAAGACCAATACAGACAATTCAACAGAAAGCCTACGGACTCACCCCTTGCGAGCAAAATTGGCCCAGTATTTCATCATTGTTTTGCTAAGGTTTCTCTCTTCGTCAGTGCCTTCATCTACAGGAGAGACACGCAACGACAAGCTCAGTCAAGAGTTGCAGGCTTTGGCAAAGTTTTGTCAATGTCCCAAGGGTTTCAGAACCTTCCTTGACCGGCCGCAAAGAGGGCCTTGGTGTTGCAACTCAGGGTAGTTTTCACCTTGCTCCAGACACCACCCCACCAAGGCTGTAGATTTTTGTAGTTTATTGAGAAAAGTCAAATCAAAACAAAGAAATAGAAATGCAATAGTTCCATAGGCAAAACAGAGACTTAAATATAAAGGCAAAGTTCCCAAGATCCAAAGGCAAAAACATGAAGAATAATCCCTTAGCAATGGTCAAACAAAAGTCCATGGTAAACAGTTGAAAACAAGACCCAAATCCCAGACTCGGGAAGGCAGAAGCGTGCTGCGAAAAGCCAAGGAAAATCTCCAGAAGTTAACACGGGAAGAGCAATGTTGGACCGACAACAATTCCCTGTCAGCTACAAGACTAAATACCCTTTGCGAACATGAAAGCATTGCGTTGACCTTTGGCACATTTGGCTTCTCGCTTGCTGGCCAAGCAAGTGCTTCTCCGAAGCCTTAATTGCAAATGACCTTGTCTGCTCATTCATTCACTATCTGCAAGGCTATGCAATCCCTTATCTGGGTCCAGCTGGGACGGATCCTCCACCTGGCCGGGTGGGATTTCACTCTCGCTATCAGTCTCCCTAACTGCAGGAACATTCCTTTCCCCGGGGAACTGACTTGCTGTTTCTCCTTCAGCAGCCACACTATCAGCCCCGTCTGAAACATGTACAGGAATCTGTAAATCATCAGCCTCCTCAGTAATCCTGCAGGCCAAACTGAGGCTCAGAAGGCCCAAACAGCTCAGAGTCAAGCTGAGTCACAACACTTGGGACCAGCCAGGTGATTCCAGGATTCCCTGTTGATGAAATGGTAGGGTTGTGTGTATTAGGAGAAATCACCCTCGAGACACGTATTCCCAGAAGCACCCGGTAATCAAAGGGTGGAGTGCCCAGATATGGCTGGCTAGAGAGCTCAAGGCAGGTCATAGCTGGAGGTGTGGAATACTGATAGGCAAGTCTGCTAGAAATCACGAGACCACAAAGTCTTCTTTCTTTTTCCTGCTGTGACAAATTGATGTGTCACACTGTGAGTTAACTGAGGGACAGAAAAAAGCAGAAAAACCCTAACCAGAAACCTGCCAACTGATTTCAAACAGGTCAAAACATTATGCTTTTGGGGGAAAAGTAAGCACTCACCTGCTAAGAAGGGCTTCCCAAAGACAAAGAAAAGCTCATCGCCGTGGTCGGCCTGAACAAAGTCCGGCCTCAGGCCCACCTGCCAACTGGGGCTGTGCTGGAACTCATAGAGGTAGGTCGGGTGGCCGGCGTCTGGAAAGACAAAGGCGGTGGGGTCACCCTTTCCTCCTCTGGATATGACTCTATTATTTATGATACGGAGCCCCCGATGGCGCAGTGAGTTAAAGCACTGAGCTGCTGAGCTTGTTGACCAAAAGGTCGCAGGTTCGATTCTGGGGAGCAGCGTGAGCTTCCGCTGTCAGCCCCAGCTTCTGCCAACCTGGCAGTTCGAAAACATGCAAATGTGAGTAGGTTAATAGGCTCTTTGGCTCAGAAATGGAGATGAGCACCACACCCCAGAGTCAGACATGACTGGACTTAATGTCAGGGGACAACCTTTACCTTAACCTTATTATTTATATATTTATTTTTATATCAATATATAAATAATAAAACCATATTTATCTCACTTTGGCCAAGATATATTACAGCAGTTATAGATATTCAACTCTGCCCTGGTTGATTCAACGTGGCCACAGGGTGGATGTGTGTGTGTGTGTGTTGGGGGAGGGGGGTTGGAGGCTCGAGGTCTTTTCTGCCGGAGACGCCACTCACCCCGATGGTGCCGGGCAGCAAGGACAGCAGGCGCCACTAAGACCACGTCCCCAAGGGCTTCCAGGACCCGGTCCCGGAGCTGAAGGGGGTCCTGGAAATCCTTCAGGTATTCGTTGATGATGATGTGGCAGTGTTCACGGTCGATTGTCTGTAATCACAGATTATAATCAATCATGGAAGCATACTCTCAGTCCAAGGCCTCTTTTATAGGTGTCTCATAAGCACAAAGAAGGCCATGGGGCTACTGGTTTGAGTATCAGTTGGACTCCCTGCTGCTCCGCCCTGGAAATCCATTGCTCAGTCTTGGGCAAGTCACTCTCTCTCAGCTTCAGAGGAAGGCAAGGCAATCCTGCTCAGGACAAGTCTTGCCAAGAGAAGCCCGGGGCCAAACCAGTATGAAAAGGGCGCCAGCGGGAGACCCTCTGGTCAGGGGGAGCCTGCCCTCCTCCGCCATCAGTTCTCGCGATCCCTTTCTGGCAAATGTCCCAGGATTTCCTTCCCTGCCTCTTGGGATCGGTGTCTCTCCCGCCAGATGAATGCGTCTTGGCATCGCTATTGGTATCCGGCTCAAAGCTTGGCACCAGAATAAAGGGTTCTTTCATATTCGTGATCTTGTTTGGTAATACAAACTTGGGGTCTGAGTTTTTTGGGAGGAGGGAAGGAAGGAAGGAAGGAAGGAAGGAAGGAAGGAAGGAAGGAAGGAAGGAAGGAAGGAAGGAAGGAAGGAAGGAAGGAAGGAAGGAAGGAAGGCTGGAAATGGACTCAGTGGCTCTGCAGATGCATTTCCCTGTTGCTGCCCTGGTTGTCCCATTCTCGTAGAGGACAAAGGGAAGATATGGGTCTGGGGCTTGGATTTTCTGCTTGTCTGGGGTCCTCCATATAGAAAATGGAGTGAGCCTGTTTTCTGCTGCTTCAGAAACTTGATGGATTCAAATGTGTGCCGGTATCCAATGCCAAGGATACTGGACGGGGAATGGAGCGAATGAAGCCTAGCTGGCCCTACGGCGCCATCCTTAGACAGAGAATGCAAAGGAAAGGCAAAGTCCCAACAGGGAAAGGCAGAGAGAGAGAGAGCTCTTACCATGAGGGACTTTGCAGTGCCGCACAGGAGGAATTCGGCCGTCTTCCTGTCGAAGCCCTTGTCTAACTCTGGGAACTCGAGCATCTGCAGGTGAGAGGGTCAGGGGTCAGGGGGATCCTGGGGTCAACAGGGGGGCAACGAAGGGGAAAGGAGGGGCGCCATTGGGGGAGGGCTTACATTGGGGAGAAGCCACCCCGCTTCATGGTTGTTGACGCCGATGATGACGGGCACGCCGCTGCCGCCCACCTCCTCCTCATCCAGCAGGCGCTTCGGCATAAACGCACCGTCCACCACGGCAGGCATGAAGAGTGTCTTCTGGAAGGAAAAGAGGGCAGAAAGAAAGGGTTGCTGGGGATAAGAAGAAGAAGGGGGCAAGGGGCCGTTGGTGCCGGACCCCTTAGGGAAAGCGTCCCCAAACTTGTGAGCTTGTGAGACGGGGGCACCCAAAGCATTCCGTACAATTTCCCTCTAATGAGCAGGTGGCCCCTCCCGCAGAGGCCAAGCGCCACTCACCTGAGTATTGTCCTCCAGTTGCAGGTGGGTGAAGCCCTGAAATCACAGAAAAGGGACACAAACACTCACACACACACACAGAGGGATTGAGGTCTGCGCTGGGCCCTCAACGCAGGGAAGGAGCCAGCAGAGGGCGCCATTCCGCTTACAACAGAAACATGGTGGGGTTTGCGAGGAGAATAATAATAATAATAATAATAATAATAATAATAATAATAATACTTTATTTATACCCCGGCACCATCTCCTCAAGGGACTCGGAGTGGCTTATATGAGGCCAAGCCCAACAACACATCAATAAAAACAAAAAAGCAATAAACAAACAATAAATACAAATACAATTAATATAAATCACATATAAACAATAACCAATGAACAGTAACACACAAAGATTTAAAAACCTATGGCCGAGCCAAATGTAATAGTTTAAAATTAAAAAATAAACGCTGGGCATAAACAAGGTAGGATATAACTGGTATAGGGTTGGATTGTTCTAGGTTTTTCAGGCTATATGGCCATGTTCTAGAGGCATTCTCTCCTGACGTTTCACCTGCATCTATGGCAGGCAAACTCAGAGGTAGTGAGGTCTGTTGGAACTAGGAAAAAGGGTTTATATATCTGTGGAATGACAAAGGACTCTTGTCTGCTGGAGCTAGGTGGGAATGTCTCAACTGACCACCTTGATTAGCATATAATGGCCTGACAGTGCCTGGAGCAATCTTTTGTTGAGAGGTGATTAGATGTCCTTGTTTGTTTCTTCTCTGTTGTTGTGCTGTTGTAATTTTAGAATTTTTTTAACACAATCTGGCTACCAATATTAAAAAACTTAAATTACAGCAGTGCAACAACAGAGAGGAGGCACTGTCAGGCAATCAAATGCTAATCAAGGTGGTCAGCTGAAACATTCACACCTAGCTCCAGCAGACAAGAGTCCTTTGTCTCACCCTGGACATCATTCCACAAATATATAAACCCTTTTTCCTACTTCCAACAGACCTCACTACCTCTGAGAATGCTTGCCATAGATGCAGGTGAAATGTCAGGAGAGAATGCCTCTAGAACATGGTCATATAGCTTGAAAAACCCACAACAACCCATTGATTCCGGCCATGAAAGCCTTTGACAATACATTGGTATAGGGTTTCAAAGAGAGATGAGGGAACGCAGTCAATCCTAGAAGGCGATCCGAACAGGATTTCAGAACTTAAAATAATACAGGCAATATACTAATATATTCTGTATTCTCAAAAGATTGATGGGTTAACGTTTCAAAGTCAGGATAGAAATGCCTATAAGTTCAATGATGTGGATATTATAGGCATAGATATACAGAATCTGTGTAGACGACAGACTAAAATAGCAAGTATTTACATATGTATTACTAATCTATTAACTAAAGGAATTAACTCTAGGGTATTTAAATGGCCGGATACTATTAAACTAGGAGTGAAATAGAGCATGTATAAGTAAACTCATAAAAGGAGGAAAAGACAAGGAAAAGATGGGACAAGAGAAGAAGACAGGAGATGAATGCGGACGCCAAAGGAGAAGAATCGACTTGCTCTTGGTATCGAAGATCTTGTAGATGGAATGTCAATGCCCCCCCCCCCCCCCCCCGGTCAGCCCACTGTGGACATGCTGCTTTAAATGTGTCCCATAACCCTGAGGTGTGGCCGCATAGCTTCTGGCCAGAGGAAGGAGCCTGGCCGGGCTTGTTCCCAGCTCTGCCTTTTGTCTTATTTGTCAAGGAGGGAACCAAGGGGGGGGGGGGCTCTCAAGACAAAGCCAGCCTTCCCAAAGACAAGCCGTGTCCTGCTCGGGTTTAGCAGCCTTTGTGCCGCTCCCTCCTTCCCTATTAGGCAAGTTCAAGCAGATTAGGACATTGAACACACACACAGTCCCTAAACTGATAGGCTGGGATGCTTGCTTGGCAGCCCTTCAACCCGTTGTATTGCTGAAAGCTTTCCTAGCTGGAATCCCTAGGGGTTCCTGGGCTGTATGGCCAAGGTGTTCCAGCAGCATTTTCTCCTGATGTTTCGCCTGCATTCGACCCATTTCTACCCCCCCCCCCCGCCTTCCTGGGCACTCTTCCCCAAGGAGCCCCCAGAAGGTGGCCCGTTTACCATCTTGAGAGTCGTCTCTAAGATTTCTTCCGCTGTCTTGGCCTTGAGGCAACGGAGCATCTCGGGAGAACTGAAGGCTTGGCAACCGGCAGTTTTGGCAATTTTCTGGAGGAGAAAAAAATTAAATAAACCATAACAATACACTCTCTCAACCTCAGAGAAAGGCAAAGGCAACCCTTTCCTCCCCAAAAAAGATCTGCCAGGAAGACCTTGTGATAGTGAAGTTGAACATGACCCCCCCCCCCCCATAAGAGATAGTAACTTATAGTTTTGCTAAGGGCAAGGACACCAGACTGGATAATAAGGGTTAAGCCTTGGTCAGTTTGGTGTGTATCATTTAATCAAGGCTTTATGCTCTATTTTCATATGTTTATAGCAGAAGGTAACCAATTTATTACTGAAAATCATGCCACAAAAGTATGTGACTTTTCCCACCTGAGGCACACCTGGATATATTTCCCTTTATGGACCTTCCTATGGATAATATGAACTATGGACACTGGGGGAAGGTATTTGGGTTTACTCTCTGTGTTATGATTTCCCTTCATGTATTTGACCTTGCCCTGACCTTTTTGCCCCCTTCCCCTCTCCTTGGGGGAAATCTACAAGGAAGCTGCCCTGCCTCTGGAAAAGCAATCAGTGATCATGAAAAGACCCTTCTCTTTGGACATTCTTTGCATGGACCATAATCAAGGAAATCCTTTTGACTTCGGAGTTGGGCCATCTTTAGGGTTCTTGTCTGGCAGACTTTTTAATCACATAACAATGGGGGGAATGTAACCTTAGGAAAGTCCTCTTTTCCTCCAAGCCATTTTTCTTTCAAATCTTTCCACTAAGGACATTCACCAAAGTCTTCCTCTTTGTGCCCTATCTGATTGTAAGGGGAAAAGCCGGATTAAGCTATCAATGCTTATCACAGACCCATCTCAGGACAATAAAGTGGCTTCTCTGGAAGGCCGATCCCCAGACTCGATAAGCCTAAGGACATTAAAACTCCATAATCCACTCCAGAATGCATTGTCTCCCTTCATCCCACCTCTGTCCCTTCTGATTCGCTGGAGCATCAAGGCAGCAGGAGCCTCCTGATAGGCTCTGGTGCCCCGCGAAAGCCCTGTGATTGGCCCTGATGCATGGGGGACGGTCAAGCCTCCTCCCAGCTGTTTGCGCGTCAGCCAATCCCCTTCGAGCTGGGCGGGAGGGGGGAGCGGGAATTTTGAAACTCACAACTCTGTATTTTCTATAAAAATGGCCTTTACTTCTGTAACCACATGCTCTGCTTGGCGAATGATTGCCGCTCTGCATCCTTTTCAGCTGAATCGCAAATAAAACATCTCGGTGGCACTTCCTTCAACTTGGTGAGACCTTTTATTGGGAAAAATCAGGGATTGGGTGCTTCTCTGTCTTGTCAGGGAAAAAGAACTCTTTGATGAGTCTAATTGGTCTCTGCCTCCTGGCAAAGACCCCTAAATTCCTGCTCTACAACAATACCTCCATAAAATACGTATCTAAATACACAAACAAAAACCAAGCATACAGCGAAGTTTAAAATCCACCATTAAAACTGGTGAATTTAAAAAGAAGTCAGAAACAACGAGTCGTTATGTTAAGGAAGAAAAACAACATCTGTTTCAGAATTGATGGAGCTCCAGCAAGTCTTAGCAGAATGACAAGTTGTTTAAACAATCCAGAACAACAACAGCAAAAAGTTCTACATTAAGGAGACCCTTTTCTCTTTGAAAAATGTGTCAGATCTGCAAGGAATGCCGAGTCTGAACACCCGCCTCCTTTCAAGATGGACTGAATGAAGAAGGATGGTGAGTATGAATGTGAATGAATGTATGTGGAGTGCTGGGTATACGGTATGTGATGCTTCCCCTTTGCCCACGTGGCCAATACAGCCATAATAAAACCAGTCCTGGGTCTGTGTGTCTGCTTCTTTCTCTGAAAGTGCCTGATGCATATCAAAGAAGATTTTTAAGGTTCAGAAGTATTCATGAAAGACCCTGCTTCCCCTTAGCCCACCCTGGCTGACCCCTCCCCACAAGGCCTTTGGGTCAGTTGGAAAGAGATCCCCAAACCTACCTTTGCAAGCTTTTCTGGGTGGGGGTCTATGAGGATGTCCGTGGCAGCCACGCCACTCTCGGAGATGGCTCTGTGGAATAGGCCCTTGGACAGAGGGGACAATACCTGAGGAAAGAGGGGGGTGGCCGGTCAAGGAGGGCCTCTCATGCGAATCCCCCCCCCCCAACTTGGCCCAGTCTCTGGGCATCCGCCATGCACCCGCATCGGAAGGGCTTTCCCCCATGTTGTTGTTGTTGTTGTTGTTGTTTTGTTTACTCGGTTTTCTCTCCAACAAGGAGACTCAAAACCAGCTTACATTAAAAACCTTTCAGTACAGTTTAACATCTACACATATACAAACATTAAAACAGAATGGCATTTAAGAATTCACAGTTCCAATTTCTTCTGGCCTGTCCTTTAACTTGGAGAAAGGTTTGGGGAACCGGCTGCTGTGCAAATAGCGAAGCCAGGATCAAACAACTTCCCGTATTGGACACAGGTTGGAACTTGCCCTGTTCTTACCCTAATTCTTGTATTTCACATCATCCTGTGTTTAATTAGTTTTATCAGTTTATTAATTTGTTTGCAGTTCTGCACCTTTGACCACTGAGCCAACTGAATCTTTGGACTGCAATAAAGTTCTGATTGATTGATTGAAAAAGAGAAGCCAATCTTGCTGGGATCCAGGAGGAAGCAGCTGCCGGGGAAGTAGTTGCCTATTTTTGCATATTTTAAATTACGTGGTCATACTTTCATTGTTTTCATTGCCTTTGAACTGTGGTGCTGGAGGAAAGTTCTGAGAGTGCCTTGGACAGCGAGAAGATCCAGCCAGTCCATACTCCAAGAAATAAAGCCTGACTGCTCATTGGAGGGAAGGAGAGGAGAGGCCAAGAGGAAGTCCTTTGGCCACGTCATGAGGAGACAGGAAAGCTTAGAGAAGACAACGATGCTGGGGAAAATGGAAGGAAAAAGGAAGAGGGGCCGACCAAGGGCAAGGTGGATGGACGGTATCCTTGAAGTGACTGGATTGACCTTGAAGGAGCTGGGGGTGGTGACGGCCGACAGGGAGCTCTGGTGTGGGCTGGTCCATGAAGTCACAACGAGTCAGAAATGACTGAACGAATGAACAACAACAAACTTTCATTGTTAAGCTGATTTGAGTCTCCTTCAGAAGACATAAGGTGGGTATAAATAAACATAGTAATAAACGAACAACAACAATGTGCCTACTTTGGCTGCGGGGGCATTCTGGCTTGTCCCCAGCCATGAAATGGTCAAGAAACCACAGGTCACCAATTTGTGAGCATATTGTACAGAAGATCCCTGGAAGAAATAAGGAATATGATCTCAAATATCTCCTAGAATATAGGGAACCAACAATCACTCCTAAAGCGGCTAAGTTTTGTGCGGCAGCTCCAAAAACAAGGAAGCCATTTGTGGATGATTTTAGCAGATAGTGATGAAGGTTTGATGAAAATTCATAATACGCATATTGGAAAGTATATATTTGATGTAACCATATTAGAAATAGGAGTTGGAAAATATATAAGAGAAATGTATGTATGTATGCATGGCCTTCACTTCACTTGACGTCTTAATAGCGGCAAAATGAGAGAGGCCAGCATCTAGGAAAGGAATGCCTTGAGGCCTGGCATATTTCAAGAGGATCCATTTTCGTACCAGGCACCTTATCGTAAGATTAATGAGGGGGCCATCAAGAGGTTTCAGGAAGACCTTATCTTAGGATGGAGACTCTTGCTATCAGGGCCCAGTAGACATCCTGGCGGATGGTCCTCATTAATAGCAACTCTTCAGATAGGGATGCTAAATGGAGATTGACAGGTGTTGAAATGGAAATATGCTATTGAAGTCAATAGAAAAGTAGAATTTTGTGATGCACATTGTGATGTCTGTATGATGCATGCATAATTATTTTAAAAGGTATATAAACCAAGGATTTCCTTTGTTCTGAACCCTTCTTTTCTGGCTTACCAGGAGGGTCCATATCCGGTTGGCACCAACCGAGAACAAAGACGTGCTTTTCAGTTCTCTCTTTGTCTCTTTTCCTCAAACCTTCTCCCTGCCATTCCAATAGTATTTTAACTTATTCTTTTTATTGTATCCATATCCACAGATGTTATTATAAGCATCACATAGGAAGCTGTGCGGGTTGACTAAATAACTCACACTCTCTGCCTTTAATGTTGAGAATTCCTGGCCTGAATGTCAACCCTTCAAAAACATGTTTCAAAGTTTTGCACTCCTGGTTTGTGACCGCAGTAATGAATTCCACGCATTCCCTGGCCAGCACGTGCCTGCAGTTTCTAACAATGAAGGAGAGCCCACACCAACCATTACAAAGAGAGACGTCCCAGTCAGCGTGAACCTACGTGAGCGGAAGTGCTGAAGCCTCCTGCCGACTCTCCGAATATCGTCACGGATCCTGGGTCGCCCCCAAAGTGTCTGATGTTCCCCTGGACCCACTTGAGAGCCGCCACTTGGTCCAGAAAGCCCCAGTTCCCGGGCGCATGGTCATCCCCGGTGCTGGAAGGGAGGGCGAGCAGAGGGTGGCCAAGGCCGTTGGGGACGTTGAATGGCTGCTTCGTGCATTAGTCTAAGCCTGCTGACCCTGAGGTGCTTTGGCCAGAGAGGCCCCTTGTGTGCCGAACAAGGACGCATGTAAGATCCTTCACTTTGGCAGAAAAAAACCGAAATGGACAGAGGCAGGATGGGAGACCCCTGGCTCCACAACAGAGTCACGTGGGAAAGGGATCTTGGGTTCTTAATGGACAACAAGGAGAACGTGAGCCCAAAATGGGATGCGGCAGCACAAAAGCCAATGGGATTGTGGGTGCATCCAAAGGAGTGTAGTGTCCAGACCAAGGGAAGTCCTGGTGCCCCTCAGTTCTGCTTTGGTTGGACCTCTTCACCTGGAACCACACCGTGTGCAATTCTGGGCACCACGGTTCAAAAGAGTAATAATAATAATAATAATAATAATAATAATAATAATAATAATAATAATAGCTCTAAGATGGAACATGTTCAGAGGAGGGCAGCTTAAAGGATCCAAAGTCTGGAAACCCTGAATCCCTCTCAGGAGTGGATTAAAGAGCTGAGTCTGCTCGGCTTGGAGAAGTGAAGGCCGACGGGAGAACTTATGAGAGGGATGCTTAAATCATTGCAAGGATGTCAAAAGGGACAAGGAGGAGGTCTCCTTTCTGCTGCCCTGGAGACTGGGCCTCAATGGAGACAGGGCTTCAAATGGCAGGAAAGGAGATTCCACCTGAACACGAGGAAGAACTTCCTGGCTGTAAGAAGAGCTGTTCAGCGGTGGAACTCTCTGCCTCAGAGTCTGGTGGAGGCTCCTTCCTTGGAGGCTTTGAAGCAGAGGCTGAATGGCCATCTGTCGGGGGGGGGGGGAGTTGAGTGTGCTTTTCCTGCACAAAGGCAGAACGGGGTTGGAGTAGGTGGCCTTTGGGGTCCCTTCCAACTCTATTATTATCTATCATTATCATTATTACTATTACTACTACTACTACTACTACTACTATTATTAAGCAGAGGCTGGATGTCCATCTGATCGGGTGCTTTTGTTGTGCTTTTCCTACAAGAAGGCATAAGGGGGTTGGATTGGATGACCTTTATTATTGTTGTTGTTGTTGTTGTTGTTGTTGTTGTTATCATTACTATTATTGTTAAGCAGAGGCTGGATGTCCATCTGATTGGGTGCTTTTGTTGTGCTTTTCCTATAGGGAATTGGACTGGATGACCTTTGGCATCCCTTTCAACTCTAGGATTCAAGTAGTAGTAGTAGTAGTAGTAGTAGTAGTAGTAGCAGAAACAGTATTAAGCAGAGGCTGGATGGCCACCTGTTGGGTTGTGCTTCTCGTGCCTAGTAGAAAGAAGGGGGTTGAACTAGATGGCCTTTGGGGGGTCCCTTTTAACTCTAGAATTCCATGATTCTATGGAATTCCAGCTCCAAGTCTTACCTGAAAAAACCAAGGATGCCCAGCCGGTACTGAATGGCCACCACCACCACGTCCTCAAAGGCGGCCAAGGTGGACCCGTCGTAAGAGGAGGCCGCCCCCAGCTGAAGCCCCCCGCCATGGATCCAAACCATTACCTGCAGCCAAACAGGAGAAGGAATTGTGGGGGTTGGAGTCCAAATCACCTGGAGGGAGGAGGGCCGAAGCCGGCCCAGGCCTGGAGGAGGCCTTTGTGGGCATCCTGACCCTTCTGGTGACCCTCCGGTTCATGGCCCTGCCCCACCCAGGACTCACTGGCTGCTTCGCCTTCTTGTCCGCATGGACCGGAGAGAAGATGTTGAGGTACAAGCAGTCCTCGGAAACCTCCAGGGAGACCTTCTCCTTCTTGTTCGTGAATGCGTCCGACAGGCCTTGCCCCATGACTGGATCCTGCAAACACCTGAAGGAAGCGAAGGGAAGCAAGGCGGCCATCACATGGAAACAGACCTCCGTCTAGATCACGCATGGCCAACTTTGGCCCTCCAGAAGTTTTGGGATTGTGGGAGTTGAAGTCCAAAACGTGTGGAGGGCTGAAGGTGGCCCATGCCTGATCTATATCTAGCTGTCTTCTTTTCTCCTACCTATCAGCTTCTCTGTCTCTTCTCTCTCTCTCACCTGTCTATCATTTATCATTTATCTCGTCTACTCTATACCGCATTATTTCTATATCGTTTTTGGTTTTATTTTATTGTAATTTGCTGTTTGGGCTTGGCCTCATGAAAGCCGCTCGGAGTCCCCATTGGGAAAGTGGTGGTAATAGTAATAATAGTAATAATAATCTTTATTTGTACCCCGCTACCATCTCCCAAGGGACTCGGTGAGGCTTACATAAGGCCGAGCCCACAATACAACAATACAAGCAATAACAACCACAATACGAAGCAAAATACAACTACTAATACAAAGCAATTAAAATAAATTTCATACACAAATAGCATAAACATTGAACAATAACACAAGACACATTTAAAACAAAATAAAGATTATTATTAGGTTTTGAAATGCTGTATGTTATTATTGTTATTATTTATTGCTTATTGTGTATTTTTGTTTTTGAGTTTTATTTTATTTTAATTGTTTTGTTGTTGTATCACTCTGGGCCCTTCCTCATCCAATCCCACGCCCCCCCCCCCCCTCCCCACTCACATGGGTGGGTGGGCCTGGGAGGCGTCCCGGGTTCCATTCCACGGTGGGGGGGCTCCTGGGGGGGCAAAGCGCAGGGGGCCCAGGGGCGGGGGGGCAAAGGGGACCCCCAGGAAGATGTCCACGGGGCGCTCCGAGCCCGGAACACGCATGCGGCGACCCCGCAGGGACCCCTGCCCTATCCGCACCTCTGGAGGGGAGTCACCTGAAAGAGAAAGGAGGAAGAGGAGGGGGTCAGAAGGAGGGGGAAAAGGGGGGGGGGAGAAGGAGAAGGGAAACCAGAGGGAAGGAAGGAGGAAGGAGAAGGGAAGGAAGGGGAAGGGAAGGAAGGAGAAGGAGGAAGGAAGGAAGGAAGGAAGGAAGGAAGGAAGGAAGGAAGAAATGGTGGGAAGAGAAAGAGGGAGGGAAAAAGAGAAAGGAAAAGGAAGAGGAAGAGAGGGGAAAGGAAAGGGAAGGAGAAGGGAGGAAGAGAGGGAAAGGGAAGAAAGGGAAGGGAGAGGGAAGGAAGGAAGGAAGGAAGGAAGGAAGAAGGAAGGAAGGAAGGAAGGAAGGAAGGGAAGGGAAGGGAAATGAGGGAGCGAAGGAGGGAGGAAGGAAGGAAGGAAGGAAGGAAGGAAGGAAGGAAGGAAGAAAGAAGGAAGGGAAGGGAAGGAGGGAAGGGAAGGGAAGGGAAGGGAAGGGAAGGGAAGGGAGGGAGGAAGGAAGGAAGGAAGGAAGGAAGGAAGGAAGGAAGGAAGGAAGGAAGGAAGGAAGGAAGGAAGGAAGGAAGGAAGGGAGGAAGGGAGGGAGGAAGGAAGGAAGGAGAGAGGAAGGAAGGAGAGGGGGAGGGGAAGGGAAGGGGCGGCCAAGGGAGCCCTGCGCTTGCCTTCTCCGGGGGAGGCGCCCAGCAGCAGCAGGAAGAGGAAGAGGAAGAGGGGTCCCCGGAGGGAAGGGGCCAGGCAGCCCACCGACCACATCCTCGCAGCAGAAGCAGCAGAAGAAGAGGAGGAGGAGGAGGAGGGCGGGGAGGCGAGTGGGTCCAGGGGCCAATGGGCGCTCCTCCCCCCTCCCCTCCCTCCCTCCCTCCCTCCCTGCAACGCCTCGCACCACCCCCTCGGCCCCGGGGCCCCAAGGGCCATCCAGCTGGGCCCCCTTCCAAGGGAAGGAGGGAAACAGGAAGGAAGGAAGGAAGGGAGGGAGGGAGGGAGGGAGGGAGGAAAGAAGGAAGGGCACTCCATGGGACTCCCAGCCAGTCTTTATTCTTCTGCAGTGTGAAAGGACCCCAAAGGTCATCCAGCCCAGGCCCCTTCTGCCAGCGCAGGAAGATGGCATTCCTGTTGTTGTTGTTGTTGTGATCTTTATGCATGCCCTTCCTTCCTCCCCCTTTGCAGTGTGGGGAGGCGGCTAACAATCACACACTTTACAAAAGTTTTTAAAAAACCCCAATGGAATATGGCCGTGTGCTGCAAACAGATTAAAATCTAATGAATACCTTTGAAAATAGATTTCTCGTGTATCGTCGTGATCCATGGCTACCCGGCTCCCTTCTGGCGTTTGGCAGGGAGGCACCATGCGATCCCTCCCGGCAGAGGGCCATCTTGCCTGTGTTTGCAAGGAGCTCAGCACAGAGTGGCAGCGGGGGGGAGGGGCGGGGGGAGGGGCTCGGTGAGCTCAGGACCCCAGATAGGCAAGGGCAGAACAACATGTGGAGAAAGCATGGTTGACTTTCCAGATTTTCCAGTTCAGAATGGCGGGGGTTGAAGTCCAAAAGGCCTGGAGGGGGGGGGGGGGGGGGGGGCCGAAGAGGAATACCGAGAGACTGACCCTCCCCCCCCCCCCGAACCGCCTTGGTTTGTGAGATGGTTGATTTCCAGCCCCCCAGGGCTGTTAGGCCGGCCCCTCCCTGCTGAGCCCTTGCCAACTTGGGCCAGAGAGGGGCCCGTTGCCGCCCAGGCTTTTCTTCTGCCAGGAAAGGGAGAGGAGTTTGTTTTCCTCGTCCCAAGATCAATATGCCTGCAGAACAAGGACAAGCTCCCCAGGCCAGCCTTTCCAGGGAGGGGCCCTGATCCCTTTCAAGGGGACCCCCCCCCCACACACACACACACACTTGTGGGCCTCCCCGGAACGGGGCCTTCCCATTGGTTGGCCCAGGCTGGTAAACATCAGCTGACCTTCCTCCTCTGGGCTCCTTGCCATCAGGAGAGGGCAGCAGGGGGGGGGGGGGGAGGGCGCCTCTCTTTCCAGGGCCTCTCTTGGTGTGGTTTTGAAATGCATGCAGCAGAACCCCAGCAAAACTAGCTAAAATGTATGAGGGGAGAAACAACAAATGCTGGAAATGTAAAGAACAGGAGGGAACTCTCTTCCTCATGTGGTGGTGTCGAACATGACCCCCCCCTATAAAAGATAGTAACTTATAGTTTTGCTAAGGACAAGGACACCAGACTGGATAATAAGGGTTAAGCCTTGGTCAATTTGCCAAGTTACTCACAACAACAACAAGGACCCTTCCCATGTTAGATACTAGTGTGTACATTTAATCAAGGTTTTATGCCCTAGGTTTCATATTTATTACTGAGAAACCCCCTCCCTCCCTTGACACTTATGCGCTCTCTTGAACTTCTATGGGACTCGGGTGGGAGGGATAAGTGGGTATGTTTTCTGTATCATAATTTCTATATTTCTATATTCCTCCCTGTGTATCTGACCTTTTCCTGACCCTTTTGCCCAATTCCCCTCAATGCACCTTGAGGAAAAGAAATACCTGTAGAACTGGAACCTCCGCTTGCCAGGAAGACATCTCAGATCTAGACATCATTTTAATATGGCAATCCCAGGGAGAAGCGCAATGCAACTTTTGTGACCCTGAGGCAACATCGACTGGGCAGCCAAAATGACCGCCCCCCTGGGCTTGAGGTCTGCTGTGAAATGCCAGGTCTGAAAATGGCCAAAGAGCAGCCATCCCGCCTCAAGGAAGTTGCACCACAAAGCGAGGGGCTCAAGTGTTGTCAAGCCACAGCCCCCCCCCCCAAAAGTTATAGAACAATAAAGAGACTGCAAGCAAGAAACGTGGTTTCCTCTTTATTTCTTAAACATCTTCTACGGATCCAAAGTTGCGCGATGTCAAAGCCCTCTTTTTCCCTTGCAATTTTTAGTTTTCTTATTTTGATCCCAGTGTTTTTGTTCCTTATTCTTTAATTTCATCCCATGTTCATTGATTTTGTTTCCCTGGAGGGGCCACAGGGACCCTGGGAAGTGCAATGGGAGGGAGCCTGTGGCCCGGGGTCAGGGGTCAGGGGTCAAGGGGCCCCTCTGGGTGGCTGAGGAATGGGTTCCAGTCGAGCGGAAGTGAAAAAGTTGCTGCGTGTTCTGGGTCGTGATCACGAGGAAGGTACAGAAGCATTTATGTGAAGTCTCAGAAGGAGAAGAAGGAGAAGAAGGAGGAGGAGGAGGAGGAGGAGGAGGAGGGACGTAAGCACTGAGATTCCCCTCAGTTGGGATTTCAACAACAGCATTGATTCCTCGCCAGATCCAGGCGGGTTCTGCAGGAAGTCCAGGGCTTTGTGGGATTGTGGGGGCCTCTGCCGGTCCATCTTCAGAGGGGGGCCCCTCCTCACAGTTCCGCGTGGCCCTCCGGGGCCCCCTTCCCCCCAAGGGCTTCTGCCCAGAGCCCCAGGCGCGGCTCCTTCAGGCCCCGGGACACCTGCTGCGTCAGGTTCAGCACCAGGTAATGGCCAGCTGCGTTGTAGGGGGGCCACTCCGGCAGACCGCCCCCATTGGGGTCCCTGGGAAGGAAGGGAGGGAGGGAGGGAGGAGAGGAGGGTCAGGCCTAGGAGGGCTCGGTCAAGGTCTCTGTGGAGGAGGATGATGAGGATGGGGAAGATTGTTTTTGCCCAGCATCTGAATCAGGGGCCAATGTAGAGCAGCAACCTGAGCAGCCTGGCACTCTGGAACTCACTGCCGCAGAGCAGGAGACAGACCCTCAAGGCTTGGAGGAAACAGAGTTGCAGCAGGATGAGGACCTTTAGGGGGAAGAGCAGGAGCCAACGATCCCCACCTGGTTCCAGCTAAGAGCGGATGCCACCAGCTGAGAAGATCTCATTGGCTGGCCCAGAAGAGGGCGCCACCAGCGGAAAGGGCCTCAGTAAGCAGCATCAAAATAGCTGGTGGCTGGAAGAGCTCTTTGCTAGGAGCAACGTCTTGGAAATGTTGATGACTTGGGGTATGCACTTTTGACTAGCGTGATTGGACTTGATTGCCATATATCTTGGACAGTGGTGAGCTTGTGGGACAGTGACCCTCTTGGTGTGGACTTTTGACTATTCTCCTGCTTGCCTCGTTGCAGACTGCTTGCTGTGTATGGTTCTGCACTGCCTTTGGTTACACGATTGGAGAGCGGCTGGCAGGGCTCTGATGGGTCTGGCACATGAGGCCCCTCCCTGCCAGGTTTTACAATGTATTGTAATGTAATATAGCTGAGTCATGCACTGCTAATGGGCTTCTATTGGAAATGCTGAGTCATGCATTAACTGTATATAGAACTTCATTTGGGGAATGTGTTCTGGCCTAGTCCAGGTGATTGTGAATGATGCAATCCTGGGTCTGAGTTGAGTCAATGAGTTGGGAATCAATCAGTGATTGCTATGTGTAAATGAATTGTATATAAGGAAGTCATGTACAGTGTATATTTCTCCTTGCGCTGTGATGTTATTCGTCGAAGGCTATATGTAATTAAAAGAACCTGTCTGCTAAGACAAGATATAACTGTATGCTGTGGTACGTTTGTAGTGTCATCTAGATTGGATGGGAAAACAAAAGTAAAACTGACAATGGCCGGGCATGTGCTCAAGTGTCTGTAAAAGAGTTCCAGAGTGACTGCAGTTTGTGGGAGCAGTTGACTGAAAATACTGTGCAGGAAGAAGCTACTAGAAAGCGCTGAAGTTGTGCAACTGATCTGCTGCTGAATTGTGAAATCAATCTTAACACTCCCCCTAGGCCCTGCCCCTTCCTGTTGGAGATACATGTATGTAGGAATTAAGAGAATAACATCCTCAGGCATCATGTGTTACAAAGAAACACCAGATCATAAAAGGTAAGACAAACAAGCCTAGAGAGTAAAGCACGTTCTGCTCAAGATGCAATGCTTGGGGTCTAGTCGAAATCATGAGAGCAGAGAAGATGTTTTGTGAGTCACCAGGAAAGAAGGAGAAGGACGCCTCCTGATTACAACATGGACACTTCCCGCCCCATATGCCCTTCTCACCCGCGACGGGCGAAGTTGGCCCAGGAGCGCATCAGGGCCTGGCTGAGCTGCTCCTCCTCCGCAGTGGCCTCATCTGCAAAGAGAGAGAGAGAGAGAGAGAGAGAGAGGCCTGCATGGCACACCGTAGAGTCTGAGCATGCACAGAGGGTCAGAGGTGGAGGAGGAAGTCGTGGCGCCACCAGAATCCCCCTGCCCCCCCCCCCGTTGCCCTTCCTGAGGGCCATTATGGGGCCCCTCTGCCTTCTCCTCCCCCTCCTTCTCACCCCGCAGGCGGATGTCCCCCGTGAGGAACGGCCCCCCGAAGACAAAGCTGATCTCGTCCCCATGGTCTGCCTTCACAAAGGGGGGTTTGGTGTCGTGGTACAAACTGGGCCGGTGCTGATACTCAAAGAAGTAGACGGGGGCCCCCGACTCTGAAAGAGAGGAGCAAAGGGAGGGGAGCAGAGGAGGGTTTTCCTGCACTCACTCCAAAGACCATTCCCTGCCCCCCCCCCAGATCAGGCCTGAGCAAAGGCCGCAGCCAGGAAGTCCCTGCCTGGGGACCACAGAGGCCTAGAGAGCGGAGCAGAGAGAAAGGCAGAGGCAGTGGACTGGTGCAGTGGGGTGGTTCCAGAGCCAGGCCTGGAATCAAGGCGGGGGGGGGGGGGGTAGGAGCAAGAAGGAAGGAAGGAAAGGGAAAAGAAGGGAAGAAGAAAAGAGCAGCCCTGACCTTTGTGGTAGTTGATGGTCCTGATGGTGGGGATCACTAGGAAGCCGTCTCCCAGCAGGTCCAGGAACCCGTCCCGGAGCGCATCCGTGTCATCCGTGTCCCCAAGGTAGGCCTCCAGGAGCATCGGCAAAGCCCTGAGGGGGATGCCCTGCAGGAGGAGGAAGAGGAAGAGGAAGAAGAGCAAACGTCAGCCCTCCAGGTGTTTTGGACTCCAACCCCCACAATTCCTAACAATCTGTTGTGGCTGAGCTAGTTTCTGACGATGAGGGTGAGTTTCAGGTTCCTGGCTCTTTGTCTGTGGCTCAAATCTCGGAGCCTGCGTCCGAGGCTCTCACAGACAGGGCTGTGCCAACACAGCTGTTTTCACCAGAAAGGAATTTTAATGAAGAAAATAGCAGCCAGGTGCCTTCCCACGATGATGATATCGAAAGTAATGATAAGGATTTGACCCAGGCATGTAGCCGGGGGGGGGGGCTTGAGGGGCTTCAGCCCCCCCCCCCCCTGAAATTCTCATGGTGGTTCGCGAAAAGGCCTTACTGGTGCATTATTTAAACTGTTATGTTTATTCATATCATGATCTGATCACCATACTCAATATATCCCATATGCATGGGGGTATTGGGGTAATGATACAAAAGGTTTGCTAGGGTCGACCCTCTTTCACTCAGACTCAGCCCCCCCCGAGCCCCCCAAACCCCCCCTGAAAAATTTTTAGCCCCCCCCCCCCCCCCGAAACGAAATCCTGCCTACGGGCCTGATTTGACCCGAGAAGCTCGCCTTGATCTCCAGGTCAGGCGCAGTTCACGTCTGGCAAGCAGGCGGGAGGCTAGCTCGGTGAAAGGTCATTGCAATGCTTTTATGATGCTGAGAGCCTAATGTTTTGATGTTTGGAACTTTGCATTACTTATTCTTTGTTTTGACTTGGATTCTTTCTTCAATAAACTATAAAACTACAGCTCTTGTGTGGTGGTGTTTGGAAGCAAGGTGAAGCCTACTCTGAGTTGCAACACAACCTACCAGCCACGACTGATCCAGAGGCTGGAACTACTGCAAACCAAGCCCAACTTGGGGGGGAGCAGTTAGTTACCCATTTAGGAAAGAAGGCTTCTGCGACGGCGAGGATCTTCTCCCGGCTCCCCAGGTCCATTAGTTCAGGAATTGTCTGCCCCAAAAAGGAACAAGGAAGCATGAGAACTCAGGCCACCGTCCCACCAAGACCCCTCCACAGCCCCCCACAGCCCCTTGGTGCCAGGAAAAGGGGGCAGGAAGGGAGGGGCCTTACCACGCGCACATTCCAGCCCATTTCGTGGTTGGTGACCCCAGCCATAAGGGGCACGGCGTTGAATTCCTTTCCCGACAGGATCTCTTCCGGATGCTTCGGCATGAACTCTCCGTCCAGAACCGGCCCAATTTGCTGAACCAAGAGATGGAAACTGGGAGCCGGGCTGAACATGACAGTATGCTTTTACCTATTTCCATCCTTCTCAGGTGCCTCTCCAAGGCCCCGGCTGTGCTCTTTTTGTCTAGCGGAGACAGGCGCACGCCAACTTCAGCCCTCCCTCCAGGTATCGTCAAGAATTGTGGGAGTTGGAGTCCAAAACACCTGGAAAAGGGGGGCTGAGGCGTGCCTGCTTAGAGGTGAAGCCAGCCCTGCTTCGTGCTCAGTCAATGGGGCCCATGGGTGGGGGAATGGGAGACTCAGTGGCCAGTGGTGGCCACCCAACCCTCTGGCCTCACAGGTGGACATGCCCAAGTGGCCCCAGGTGCAGAGAAATGGTGGCCGCTCAAGAGTCAGTGCCACCTTTGTGCTAAGGACAGCTTTGGACAGAGGCAGCCCAAGAAGAAAGTGATGCCAATGGCTTTGCCTCTGTAATGGCCAGCGGAGACTGGTGACATAGGACCCCCGGCTTGGGCCATGCGGGCACTTCTTGGCTTGGCACTCTGCAAGGAGACAGTGGCCCAAGGTCTCCTTGCGAAGGAGTTCAATGTGTTGCCACCAGCATCACTGCAGGGTTTGACCCTCCTGGTCTGTGACCATCATAATAACACTCATTCGCACCCAGATCTTGCCCAGCCCCCCCCCCCAACCTAAAAAGAGAGAGGAAGGGCGGCCTGCCGTGCCCTCCAAGGGAGTCACTCACCAGAGAGAAAACCTCCTCCGCCGTCAGCTCCTCGGCGCTCTTTGCCCGGAGGCAGGCCACCATGGCCTCCGAAGTGGACGTGGTGCAGCCAAGGCCTCGGGCCAACCTCTGCAGTTGGGCCAGGAGAAGGCACCGCCATTAGTCCCGCCCTCCGTGGAGACCCCTTTCCCCACCAGGCCCCTCCCTCAGAAAAGGTCCCGGGGGGGGGGCAATAAAGAATTATAGACCTTAAGGGTCTTCCCAATCAACCCCCAGGAAAGGCACAATCAAAGCATCCCTGGCAGATGGCCCTCCTGCCTCTGCATAACAATAATAATAACAACAATAGAATCCTAGAATTGGAAGGGACCCCAGTGAACATCCAGGCCGACTCCCATCTACCTTCATGCAGGAAAGGCACAATCAAAGCACCCCTGGCAGATGGCCCTCCTGCCTCTGCATAACAATAATAATAACAACAATAGAATCCTAGAGTTGGAAGGGACCCCAGTGACCATCCAGTCCAACTCCCATCTACCTTCATGCAGGAAAAGCACCATCAAAGTACATCTGGCAGATGGTCCTCCATCCTCTGCTTTATTATTATTATTATTATTATTATTATTATTATTATTATTATTATTATTATTATTATGGAATCCTAGAGTTGGCAGGGACCCCAGTGACCATCCAATTCACCCCCTCCTTCTATGCAGGAAAAGCACCATCAACCCCCTCCCCCCCGACAGATGGCCATCCAGCCTCTGCTTAAAAGCTTCCAAGGAAGGAGCTTCCTGAGGCAAAGAGTTCCACTGCTGAACAGCTCTTCTTACAATAAATAAGTTTCCCCCCCACATTCAGTGCAATCTCCTTTCCTGGGATTTGAACCCATGTCTCCATTGAGTCCTAGTTCCCAGGGCAGCAGAAATGAGGCCCCGCTCCCTCTTCCTTAGGACAGCTTTTCACATATTTCCACATGGCTCCTCTCAACCTTCCCTTCTACAGGCTACATGTCATCAGAAGGAAAAGGCACTGAAGTGCCTTGGGCCCAAAGCAAAGCCAGTGGCTGGGCAGTTGGAGGCACGGTCAGTGGAGGAGTGTCCAGACCCACCTCTGCGCTCGGCCGAGGGTCAGCACGGAAGGCCCCCGGGAGGAGGGCGATGCCGCTGTGGAGGATGGCGCCCTGGAACAAGCCCTTGGACATCGGAGACAAGACCTGAACAGCATTGGGGGGAAGGCGCCTGTGAGACCCCCGACCAAAGCGGGTCAAGGCCTCTGATGGAGGGAGGGATCTGGTGCCAGGCTCTGGCGAAGGAAGGAAGGAAGGAAGGAAGGAAGGAAGGAAGGAAGGAAGGAAGGGAGGAAGGAAGGAGGCCGCCAGGATCCCAGGCTCACAAAGGCTGCCCACACCACCATCTCCATCATCACCACCACCACCATCATCCTTGCCTTCCTTCAGAGGGACCCCCCCCCATTTCCCTTCCCTCAAGTGGGGCTCACGTGGCTGGAGACGCAGAAGGACCCTCCGGAGAGGCCGAAGATGGTCACGCGCCCTGGATCTCCCCCGAAGGCCTCGATGTTCTCCTGGATCCAGCGGAGAGCGGCCACCTGGTCCAGGAGGGCCCAGTTCCCTCGGGCGCTGGCGTCCCCGGTGCTGCAGGCAGAAGGAAGAGGGGCAAAGCGCCCGAGCGATGGGTTCGGAGGCAAGGCTTGCGTCGCCCATCGAAGCCCACCCTTTTTGGCCTTGGCCAGGCCACACTCTCTCAGCTCAAACCTCACAATAGGTTTGCCACAGGGCTGCAATGAGCCAGAAAAGACATGAAGATGCACAACCACAGCCTCTGGAAGCAGAGCGACTCAGAAGCCGTGCCCGGGTTGTGCCGATGTGCCACCGAGGCTCCAAAGGCGACCCATCGCAGGGCCTGCTTTCTCCAAGGGGGCTTGCCCCCCGGGAATGGTGGCTATGGGTTCAGCAGCCATTAGAAAGGAAGAGAGTTGCCGGGCTGGAAACAGGAATGGATGGGGGGTGGGGGGGGGGGATTCAGGTCAAGGGGCTTCCAAGCCGAAGGCCACTGACTCCAGACTGGGAGGCGAGGCCGGATCTCAATGGCCCCCAACCGCAGCTCCCAGAATGCCATGGGGCTGACAAGGCCAGTTAATGCGGGCTCATCGGACTGCAACTCAAGGATGAAAGGGAGCCTTTGCTTGGCCAAGGGAAAGGTCACTCTGCCTGTGGTGTTTCTCCAGAGCCAGGAAGGTGGGCCACTCTTGCTTTTCCCTACTGAGCGGCCCTTGGAGGCCTTTCCTCGCTGCTTGAAAAACCTGCCTGACCAGAGGCTGGAATGGGCTCAAGAGGTGGACGCAGGCAAGGGGAGAGGAGGGGGCAGGAGGCAGGAGATCTTGGAGGCCTCCTCTTTCTCATTCTCTCTCCCCCCCCCCATGGAATACTGTATTTACTTGCATCTAACACTTTTTTTTTGCTAAATCACCTTCCCAAATTTAGGGTGAGCACTAGATTTGCATCATACGGTTGGTCACCTTAGAGCTGAGCCAAAGCCAAAGGGGAAGATGCACCTGGAGCGTCTCTTTGAGGGACGTCACCTCTCATTTAATGGCCTTGGCTAAATGCTATGCCATCCTGGGATTTGCAGTTCAGTGAGGAACCAGCCTTCTTTTGCAGAGGAGGCTCAAGGCCCTGTCAAACTACATCTCCCATGATTCCATAGCATTGCACCAAGGCAGTTAAAGAGGATTCATTCTACCGCAGAGATGCACCCCAAGGTTTTCCTTTCCATCACGAGAAGCCTTGGTACCCCAACACAATTGTTTTTAAAGGAAGAATTCCAAGCAGGGAGTCACTGTTATGGGCACATGACAAAGAGGCGCCTTTTGTGACTGCGCATTATATTCGCCAGCAAATGCCTCATGGCCCCCTGCGCGCCTTAGAGGCTGATGGGGCCCAACAAGTGTCATTCCCCTCCCCCCCCCCCGCTCAAAAGGACGTATGCCACACCTTTCCAGGCAAAGTGACCTCACCTGAAGAAGCCCAGGATGCCCAGCCGGTACTGGAGGGTGACCACCAGCACCTCTCCGTAGGCCGCCAGGGCCGATCCATCATAGCGGGAAGACGTGCCGAAGACAAAGTTGCCCCCGTGGATGAAGACCATCACCTGCCAGAGAGAAGGGGTGAGGGGCAGTTTGCATGGGTCGAGAGACAGTGCCATCTGAGGGGGTGGGAGGGGGTGGCTGCGGGGGCGCCTGAGCAGTGGGTCCAGGTTGGCCTCTGCATTATTATCACTGTTACTATTACTACTGGCTCTCCTGAATAGGCCCAGCACCTTGGACAGCTCCTCCCCTGCTCAGATTGGAAGCAAGGGACTGACTGACTTCCTTAGGACACCCTTTCTTTGGCTTTCCTCTTCCCCCCTCTCTTCCTCTTCCTCCTCCCTCTTCCTCTTCGCCTCTTCCTTTCCCTCACTTGCTTCTCTGCAAAAGAATGCTGAATGGGTCCCTGAATGGGAGGAACAGGGCCCTGCGGACTTTATCCTTATGGGAAGGCATTTTGTCCAGGCGCGGGTGTTCAAGCCATTGTCTTCATCGGCTTCTCCAATCGCCTCATTTGGTTTAAACCACCCCTGGATCTTGCCCAGGTCCTGTTTTCCACTTCATGGCTTCGCTTGCCTTTGGAGTCCAGAGTTCACCCGGCGGTCAAGGGATTCTGGCCAGGTCAGCGCACAGGATTCCAGCCGCAGGAGCATCGACGGCCCTCTGCCCTCCTCTCTGCCTTGTGTTGCAAGACCGGCTTCCCTTTCGAGCCTTTTCTATCTCTCAGAAAGCCAGCCTGAAGTGAAATCTCCCATAGCCTTATTATTCTTATTCTTTAACGGTAATAATTAAATTTTAATTGCTACCTGCTTCTCCTCAGCTGAAGTACACAGAAATATCAGACCATTAAAACACATTGGTGAAAAGAAACACATGCTGATGACAATGTAAATTTACATCAGGCCAGGGCCAACTTCGTCCCTCCCTCCAGGTGTTTTGCATTGCAACTCCCACAATTCCTAAGGGACTACCGGCTGTAAGGAATTGTGAGAGTTGTAGTCCAAAACACCTGGAGGGAGGGCCAAAGTTGGCCACGGCCTGGTTTAGATTCATAGCATAAACTTGACTTTGTAATTGATGCTTCGCCAAGCCCAATTGAACCTTTCTGCACCATTCAGTCCCATGGCCTTATTGTTGACATGGGTGAGCTGCGCAGTATTAAAAAAACTCTAAAACTCTAACAGCACAACAATAGAGAGGAAACAAACAAGGATATCTAATCACCTCTCAACAAAAGATTGCCCCAGGCACTGCCAGGCAATCAAATGCTAATCAAGGTGGTCAGTTGATTCAAGATGCAAGGAAGGCAAGAGCTGGGCTTTGCTGCTTACCGGGAGCCTGTCCGCCTGGCTTGCCGGAGCGTAAATGTTCATGTACAGACAGTCCTCCGAGGTCCGGAAGGGCGGGTGCTTCTCCTTCCACCTTTGAGCCACTCCTCGGAGGGTCTCCAGCTTCTGGGGGCAACTGGACAAAGCGCAAGGAAAGGCGTGGGTTTATTTGTGTGTGTGTGTGTATACAAAATGACAATAGCAAGCCAAACAGATCCATTAGAGCATCCTAACCCTAACCCTCCTTCTTCTCACCACCCATGACTTTGCCACTGCACCCTGTGAACCTCACGCCTGATAGCAATAACCCTGATTTATTTATTTATTTACTTATTTACAGTATTTATATTCCGCCCTTCTCCTCACCCTGCAGGGGACTCAGGGCGGATTACATTGTACACACACATATGGCAAACATTCCATGCCAATTTGACATACAACATATACAGACATACACAGAGGCTATTTAACTTTTTCTGGCCGCCAGGGGAGCTGTCACTTTCCTCGTCCATCTGCGACGCTGATGAAGCACTTCCGCATTCCCCGCATGCTTCCCCGCTGGAATGCTTTGCTGGAGTCTCTTTTATGGCCTCATAAATTAGTTAATTTAGCCTCCCCACACTTTAAGGTGGTACCTAATTTTCCTACTTGACAGACGCAACTGTCTTTCGGGTTGCAAAGGTCGACAACAGGCTACACAATTGGTTGGAAGCCCACTCCAACCCGGGCTGGCTTCGAACTCATGACCTTTTGGTCAGAGTGATCTTAATGCAGCTGACACTCAGCCAGCTGCGCCACAATCCCGATGCACAATCCCACAATCCTTATACGACTACTTTAGTAGATTCCCTTGAGGCTACTTCGAAATCTACATTTGTCTTTCTTTCTGGATATTCAAACGCCAGCCTCCAATTTTTACATACAAGAATGTAGAAACCTATGGCTGTTGTTATTATTATGATTCAGAGGCCTGCCTTACACTGGCGCGTAGGCCGTGGCATCGCGGACACCCTCCCAAGGCAGGGGGGGCTGCGGAGGGGCGAAGCGGAGGGTGCCGGTGGGGGGCCGGGCAAAGGGCACCCCCAGGAAGGCGTGCACGCCCCTCGTGGAGCCCCTCACCGGAGGCGCCTCTCGCCCGCGCAGCCGGCCGAACCGGGTGGTCACCTCCAGGAAGGCCCCGTCTGCACCACCTGCGCAAGAGGGACACAGAAAGCAATCAGCGTCAGATCCAGGCTTCTCATCTTTCACCTTCCTATCATACGCAATGTGCAGCTTCTGGCTTTTTTGTCACCTCTGAATACCCAGTTGCAACTCTGGATTCCTGGCTATAACTGTGCAGTGCGACAGGGAGACTCCGGGAAGAACCCCCCCCCTCGGCACCACCTGCGGAAGAGGGACGCGCAACCAGGGCCAGGGTCAAGCCCACCTCTGCATTCGGGACAACCAACAGGTGCGGCAGGAGAAGGAGAAAACAAGAAATCAAAGAGGGAATTAGTTATATTATTGCTTGTATTGTTGTGTTTGGGCTAGGCCTCATGTAAGCTGCACCGAGTCCCTTGGGGAGATGGTAGTAGGTTGCAAATAAAGTGCTATTATTATTATTATTATTATTATTATTATTATTATTATTATTATTATTACGATCATCAGGTTTATTTAATGCTTGGCCCATGGGTCTTTCACATCCAGAACAAACAAGGAAGCACATATCAACCCAATTATACAATTATAAAATACCGAACAACGCAACATCACTATTTATTTATTTATTTATTGACAGCTTTTCTCTTCCGCCCTTCTCCTCACCCCGCAGGGGACTCAGGGCGGATTACAGTGTACACATATATGACAAACATTCAATGCCAATTGACATACAACATATACAGACATACACAGAGGCTATTTAACTTTTTCTGGTCGCCAGGGGAGCTGTCGCTTTCATCGTCCATCTGCGACACTGATGAAGTACTTCCACATTCCCCGCATGCTTTTTGCTGGAGTCTTTTTTATGGCCTCATAAATTAGTTAATTTAGCCTCCCCACACAAGGTGGTACCTAATTTTCCTACTTGACAGATGCAACTGTCTTTCGGGTTGCAAAGGTCAACAACAAGCTACACAATTGGTCGGAAGCTCACTCCGACCCGGGCTGGCTTCGAACTCATGACCTTTTGGCCAGAGTGATCTTAATGCAGCTGACACTCAGCCAGCTGCACCACAATCCTGGTGCACTAAAAATACTGCATAACCAAACCCTTCCATCATTAGAAGCAATCTACAAATATACAAGCATTTAAGAATCCAAAGAATCAAAGAGCAAGTCAGAGCAAGAGGGAAGGAGAAAGGAGAAGGACCCTCCTGGGGGAGGAGGCTCCAGGAAACACAGACAGACAGACAGAAAGGCCCCACCTTCACGTTTTGTTTGTGATGATAGCGATGCCTTCTGCTCAGCAATTTTGTCCTATCCGTTTCTGGCCCAGAGGAACTATCCAGAGTAGGCCTGGGCCAACTTGGGCCTGCCCTCCTTCCTTCCTTCCTTCCTTCCATCCATCCATCCCTCCATGTGTTTTGGACCTCAGCTCCCACAATTACCCTGAAGTGCTGGTAGGAAGGCTGTTAGCGATTGTGCAAGGTTGTCCAAAACACCTGGGCGGAGGGCCGAAGTTGGCCCAGGCTGGCCCCAGAGGGTTTGCCCAAAGGAGGCCAAAGCATTGCAGGGGGACAGGCCAGAGCCTGTGCCTGTTGGCCCCCACTGCCTCCCCCCCCTTTCTCCCTCCTTACCTTCACCCTGGGCCCCCCAGAGGCCACTCAGGGCCCACAGGGCGGCCAGCCAGAGCCCCACAGCCATGCTCTCCCTTGCTCTCTCTCTCTCTCTCTGCCCTTGGCTTTATAGGGCCCTGGGGAGGAGAATCATTAACTCAGCCCAGGGAGGGAGAGGTCTGGAAGATGGGCAAAAGGAAGGAAGGAGGGAAGGAAGGAAGGAAGGAAGCAGGGCAAAGGTCCTGGGAGGGAAGGAAGGATCCGAGAGTGAAGTCGCCCTCCGAAGAGGCCTCTGTGTGTGTGTTGCCTTCATTGCAAATATTTAAAAGCCTCTCTCAATCATTGACAGACGGCTGGGAAAATGTTCACAACAGAAGTCCATCCGTGCTTCTTCTGCCAGAGGGAAGCCCCCCCCCCCCCACGCTCCCTTCTCCAAGCAAGGGTCACCCACTGGCGGCAAGAGAGCGCTCTCCTTTGATCTCTACGACACCTCGTGCCCAAAGGGTTTGGAAACACAAATGTCAGGGTCAGAAGCCACTATACAATCTGCACAATCTGGCCTCTGAGCTCCACTACTCATTATTCTTCGACTGCCTCCAGGCAGCAACAGCCAGGCCACCCTTATGCAGATCGCCTTACAGGAACATGAAAAAAAATCCAATTATTACAAGTCCCAGAATCCCTGTCTATAGAGAAAACCTTGCTTGCCAAGGGCTGCTGATGGAGAAAGAATAATTATTCTCTGTGTTCCTTGTTCAGTCAGACACAAGCAGATGCACTCCCACACTCCCACAAATTCTTTCAGCCATGGATAATCAACTTGCAGATAGATAAGCCACAGCTCATGCTGTGATGTTAGAAACAGAAGAACCAATCAGAAGTTGCTTGCGTGTTGTTTTTACAAGTTTGATTATAAAAACATTGTTAAGTGCGCCACAAAGGGTGAATAGTTTTTTGTTCTTTGACAACCGGGATGGTCAACGGCTATTCATCTCATGTTGATCAACTTGAAATAAAAGCCTTGTTGAAAAGCCTCATGGGAATCTCATCCCCTCCCTGCCCTCTGGGCCTGTCACCCTAAATTCCCAGTCTCTAACTGCCTCACTGGTTGACTTTGCAGCCTGATGGCTACGCAATGCTATTCAAACTGGCGAATTGCAGCATGCACACTTGCTTTAATGGACGAGGGTTCTTGGACACTATTCCACAGATATGTGTGTGTGTGTGTGTGTGCATTCCACTTGCTTTATCGCCATTAGATCATAGAATCATCAAATCCTAGAGTTGGAAGAGACCTCCTGGGCCTTCATCCAGTCCAACCCCATTCTGCCAAGAAGCAGGAAAATCACGTTCAAATCACCTAGGACAGATGGCCATCCAGCCTCTGTTTCAAAGCCTCCAAAGGAGCCTCCACCACATTCCCTCTGGTGCAGAGAGTTCCACTGCTGAACGGCTCTCACAGTCAGGAAGTTCTTCCTCATGTTCAGATGGAATCTCCTCTCTTGTAGTTTGAAGCCATTGTCCCATTGCGTCCTAGTCTCCAGGAAGCAGAAAACAAGCTTGCTCCCTCCTCCTCCCTGTGGCTTCCTCTCACATATTTATACATGGCTATCATATCTCCTCTCAGCCTTCTCTTCTTCAGGCTAAACATGCCCAGCTCCTTAAGCCGCTCCTCATAGGGCTTGTTCTCCAGACCCTTGATCATTTTAGTCGTCCTCCTCTGGACACATTCCAGCTTGTCAATATCTCTCTTGAATTGTGGTGCCCAGAATTGGACACAATATTCCAGATGTGGTCTAACCAAAGCGGAATAGAGCATGGGGAGCATTACTTCCCTAGATCTAGACACTAGGTTCCTCTTGATGCGAGGCCAACATCCCATTGGCTTTCTTTGCCGCCACATCACATTCCTGGCCCACCCGCGAACCCCACCCCCTGACCTCACTCTTTTGTAATTTTTTTTGAATATTTTTTTCTTTTTTCTCCTTTTGTTTATCTGTTTTGTTTTCTACACACACGCCATAAAACAATAAAAAGTTAAAATAATAATAATAATAATAATAATAATAATAATAATAATAATAATAATAACAACAAGGTGACCACGAATAGAGACCCCCAGGAACACCAGCTCAGTCTCTGCTGTGGAACCAGTTGTCTGTCTGCAACCGGCTCCCTCCCTCCACGCCCCCTGCTGGCCGGCCGGCCATTCCGCCGAGAGAGCGAGCGAGAGAGAGAGAGACTCCTCGCCCCGGTCCCCCCCCCCCCCCCCCCATTGGCTGCTGCTCCTGCCTGAGCCTCCCTCCCCGGGCCGGCAGGGGGCGCGCGCGCCGGGCTCCCTCCCTCCCTCCCTCCTTCCCTCCCCCCTCCCTCCCTCCCTGTCCCGTCCTCCGGAAGCGTGTGCGCCGCGCTTGTGGTTCCCCCCCGGGGGCGGGCGCGTGTCCCGGCGGAGGCGTTCCGGCGTGGAGGCGCCTGGCGATGGCGATGGCGACGGCGGGGGGCAAGGGGGGCCTGCTGCCGCTGCTGGAGAACGCGAACCCGCTGGTGTTCCGGCGGCAGGGCGAGCGGGCCGTGACGCCGCGCGAGGAGGACGAGGCCCTGCCGGACCCCATCGACCCCAGGGAAGTCTTCGATATCCTTCCCGCCGGCGGGGACTATGGGGGGGGGGGGAAGGGGCTTTAGAGGGGAGGGGAGGGGAGGGGAGGGGGCTCCCTGCCTGGAGGAAGGAAGGAGGACCTCCTATTTATTTATTTACTTATTTACTTACAGCTTTTCTTTTCTGCCCTTCTCCTCACCCCGCAGCAGGGGACTCAGGGCGGATTACAGTGTGCTCATATATATGGCAAACATTCAATGCCAATAGGTTCTTGTGGGTTTTTCCGGGCTATATGGCCATGTTCTAGAGGCATTCTCTCCTGACATTTCGCCTGCATCTATGGCAAGCATCCTCAGAGGGAGTGAGGTCTGTTGGAACTAGGACAATGGGTTTATATATCTGTGGAATGGCTGGGGTGGGGCAAGGAGCTCTTCCCTGCTGCAGTTAGGTGTGAATGTTTCAGCTGATCACCTTCATTAGCATTTGAAGGCCTGCCTGGGCCTGGGAAAATCTCTTGCTGGGAGGTGTTAATCTGGCTACCAGTATTAAAAAACTCTAGAATTGCAGCAGCAAAACAACAGAGAGGAAACAACCAGGCACAGATTAACACCTCCCAGCAAGAGATTTTCCCAGGCTCAGGCAGGCCTTCAAATGCTAATGAAGGTGATCAGCTGAAACATTCACACCTAACTGCAATAAGTGCAATAAGTGTAATGATTGAAGGACTGGCAATTTGGACGACGAAACTGGATCGCGATTTTAGTCAAGAGATGAATTGGATTGTTTATTGATATATGTATTGTGGATCGTGTTTTTATGTTTTTAAACTGTATACTGTTGTTTGTTATAAGTTGTTGTAAACCGCGTTGAGTCGCCGGCTAGGCTGAGAAACGGCGGTATACAAGTATAGCAAATAAATAAATAAATAAATAACTGCAGCAAGGAAGAGCTCCTTGCCCCACCCCAGCCATTCCACAGATATATAAACCCATTGTCCTAGTTCCAACAGACCTCACTCCCTCTGAGGATGCTTGCCATAGATGCAGGCGAAATGTCAGGAGAGAATGCCTCTAGAACATGGCTCTATAGCCCGAAAAAACCCACAAGAACCTAGTGATTCCAGCCATGAAAGCCTTCGACAATACATTCAATGCCAATTTTTGACATGCAAACATATACATACACAGAAGCTATTTCACTTTTTTCTGGGCACCAGGGGAGCCGTCGCTTTCCTCGTCCATCTTTGCTGGAGTCTTCTTTATGGCCTCATAAATCAGTTAATTTAGCCTCCCCACACTTTAAGGTGGTACCTAATTTTCCTACTTGACAGATGCAACTGTCTTTGGGGTTGCAAAGGTCGACAACAGGCTACACACAATTGGTTGGAAACCCACTCCAACCGGGGCTGGCTTCGAACTCATGACCTTTTGGTCAGAGTGATCTTAATGCAGATGACACTCAGCCAGCTGCGCCACAATTTCTTTCCCGCAAAAGGGGGTTTCCCGCAAAAGGGGGGGGGGTTGATACCAGGGTACACAAAGATGGTCCCAGTTTGCTGCAACGAGGGAGCAGGATGCAGATCTCTCACATCAGATAGCTTAGGAAGAAGTGCACACTTCATCAAAGGTTCGGTTTGATTAACTGTTATTATTAGTTCATTGTGTTGCCATTTCCCTTTCCACTGAATTGTTCAGCATTCACGTATTGTGCATCATAATGAACTACGATGCAAGACCGCACAACCAATAACTCCAAAATGAACTTAGCAAAGATGTTGGGTGGATTCCTGTTGAACAGTTACACGTGTATGAGTGAGGTTTACACATTCATAGCTATGCAGGATTCCCTCCTTAACACGCCCGCACACCTCATCCGCGCCATCTCGGACCCGGAGCACCCGCTGACCCTGGAGGAGCTCAACGTGGTCGAGGAGGCACGCGTCCAGGTCTGGCCCTCCCTCCCCCCCTCTCTCTGCCTAGATGTCTTTCAATCTCTTTGTGTCTATCTCTAGCTGTGTCTATCTGTCAGTCTCTCTACCTGTCTATGTCCCCATCAGTCTCTCTCTCTTTCTGTGTCTCTCTGTGTCTCTGTCTCTTTCTAGCTAGCTATCTCCCCCCCCCCCCCCCGCCATTGACTTGTAAAGGACTTTTTACTTTTAATGTTTTGAGTGTTTGCTCTCATTAGATCTAGTAGGAAACATGCTCTAAATGTTTGATTTATATATTTAAATGTCCAAGTTTGTTATTTTTGAGTTGTTCTATAAGTACACCTGATGTTGTTTATTTTATTGTTTACGATTTGATTTGTTTGTTGTGTTATGCCGGCATTGAATGTTTGCCAATTTTCTGTTGTAAACCGCCCTGAGTCCCCTCGGGGAGATAGGGCAGTATAGAAATAAAGTTTATTATTATTATTATTATTATTATTATTATTATTATTAATATTAATATATCTCTTTCAATCTCCTTGTCTCTATCTCTAGCTGTGTCTATCTGTCAGTCTCTCTAACAGAAAATATTGCTTATTTTCTGTGATGAGTTTTATTTTTATTGTTTTGTATTACTTGTTGTTATTTTTTATTATTATTGATGTGCTGTGGGCTTGACCTCATGTAAGCTGCACCGAGTCCTTGGGGAGATGGTAGCGGGGTATAAATAAAGTATTATTATTATTATTAGTATTATTATTATCTATGTCTCCATCAGTCCATATGTCTATCTTTCTATGTCTCTATGCATCTCTATCTCTTTCTAGCTAGCTATCTTTCCCACACACACCCCCATACACATACACACACAGACACACACACACGGGCAAGAACATAGGCAACAACAAAGGTACAGGACGAAAAGCAGTCAGTGACCCAGAGAGCACTGGAAAGAAGGAAGGAAAGAAAGATGGATGTGTGGCAGAACAAGAAGAGAGAAAGCCAGCAATAAGGAGCTGCGCCAAAGAACTGGGCTACGGGATGTGGTCAAAGAGATCCATGGGGCAAAAATAAGATGGGCAGGGCCTGTAGCAAAAGACCGCGAGTGGACATGTTGACTCCCAAGCTGGAGAGGAAGAGGCCACAAGCGGCCCTTGGGCAAGCCTTGCACTCAATGGGGAGGAACCAAGGGTTAAGAGTGTTATCTATTTTATTGTGTTGTTGTTTTTTGGTTTGGTTTTATTTTATTTTATTGCACTGTGTTGCAAATGTGAGTAGATCAGTAGGTACCGCTCCGGCGAGAAGGTAACGGCGCTCCATGCAGTCATGCCGGCCACATGACCTTGGAAGTGTCTATGGACAACGCCGGCTCTTCAGCTTAGAAATGAGCACCAACCCTCAGAGTCAGACACGACTGGACTTCATGTCAGGGGACAATCTTTACCTTTCTTTTTCTTTTTTTTTTACTGTGTTGTTGGGCTTGGCCTCATGTGGGCCGTCCCGAGTGCCCGTTGGGGAGATGGTGGCGGGGTATAAATAAAGATTATTATTATTATTATTATTATTATTATTATTATTATTAAGTTGTTTGGACAGGAATAGGAAAGAAAAGCACAGGATCGTATAGTTTTTGCAAATGGGAGATTTGCATGTAGCCAGAGTGGATCAATGACAAATCAAATAGAACTATATCGCTATCTACCTTCTATCAGTATCAGTCTATCTGTCTCTCTCTTTCTATATCTCTATCTACCTACTATCTATCTATTTATCTAATATTTATTTTACATGTACATAACAACATAGCATATGTGCATATTAGGTCCCAGTATCTATCTATCTATCTATCTATCTATCTATCTATCTATCTATCTATCTATCTATCTATCTATCTATCTATCCCTCTGTCTGTCTGTCTGTCTGTCTGTCTGTCTGTCTGTCTGTCTATCTATCTATCTATCTATCTATCTATCTATCTATCTATCTATCTATCTATCTATCTATCTATCTCTCTATCTCTGCCAGTCTATCAGTATCTATATCTATATACACATACACCCCTGTCTGTCTATATCTCTCTGTCCATCTCCCTGTCTTGGTGTGTGTTTGTATATCTGCCTAAAGGCCGCACTGACGCTCTGCCTGCACCTTGCCTGTGGCGAATGGCGTCCTCAGAGGATCTGAAGGTGGTAAACGATGGCGGAATGCCCAGGGAGGGAGGGAAGAGCCAGAGTCTGTTAACCAAGTGCAGCTAGCAATCTTGTATGTGAGTTACTATGAAGAACACATCATCAGCTCATGCGGGCTACCTTCATGGTTGCTCACATGCTCTTGGGTGGGTCCTATTCCGCATTTGCAAACCAGGCTTGCTAACTGCACCCTTTGCACTTGGTGAACGGACAGTGGTTCTTTCCCTCCCGGCCTGGACATCATTCCACAGGTATGTGACATACTCCACCAGATCCCCTGGAGATGCCTTCTCTTAGGTGCAGGGCTTTGTTGAGCAGCCGCACTTTGCCCCCAACGCTGCGTCTCTTCTAGGCCGACGATGCCGACAGCACTGTCTCCGTGGCCTTCACGCCCACCATCCCACACTGCAGCATGGCCACCCTCATCGGCCTGTCCATCAAGGTCAAGCTCATCCGCTCCCTGCCCGAAAGGTTCAAGGTGAGTGCCGGGGGGGGGGGGGCAAGAAGGGCCCAGAACGCTCTCATCTGGCGCAGGATCAGAAGTCTTCTCAGGGAAGGTGGGGAGGCTCCGGACTGGGGTCTCAGGCCTGCTTCCTTCCTTCCTTCCTTCCTTCCTTCCTTCCTTCCTTCCTCCTCTCTTCCGCCAGGTGGACGTCCACATCACGCAGGGGACACACGCCTCGGAGCACGCAGGTGAGAGCCCGTTCCCCACGGAGGGAGGGTGTGTTTGTGTGTGTGTGTGTGTGTGTGTGTGTGCGCGCCGGCATTCCCATCCCGCTTGGCACGGGGCCCCTTTCCCACAAGGTGATCCATTGTGTGCCGGTAAAGATAAAGGCAGAAATTCTTGTACAGGTTGTCCCCAAGTTACAAACATCTGACTTGCAAACAACTCCTAGTTAAGAGTGGGAAGGAAGGAAGGAAAGCTGCGCAAAAGGCAATGAGCAAGGAGGCGGGACAGCGCTGCCCGGGGTGCCAAATGGGTGTGTGTTGCGCGTGTGCTGAGCATTGGGGCCCTTCTGGGGGTGGGTTGGGGGCCTGTGCGCATCCCCCTTTGCCTCTCCCCCTCCTGCTTTGTTTTCACAGTAAACAAGCAACTGGCCGACAAGGAGCGGGTGGCGGCCGCCTTGGAGAACAGCCACTTGCTGGAGGTGGTCAACCAGTGCCTCTCCGGGCGGCCCTGAGGCGTCCAGCGGAGGAGGAGGAGGAGCCCCACTCACAGCTCAGCCTGGGCCTGCCTCAGAAGATTGACATTCTTTCACTCGTTCTTTGCTTTTGTACAGAAGACACGCCATTAAAATGTGTGCTTTGTGAGTCTGCCTGGACTGAAGGAACACGTTTATTCTCATAGCGAACAGGCCCCGAGGGAGGGAGGGAGGGAGGGAGGGAGGTTGCTTTTGGGCCCTCCTTCACCCTCCAGGTCAGGCCTGAAGCGGGCTTTGGACACAGCTAGAGAGGCGCCAGGGAAGAGGGAGAGAGTGTTAGTGTGAGTGTGTGTCTCTATCTAGGCTCTTTATATGCAAGTTGTATATAAACTACTTGTGGACTCTGTTTTCTGTCAGGACATGACGGCATTTCTGCTTTAGTAATCAAAGCCTATTGCTGCTCTTCAGCTTACAAGATTTGTTTTTAAACTGAACGCGTGAAATTTCGGACCAGATCCAGATACGTTTACATTTTATATAACACTAGCTTGGGGACCCGGTGGTGGCCAGATCATTTGAGAAAGACATTGTGTGGCAAGGTTGGTCTTTATCAGTTATTTATGTGGCTCTCAGTGCTCTCAGGAAGTTAGTGATGGTACTGCAAGTCCCATTGTCCATGGTCCATCGTCCTCCAAACAGCACCAGGATGGAGAGTAGGTCATGGGGGCTCTGTGTGCCAAGTTTGGTCTTCATTAGTCATTGGATGAGTGTCACAGTGATCTCGGGAAGCGAGTAGAGGTACTTCAAGTCCCATCATCCGTGGTCCATCTCGAAACTGCAGTAGGATGTAGAGTGGGTCATGGGGGCTCTGTGTACCAAGTTTGGTCTTTATTGGTCTTTGTTGGGGGCCGCAGTAGTCTGTGGGAACAAAAGGTGGGAAAGTACTACAAATCCCATCATCCATTGTCCGTCCTCCCCTAACCATCACCAGGACATAAAGAGTGTAATGGGGGTTATGTGTGCCAAGTTTGGTCTTGATTGGCCATTGGATGAGGGTCTCAGCGGTCTCGGGAAGTGAGTGGGGGTACTTCAATTCCCATCATCCATGGTCAGCCATCCCCCAAGCTGCAGTAGAATGTAGAGTGGGTCATGGGGGCTCCGTGTGCCAAGTTTGGTCTTTATCAGTCTTTGTTGGGGGCCACAGTGGGAACTGATGGGTTTGAAAGTACTACAAATGCCATCATCCTTTGTCTGTCCTCCCCCAAACCTCACCAGGACGTAAAGGGGGTCATGGGGGTTATGTGTGCCAAGTTTGATCCAGGTCCGTCACCCGTGCTGGTCACAGTGGCGTGTGAAAGTGGCAGCCAATCTGAAAGCTGCCACATACACCATCCTTCCTCCCTCGGTATACAACCACTGACTTTTATTATATACATAGATTTAAGTTCTTCCCAGTTGGTGCTGTCATAGGAATCGCAAGAGAGGCATTCTTGAAAGGCTCCAACATCCAGGGAAACCAGAACCTTGGTTCCAAAACGGGCAAAGATTTCTTAGAAGTACAAAAGCCAGGAAGAAGGACGTGTGTGGTATTGTCCGTGTGCCCCCCCCCCCGGTCCCCCCCGCCCAACCAGGAAGGCACTGGCATCTAAAACAGACCGCCTTTAAACTAGCTGCCATTGCAAAGAGATATTATTAATAGACCTGCATTGTGGTTTTGGGGGGTTCTGCACCCCTAACCCCCACCAAAGTGACGGGTCTCCTGCATTGCTCCCTCACTGAAGACTAAAGAGCTGCAGTCGATGCTCAACGTGTTGTGCTGAATGGCATCCCGAGAGGCTGCCCCTTGTAGCATTGTTATGGGAGCATGGGAGCATTGTACCGGGATTGTGGCGCAGCTGGCTGAGTGTCAGCTGCATTAAGATCACTCTGACCAAAAGGTAATGAGTTTGAAGCCAGCCCGGGTTGGAGTGGGTTTCCAACCAATTGTGTGTAGCCTGTTGTCGACCTTTGCAACCCGAAAGACAGTTGCATCTGTCAAGTAGGAAAATAAGGTACCACCTTAAAGTGTGGGGAGGCTAAATTAACTGATTTATGAGGCCATAAAGAAGACTCCAGCGGGGAAGCATGCGGGGAATGCGGAAGTGCTTCATCAGCATCGCAGATGGACGATGAAAGCGACAGCTCCCCTGGCGGCCAGAAAAAGTTAAATAGCCTCTGTGTATGTCTGTATATGTTTGTATGTCAAAAATTGGCATTGAATGTTTGCCATATATGTGTACACTGTAATCCGCCCTGAGTCCCCTGCTGCGGGGTGAGGACAAGGGCGGAATAGAAAAGCTGTAAATAAATAGTTAAACCCCTGTGCTGGCTGGACTGAAGACCAACAGGTTGCAGGTTCGAATCTGGGGGGAGACGGATGAGCTCCCTCTATCAGCTCCAGCTCCTCATGCAAAGGGGACATGAGAGAAGCCTCCCACAAGGATGATAAAAACATCAAATCAGCCGTCCCCTGGGCAACGTCCTTGCAGACGGCCAATTCTCTCACACCAGAAGCGACTTGCAGTTTCTCAAGTCGCTCCTGACACGACAAAATTTTTTTGTTATGTTCCACACCACAAGGGATTGTCCATTGTCACCCTCCTTCTGGTCTGCCGCTGCCCTCAGGCGCCCGCTGCCCTCCCGAGGGAGGCCCTTCTGACCTCATTAGACGCAAATCTGATCCCCGGCAAAGCCCTTAAGCTGGAACAAGGCCCCTCCCCGACACCGCCACCTCTCGTGAGGCGCAAAATGTTTTATTGAAGGGTGTGCAGGGACACCTTCCCCCCCCCCCAAAAAAAAGCTTTCTGCTCAATCCATGAATTTGTTTTCAGGCACTGAACCTGGCAAGTTCCCCCATGCATCCGCCCCTCATTTCCCCCTTCAGCCGCCTTTGTTGCAGTTCTGAAGACGGGGAAGAAGAAGAAGTCCATGAGATACATCAAAAGTCCTCCAAAGATGTGGCAACTCAGCCACCCACATCTGGCCTTGCCTCCCCACCCTATGGAGAAAAGCAAGGTTTGGGGGCAGGGAAGGGGGGTCCCTGGAGACCCTCAGGTGCCCCAAAAAGAGGACCAACAAGCAGAACGCCTTAGTTACAGTTTTGAAGATGGGGAAGAAGAAGTCCTTGAGATACATCAAAAGTCTTCCAAACTTGGCTGCCTTGTACAGTTGCCCAGCCACCCACATCTGGCCTTGCCTCCCCACCCTAAGGAAGAAAGGAAGGTTTTGGGGCAGGGAAGGGGGGTCTCTGGAGACCTTCAGGTGCCCCCCCAAAAGAGGACCAACAAGCAGAACCACGAAGCCCCTTCTTCAACCCTCGGCTTTTCTCTCTTCCAGCCAAACCTGCGGTCCAGATTCTGACCCACTTCCCTCCTGGCTGTGCAAGTGTGGGTGGCACAAAGGCTGCCTCAGAGGTCTTGGGGGGTGGGTGGGTGGGGGGCTTCTGCTGCGTGTTCCTCCCCACCACAAAGGGCTGGACTAGATGTCTCCCAAGTCTATGAGTCACACTCTTCTCTGTGGGAAGCGCATGGACCTCCAAGGACTCCTCTCTCGGAGTAAAAGAACAAAGCCATGGAGACTCTCGGGCGGAGGGAGGGGGCGGCACTTCCATCCACAACCTAACAGAAGGAGGGCCGAGCTTGGGGGGGGGATCCAGAGCCCCCACTTCCTCAGAGAAGGCTGCCATTCCTCCTCATCCCCTCCCCCACCCCCCCCCCAAAATAAATAAGCCACTCCAGAGGTAGGGCATCCAGGGTTTCCTTTCCCCACAAACGTCCTCTTCAGTGGGTCAATCCGCCAGGCCCTCCAGAGGCGCCCTAGAGATGCAGAACAAGCAGGGGCTGCTCTGGGGTGGGTCCGCGGGGGCCCAGGGCTCAGTCCGGCAGCAGCCGCTCCAGCTCCTCCTCGTCCAGGCGGTTGGTGGCCACGATGTGGTCCAGCTGCTGCATGTAGCGCTCCAGGTCCAGCATGAAGTGGGGGATGCGGGCCTTCTCCAGCGCCCCCAGGTCCTTCAGCCGCCCCACGTCTTCATAGGAGACCTGCAAGGAGACAGCTGTCAGCCCTGGGCCCCCTCCCCGGAAGACCCACGGAGGGGCCCTGGAGGGAGGGGCGGAGAAGAAACCCCCCTCCCCACATATGCTTTCAGTGCAAGGTCTTTTGGGGGAGGGTCAGCGCTTGGGGCTCTCCCCCAGAGCGTGCATTGTGCCCCCGCCGCCCTCCCCACTCTCTGCCTGTCTCCTTGTTTTGTATTTGTTTATTGATTTTATTTATTTGTATACCGCCATTCTCAGCCAATCGGCGACTCAAGGCGATTTCCAACAAAACAGTACACATAATTAAAACAGTATAAAACATCAACAATAATAACAACATCATGAGCATCTCCTTCTTATCAAGCATTGTCCAGTCCCATCGTTTAGTCATTCAATTTCCTATGTCGTTTACTCTGCGTTTGTGAACACTTGCTCAAACAACCACGTTTTAACTTGCCTCCGAAACGTTAGTAGGGAGGGAGCCGATCTGATCTCCCGAGGGAGGGCTTTCCATAGCTGAGGGGCCACCACGGAGAAGGCCCTGTCTCGTCCCCACCAGACGTACTTGTGTCGAAGGCGGGACCGAGAGCAGGGCCTCCCCAGATGATCTCCGGGTCCTCGGTGGTTCATAAGGGGAGACACGTTCAGACAGGTAAGTTGGGCCAGAACCGTTTAGGGCTTTATAGGCCAAAGCCAGCACTTTGAATTGGGCCCGGTAGCAAACTGGCAGCCAGTGGGGCTGGCGCAACAAGGGGGTTGACTGCTCCTATTAGCAACCTGGCTGCCGTTCGTTAGACTAGTTGAAGCTTCCGGACCGTCTTCAAAGGCAATCCCACGTAGAGTGCGTTGCAGTAGTCTATACCAGAGCGTGGACTACCGTGGACAAGTCAGGCTTCCCAAGTGACGGGCATTGTATGCATTTTTAGTGTGAGATATGAGGGAATAAACTACGACATACAATCTTCAAGATTCAGCAATCCAAATACAAGCCTGGTTTCCCCTTTCCCACCCGTGCACGCCCACCCATGACTTCCGACACCACTCAGGATGGAACTAGTATCTAACAAAACCTGTCCTGAGTTGTAGGGTTTTTTCGGGCTATATGGCCATGTTCTAGAGGCATTCTCTCCTGACATTTCACCTGCATCTATGGCAAGCATCTCAGAGATAGTGAGGTCTGTTGGAACGAGGAAAAAGGGTTTATATATCTGTGGAATGGCCAGGGTGGGACAAAGGACTCTTGTCTGCTGGAGCTAGGTGGGAATGTTTCAACTGACCACCTTGATTAGTATATAATGCCCCACAGTGCCTGGCGCAATCTTTTGTTGAGAGGTGATTAGATGTCCTAGGAAACCATGAAAATGAACAAAATCTGGCTACCGGTATTAAAAAACTCTAAAATTACATTACATTTGCCCGGCCTAGTTTTATTGTGCCACAGTGTGCTGTTTTTACTGTTTACTGTTATTGCTTTAATGTTTTTGATTTGCTTTTGGTTTATATGTAATTGTTATATTGTTGTTTTATTGTGGCCTTGGCCTTTGTAGGCTGCATCGAGTCCTTCGGGAGATGCTAGCGGGGTACAAATAAAGATAATAATAATAATAATAATAATAATAATAATAATAATAATAATACAACAGCACAACAACAGAGAGGAAACAAACAGGGACATCTAATCACCTCTCAACAAAAGTTTGCTCTAGGCACTGCCAGGCCATTATATGCTAATCAAGGTGGTCAGTTGAAACATTCACCCCTAGCTCCAGCAGACAAGAGTCCTTTGTCCCACCCTGGTCATTCCACAGATATATAAACCCTTTTTCCTAGTTCCAAAACACCTCACTACCTCTGAGAGTGCTTGCCATAGATGCAGGAGAAACGTCAGGAGAGAATGCCTCTGGACCAGGGCCATATAGCCCGAAAAACCCTACAACAACCCAGTGATTCCGGCCATGAAAGCCTTCGACAAAACCTGTCCTGTCCTGACACTAATAAACCCCCATTCGGGTGTTTCAAATTCTCTGTTTGCCTTCTTTTTTAAATACCCAAAGGCCAGTCTCCATCCGCTAGCAAACTGACCCGTTTCCTCCCCCCGTGCCGTCGGAGATCTTGGCCATTTGGAGACACTCAACTACTTTCCTTCTCCAATCCTTTGGTTCTTCCCCAATTTTGCTTTTGGGATTCTCGCTCCCCTTCGGGCGGGGTATAATATCTCTCTATATAAAAATGCTCTGTGCGTCATGAGTACCTTAAAAACAAATGAACCAGTGAACGAAATCACACCAAATTTGGCAACAAAACATCTCACAACACAAGGAGTGACCATCACTCAAAAAATTATGATTTTGTCATTTCAGAGTTGTAGTTGCTGGGATTTATAGTTCACCTACAATCACAGAGCATTCTGAACAATTGAATTGGACCAAACTTGGCACACAGGCCTCCCATGACCAACAGAAAATACTAGCAGTGTTTGGTGGGCATTGACCTTGAGTTTGGGAGTTGTAGTTCACCTAAATCCAGAGAGCACTGTAGACTCAAACAATGATGGATCTGGACCAAACTTGGCACCAATATTCCATACGCCCAAATATGAACACAGATGGAGTTTGGGGAAATAGACCTTGGCAGTTGGGAGTTGTAGTTACTGGGATTTATAGTTCACCTACAATCAAAGACCATTCTGAATAAACCTCACGAATGACAGAACTGGGGCAAATCTCCCACACAGAACCCCCATGACCAACAGAAAATACTTAAGGCCATCCAGTCCAACTCCCTTCACCAGGGCAAGAAAACATCATCAAAACCCTCCTGACAGAGAGCCATCCAGCCATAGATATAGATAGATATATATGATTCACACACACACAAAGTATTATAGATTTGAAAGGGACCCCTAAAGATGGACAATTATATGTTGCATGTTCCAGTTGGCAAACCAGACAATCTCTACGTCAACACTGTCAAACATCAAGAAATACTGTTGACCCACAAGCAGAAAGACATTACATATATTAGAAACCAGCACTTTCTAATTACTTGATTTTCCATATTTACTTGATTTTTCCATATTTCCCTTTACGGCTCCGGCCCAGTGTACCTGTCCGAATGTATCTCCTTCTACGTCCCACCTCGGAGTTTAACATCTTCTGGGGAGGCCCTGCTCTCGGCCCCACCTCTATCACAAGTGAGGCTGTTGGGGACGAGGGACAGGGCCTTCTCGGTGGTGGCCCCTCACCTGTGGAATTCACTCCCCGGGGAAATTAGATCATTGACATCCCTCCTCTCCTTCAGAAGGAAGTTAAAAACCTGGATGTGGGACCAGGCCTTTGGGTAAGCTGGCAATTGGACAAAAGACAATGATGACCAGAGTAGGAAAGGACAATGACGATGCTGGACGGATCATGGATTTATGAATTGGCGAACATTGACCACAATATGATTTTATTGCTGCAACTGTATTGTTTGATTGTTTTAATTAATTATAATTGTTGACGTTATATTGTAATTTTGTATATTGCATTTTGTGAATTGTTGGGCATCGAATTGTGCCTTTTGTAAGCCGCCCTGAGTCCCCCCTCGGGGGTTGAGAAGGGCGGGGTAGAAGCACCCCAAACAAACAAACAAACAAACAAACAAACAAACAAATAAATAAATAAATATCACCAGACTGGGCCACAGCAACGCGTTATAAAAAAACAATATTGGCAAATTTCTACATCGTCTTTGCCAATTCTCTCCTGAAAGAAGCCCAAGAAGCACATTTCTGGGTTTTCCATAGTCTTCTTAGCAATGGCTGTGCGTTGCCCGCCCCCTTCCCAGGCCCACCTTGCCCAGTGCGGCCAGCAAGTGGAAGTCGATGGAGTGCCGGTGCCTCAGGATGCGGAGAATCCCGTCCAGGTAGACCTGGTCTTTGCTGAAGCAGCCTGGGAGAGAGAGGGGGGGGGAGGGAGAGAGGGTGAGGGAGGGAGGGAGGGAGGAGGGGGCATTGGGCTTCAGGCCAGGCCGTGGGGGTTGCGGACCCCTCCTCCCCCCACGCCTGACCCCCGACCCCCTGACCTGGCCCCGAGGTGTCGGCCTGGCCGCGCTTGGCCCGCACGCAGTACTCCCAGCGCACGCCGGCGTCGCGCACGAAGGGCTCCAGCTGCCGGAAGAGGTCTGCGAAGGAGAGGCGCCCGGCCTGGTAGACGGTGTAGTAGAGGAGGGCGGCGCGCCAGAGGAAGGGCCGCTTGCGGAAGAGGACGCTGTGGATGCTGGCCAGGCCCTCCTCCGTGGGGTTGGCCGCCTGCAAGCTGAACTGCTGCCGGCCCTCGGGGCTGTGCCACGGCTGCCGCGCGTTGTTCACCCCACGGATGTAGTGCGTGCCTGCGGAGGGGAAGGGGGGGGAGGAGGGGAGGCCGCAGTCCAAAATGTCAAAACACGAGTGCTTTCAAGCGGGCAGCCCTGCAATTTTGGGCATGTTCTGGGTAATTTAATTTGGGAAGGTGAGGACCCCTGCAGCTGAGAATTAATAATGATAATAATAATAATAATAATAATAATAATAATAATAATAACTATTATTATTATTGGCTGGGCCAAATGTAATAATTAACATTTTAAAATATGCTGGACATGGCAGGTACAATATGGTTAGGGTGGATTTCCGGGGAGTGATGGGCGTACAAAAACAATCCTAGGTCATTAATAAAGTGCCTTTAAGGACAGATTGCTAGGAGTTTCTTATGCTGGAAAGGCACATTGGAATAACCACGTTTTCAGACTCCTCCTAAAGACTGCCAAGGTTGGGGCCTGCCTGATGTCCTTAGAGAGTGAATTCCAGAGATGAGGGGCCACCACCGAGAAGGCCCTCTCCCTCGTCCCCACCAGTCGCACCTGAGACAGAGGTGGGAGCGCGAGCAGGGCCTCTCCAGATGATCGGAGAGATCGTGTGGGTTCGTACACAGAAGTCCAATGGCCCCACCCGAAATGACATTTCCCAGAATTCTGCAGGTGGCAGAAGAAGCCCAAAATGCAAGGCTGCCTGCTTTGAAGCCAGAGACAGCTCAGTCTCTGGCACTTTAGCCCTTTCAGCTCAGTCTCTGGCACTTTGTCGCTAAAGTGCCAGAGACTGAGCTGACAGGGAAGCCGCTTGGGGAGAAAGTTGGCAGCCAAACTGGGCCAAAGATCCAGGCTGTGGGGAAGCCGAGCCCCACGACATGGTTGCGGTAGAACAATGGGACGCTTGAGCCTTGAGGACAAGCGCCCAGGAGGCGGCTTCTCAAAAGAAGGGCATCAAAGGGCCGCTGGCAAAGACTCCAACCAGAAAGAGGAGCCCGTTGGTCAGTCCGTGAAGCCCAGCAGAGAAGAGGCGGGACACCTTTCCTCAAGGCAGAGCAGGCAGGCCCACAGGAAAGGCCCCTCCCCAGCCTGCCCCAACCTTCACACAGCCTCTGCCCCCTCCCACGGCAGGCCCCCCCCCCCATCCATCCATCCATCCATCCATCCATCCATCCATCCTTCCTTCCGGCCCCTGCCTGACCGATTTCGTGGCGCAGCATCCCCTCCAGCCAGTTCTGCCGGGCCCCCGAGAGGTTGATGGCCAGCGTGGGGCGGCTGTTCTCCACCATCATCACGGCCTGCGAGAGGAGGTCCTCCGTCAGCTGAACCACCACCTGGAAGAGGAACAGGAAGAGGAAGCTGCACCCACCGGGTGTCCTAGGAAGGCTGCCCCAGGAAGGATGCCTTGGACGCTCAAGGCAAGGGGAGCCACACTGACCCTCACAGGCCGGGGAGAAGGCTCAGTGGGGGCCTTGCCACAGAGGGGGCAGAAATGCAGGCCCAAGGGCATCTCTAGCCTAGCATGGTGGACCAGCCCCATCTCCACCCCACGGCAGGGCACTTGTGGGGAACCTTCCTTCCTTCCCACCCGCCACTGCAGAATCCGCGAGGGACAGGCTCTGCTCTCACTGCCCACAGGCACTTTGGACAGGGCTCACACTCAGGACACAAGCCGGACGGTCACTTGTTCACTTGCGGAGTGGAGGGCTTCTGAGGGAGCAATGCTGGACCCCTGGCCAACCCTTTGCCCACCCCAATTTGAGACAGAGTTGAAGAAGAAACAGTTTAAGCAGTGGGGCAAAATGCAAAAAGAGGGCCAAGAAATCCACACCACATTTTATTCCAGGCTTTCAAGGTGGAGGGTTTAGAGATGCCTTCTGTGGGCACTTCTGCGTCCCCCGGCCACGTCCATAGACATAACACCTTGAGAATCCTAATGCTTTCTATATAGATCCTCTGAAAGGATTATATTGGACTGTAGAGTCGCTCTGGCGAGATCACGGAATCTGCAAAAGCAGGCTGTGTGCGTCTGTGTAAATCTTTGTGAATGAGCGTTCACTTTGGAGACCCAGGGTCCTTCATTTCGGAGGCCTATGCTCCTTTTCCTGTTGATGTTCTCACCTCTCCCGAGCAGCCCTCCTTCTGCAGGTACTTCCGGATGACGGACCAGATCTGGCCCTTGCTGAGCAGCTTCCCCCCGTTGGTGGCCTCAAAGTCCTCGTAGGTGCCATAGCGCTCCAAGACAGCACTCATGATGCCCAGCGCCTGCGGGAAACACCAAGACATTCAGCCTCCGAGAGGCCCCCAAGGAGACCAGGCACCCTCCGCCCACGAAAAGAGACCCCAAAGAGGTGGGGCCACTTTGCCAGGTGGACTCCGCCCCTCTACTTCCCCTTCTGAGGACAGCGGAGGCAGGAGAAGAACTCTGGGAAAGGTCCCTTTGGGAAAGGCTCCTTCTTGCTCTACACAGCATCTCTGGGGGGGAGGGGGCGGGGGCAACTGTGAGTTTTAAAACCTCTTTCCAGCGTACCTGTCCGAACGTATCTCCTTCTATGTCCCACCTCGGAGTTTAAGATCTTCTAGGGAGGCCCTGCTCAAAGCCCCGCCTCTATCACATGTGAAGCTGGTGGGGACGAGGGACAGGGCCTTCTCGGTGGTGGCCCCCCGCCTGTGGAACTCACTCTCCAGGGAAATTAGGTCATCAACATCCCTCCTTTCCTTCAGAAGGAAGCTGAAAACATGGATATGGGACCAGGCCTTTGGGTGATCTGGCAGACTGACAAGGTAATGACGACCAGAACTTGGAAAGGACTATGGCAATGCTGAATGGACTTATGGATTTTAGAACTCTGTGAACGTTGGCAACTAGATTGGCTTTCTGTTGTTATTGTATTAATTGAATGTTTTAACTTGTGGTTATTGTTATGTATTTTATCTGTTGAATTGTTGACATCGAATTGTGCCGGTTGTAAGCCGCCCTGAGTCCCTCCCACCAGGGGGTTGAGAAGGGCGGGGTAGAAGTGCCCGAAATAAATAAATATTATATTTTAATCTGTTTCATTTATTTATTTTACTTATTTTATTATTCAAACTTCTATGCCGCCACTCCCCTGGGGCTCGGAGTGGCTTACAAGAACAGGCTAAAATCTAACACAATTTAAAAACATCAAAGGATACTAGATAATTATTGTTAATTTTGTATTATGCTTTTTAAACTTGCCTAAAGTGTGGGATTGTTAGCTGCCTCGAGTCCCTACAGGGAGGAAGGGAGGGTATCATCACCACCACCATCATCATCATGATCATCACCATCATCATCATCTCCACATGCCCCCCCCCCAATGGCTGGAGACCCCAAGTTGGGAGGGGGCATTCTGCTCCTGTTTCCCCTCCCCCAGAACTGAGAGCGGCCTCCAAGAGGCTGAGCTCCAACCTGAGAAGAGGTTCAGCACCTTGGAGAGCTCCCCCAGAGCCAGCCTGCATCCTCCTCCTCCTCCCCTTTCTCACCTTTTCTCCATTGGCGCTCAGGCCATCGCAAAGCAACAAGGGGCGCAAGGAGGGCCTTCTTAGTCTAGATTGCCGTCCTTGGGTGCAAGGAAGGATGAGGCTCCACTTTGCCAGGTAGACTCCGCCCCTCTACTTCCCCTTCTGAGGACAGCGGATGCAGGGGAAGAACTCTGGGAAGGGTCCTTTTGGGAAAGGCTCCTTCCTGGTCCGCTCTACACAACATCACTTGGGGCGGGGGGGGGGGGGGGGGGGGCGACTGTGAGTTTTAAAGGCTCTTTTCTGTGTATTTATTATATTTTAATCTGTTGTACCACACTGTACTAGATAATTGTTGTTAATTTTGTATTATGCTTTTTAAACTTGCCTAAAGTGTGGGATTGCAATGCCATATAACTCCAGTGCTGCAACACTGACATTGGCTTCCAACTGAGTCCCACTGTGGCCTGTACAAGATGCTAGTTCTGACCTTTAAAACTCTTTACGGCCAGGGTCCATCGTACCTTAGGGACCGCCTATCCTTCTCCCATCATCGGAGGTCGCAACGACCATCCCAACGTGACTTACTCCATATACCGTGTCCTAGAGAAGTGCCCTTGGAAAGGACCAGGCGCAGGTGGGCTTTCTCCATTTCTGCCCCTCCTGCCTTATTGTGGGATTCCTTATGGCCGCCCTACGTGAGAGCCATGCGTGACTGAGGGCCTTTTACTCTCGCACTTAAGACACCTGGCTTTTTACTAGAGCATTCGATCTCTGTTAATTTTTAATTTTTGTATCTATGTATTTTATCTTTTATAATTTAGCTGTAAATCGCCTGGAGCATTCTCGGATGGAGGGCAATGAATAAGTTATTAAATGATGATGATGATGATGATTGTTAGCTGACCCGAGTCCCTACAGGGAGGAAGGGAGGGTATCATCATCACCATCATCATCATCTCTACACACCCCCAATAGCTGTAGGCCCCAATTTGGGAGGGGGCATTCTGCTCCTGTTTCCCCCCCTCCCCCAGAACTGAAGGCGGCCTCCAAGAGGCTGAGCTCCAACCTGAGAAGATGTTCAGCACCTTGGAGAGCTCCCCCAGAGCCAGCCTGCACCCTCCTCCTCCTCCCCTTTCCCACCTTTGTTTTATTGGCACTCAGGCCCATCGCAAAGCAACAAGGAGCGCCTCCTTAGTCTAGATTGCCACCCTTGGGTGCAAGGAAGGAGGAGGCTCCATTTGTAGGTGCCAAATAAGCCATCAAGGGGTCACTAGACAGCCCCAGAAACCCTTTTGGATTCAGAGGGGAGTTCTTTCCAGCCCCATCGGATGGCAGAAGCTGCTGAAGCCTTGGCATGCATATGTATGTGACCCATTAGCAGTGACTGTGCCCAGTTTGGAGTGCCTGGGTCCGTTTTCCTGTGTCAAAGAGAAAGACCTCTTTTGTCATATGGACACAGAATGCCACCTAGATTCCTGCTCAGAGGAGACTGAAATACACAAATTGGTGGCTCAGAATTAACAGAGAGGATACCTTGATTGTGATACCTGGATTGGGATTGAGTGGCATTTAGAGGTCTCTTCCAACAGTATTATTATTGGGTTGTTGGAGGTTTTTCCGGGCTATATGGCCATGTTTTAGAGGCATTCTCTCCTGACGTTCCACCTGCATCCACGGCAAGCATCCTCAGAGGTCGTGAGGTCTGTTGGAACTAGGAAAAAGGGTTTATATATCTGTGGAATGACCGGGGTGGGACAAAGGACTCTTGTCTGCTGGTGCTAGGGGTGAAGGTTTCAACTGACCACCTTGATTAGCATTTAACGGCTTGGAAGTGCCTGGGGGAATCTTTTCTTGAGAGGTGAACAGCAAAACTACAGAGAGTAAACAATCAGGCACATCAAATCACCTGGTCTCACCTGGGGGAGGAACTTCCCGGAGGCCTCCCGGTACTTGTCGAGCACGGCTGCCGGGAGGGGCTCCTGGTACTGGAACTGGGGGTTGTAGGAGAAGGAGGCGCGGAAGAAGGCGGCCTTCTCCTGCTCCAGGTTGGCCGGGCGCAGGGCCACCAGCAGGCAGGGGCTCCTCCGGCCCTTCCCGCCCGCGTCCTTGCCCTTCTCCTTCTCCTTGGCCAGGTGGGGCAGGGAGCTGGCGCTGCGGAGGAGGCGGCGGGCCCGGGGCTCCCTCCGGTTCACGGCGCAGCTGCTCTCGCTCCGGCGCATCCAGCCGCGGGGGGCCGAGGGGGGAGGGGGCTCCTTCCTGGGGGGGGCCAAGGAGGAGGAGCAGTCTGACTCCAGGGAGAGGGAGGGAGAGGGGGGCAGGGAGGGGCCCGGAAGGGGAAGAGGGGGCGGTGGAGGGGGCTCCTGCCCCTCATAGCGCTCTCCCTTTGGAGGAGGGGGGCTCCTCCTTCTCGTCCTCCCAGGAAGGTCCGGGCCGAAGACCCCCAGACGCGGCGGAGAGGGCGGGCGGAAGGGTCGCCTCCCGGAGTCCAGCACCATCGCAGTCCGGGGCGCCTGCCTGGCATCCGCTGTGGAGGGACCGTCCCCAAGAAGGGAGCCTGCGGGAGCGAAGGAGGGAGGGAGAAAATGAGGAGGAGGAGGAGGAGAAGCAGAAGAGAGGTGATGCTCAGGGACCGGAAGGAAAGAAGGGAGGGAGGGAGGAAGTGAGGAGGAGGAGAAGCAGAAGAAAGGCGAAGCTCAGGGACCTGAAGGAAAGAAGGGAGAGAGGGAGGGAAGGAGATAGGGAGGGAGGAGGAGAAGCAGAAGAGAGGTGACGCTCAGGGACCCGAAGGAGGGAGGAAAGAGGAGGAGAGGAGGAAAGAAGAGAGGAAGCTCAGGGACCTGAAGGAAAGAAGGGAGGGAGGGAGGGAAGGAGATAGGGAGGGAGGAGGAGAAGCAGAAGAGAGGTGACGCTCAGGGACCCGAAGGAAAGAAGGGAGGGAGGGAGGGAGGAAGGAGGGAGGACGGAGGAGAAACAGAAGAGAGGTGAAGCTCAGGGACCCGAAGGAAAGAAGGGAGGGAGGGAGGGAGGAAGGAGGGAGGACGGAGGAGAAGCAGAAGAGAGGTGACGCTCAGGGACCTGAAGGAAAGAAGGGAGGAAGGGAGGGAGGAGGGAGGGAGGGAGGGAGAGAAGCAGAAGAGAGGTGATGCTCAGGGACCTGAATGAAAGAAGGAAGGGAGGAAGGAAGGAGGGAGGGAGAGAAGCAGAAGAGGTGAAGCTCATGGACCTGAAGGAAAGAAGGGAGGAAGGAAGGAGGGAGGGAGGGAGGGAGGGAGAGAAGCAGAAGAGAGGTGACGCTCAGGGACCTGAATGAAAGAAGGAAGGGAGGAAGGAAGGAGGGAGGGAGAGAAGCAGAAGAGGTGAAGCTCATGGACCTGAAGGAAAGAAGGGAGGAAGGAAGGAGGGAGGGAGGGAGGGAGGGAGAGAAGCAGAAGAGAGGTGACGCTCAGGGACCTGAAGGAAAGAAGGGAGGAAGGAAGGAAGGAGGGAGGGAGGGAGGGAGAGAGCAGAAGAGGTGATGCTCAGGGACCTGAATGAAAGAAGGAAGGGAGGAAGGAAGGAGGGAGGGAGAGAAGCAGAAGAGGTGAAGCTCATGGACCTGAAGGAAAGAAGGGAGGAAGGAAGGAGGGAGGGAGGGAGGGAGGGAGAGAAGCAGAAGAGAGGTGACGCTCAGGGACCTGAAGGAAAGAAGGGAGGAAGGAAGGAAGGAGGGAGGGAGGGAGGGAGAGAAGCAGAAGAGGTGAAGCTCATGGACCTGAAGGAAAGAAGGGAGGAAGGAAGGAGGGAGGGAGGGAGGGAGGGAGAGAAGCAGAAGAGAGGTGACGCTCAGGGACCTGAGTGCCCACTCGCCTTGGAGCCAGGCCTGGAGGCGGGAGGGGAGTGGCGGGGAGGCGGGCGGGGGCCCTCGGGGCATCACAATGGGGCTGGGGGGGAGAGGGGGAGGGGCCGGGCCCCAACTGAGGACAGCCACACGGAGGAGCCGCCGTCCCACCCGCGGCGCCCCCAACTGAGAACAGCCCCCCTCCCCTCCAGGTAAGGGGAGGGAGGGGGGAGCCCTTCAATCCAAGGGGAGACCCTCCCCCTCCCTACATCTGGACCATTGCGGCGGGGGGGGGGGGGCGGTTCCGCGGCGGCGAAGGAGCAGACAAAGGGAAGGAGGGAGGGGTTCCCAGCCCCTCCCTCCCTGCCTCCCTCCCTCCCTGCCTGCCTGCCTGCCTTTTCCCCCATTCCCTTTCCCCTCCTTCCTTCCTTCCTTCCTTCCTTCCTTCCTTCCTTCCTTCCTTCCTTCCTTCCTTCCTTCCTTCTTCTTCCTTCCTTCCCTCTTCCTTCCCCTTCCTTCCTTCTTCCCCCCTCCCTCCCGCCTTACCTGACCCTCCGCCAGGTCCAGAGCGGCGGCGGCGGCGCTGCAAGTCTTGGGGAGGGAGGGGGGGAGGGAGGGGGGGTTCCTTGTGGGGCGCGCATGCTCAGTCTCCTCCCCCCTCGCCTCCGGCCCTCCTTGGCCCCGCCCCCCAGGAACCGGGCTTTTCCTCCTGCACGCTTTTGAGTCACACGCGGGATGCCCGTCCCCACGTTGCGTCCTTGACCCGTTGCCCCCCCCTCCCCGGAAGACGAGAACGGAACCCCCTCGGAGGAAAAGGAAAAAGGAAGGAAGGCAAGAAAGAAAGGCAGGCCGGCTGTGGAGACGGAGAAACTCGAGTGTTTAATCTGGAAAGACGAAGGCACTCCGCGTGGGGAGCCCCCCCCTCCCCGCTTGGCACTCATTGGAGGGGGGGGTCTGGATCTCGGGCTTGGGGGGTGGGCAGCCGGGACTGGCAGGGGCAACGCCCGCGTCCACCCCACGGAAGTCATTGGCAGGCAGTCCGCGAGTTGCAAACCTCCGACAAGCGACTCCTGGTTACGAACAGGGCTGGGCTGGGCAGCCTTTTGGGGGGGGGGGTTCTCTTCCAGGTTTAGGAGACTCTCTCTAGCAGATGGACACCGTATTGACTCCCCTTTGGGACTAAATGACCTTCCCAAAATCAGGGTGCGCATTAGATTTGCACAATTGGGTTTCATAGTTTTGAAAATGGAGGTGCGCATTAGATTGGGGGGCGCATTAGACTCAAGTGTGTGTGTGTGTGTAGGCCACCCCTGAATGAGAGGCATCTGACTGAGAAACGGCTCCTGGTCAAGAACGAGGCTGGACTGGATGGCCTTTGGGGTCCCTCCAAATCTAGAATCTAGCTCATGTACACATATGTACAGCGTGTCCCTGCCTTAGAAACACCCGAATTATGAATGACTCCAAGTTAAGCACAGGCAGAGGCGGCCCTAGGTAATTTTCAATGTTAAGCAAACAGTATTTTGTCCCCGTTCCTCTCCCGAACCAATCACTGATCTATATTTTCTGTTCGTGGTGGGAGTTCTGTGTGCCCTATTTGGTTCAATTCCATCATTGGTGGAGTTCAGAATGCTCTTTGATTGTAGGTGAACTATACATCCCAGCAACTACAACTCACATATGTCAAGGTCTTTTTTCCCCTCAAGAGCGCCCCCCCCCCGGGCAACATCAGCTCTACCGCGAGGGCTTACTTTGCGTAAGGGTTGCGCCGCCCCTGAGCACAGGGCTGAGACAACAGGAAGTGGGGGAAATCTGCCAGGATTATTGAAAGTATGCATGCATGTTTTTCAATGTGCTTCAATATGTTTAACAATGCTGTTCATATGTATTCAAGATGGATTCAGTTATGTTCAATTGTATGCTGGAATTGTTGTTGTAAGAGACCTTGACAGAAGTTAGATAACAAATGTCTCTGGCTGGGAAGAAAAAGGGAGGTGATTGTAGGTGAACTATACATCCCAGTAACTACCACTCGCATATGTCAAGGTCTATTTTCCCTCAAGAGCACCACTGGGCAAAATCAACTCTACTGCAAATGCTTACTTTGCGTAATGAGCTGCCGAGGCTCCCCCCGGACTGCGAGGGCTGTTGTGAGCCGAGGGGGGGGGGGCGCTCCTCAAGTGGCGGTCGAGGGGCATTTGCAGAGGCGCCTCTGCACCCCTGGCAAAAAAAGTGTTCTGCGACCGCTTACTTTGAGTAATGGACGAGCCGCCCCTGGGAGGGAGGGAGGGAAACCCACTCCTGGAAGAGTTGTTATTATTATGGGGGGGGGGATCTCCGATGAAGCTTCACCCCCGTCCTTGTTTCTACAGCAAGCCACATTTTCCAAAATCCAATTATAACAGGAACAGGAAGTGAGGTGAGACCTTCTGAAGCCGGGCACAGGCAGCACCCCAACCCCACAGGGCTGTCCACCCTTCCCTGTACCATCCAAAACGTATATAAATATGTATATTTGGCTGGAGTTACACTTAGGAAATGTCCTTGTTCTGACTTCCATACAAATCCAACCAATCTTGTTTGTAACTTGGGGACTGCCTGTACTGGAGGAATATTAAGGAGAGCCTATATCTATATTTTGGCCCTCCTTCCAGGAGTTTTGGAAGGCTACTGGTTCAATGTATTGCCGAAGGCTTTCATGGCCGAAATCACTGGGTTGTTGTAGGTTTTCCGGGCTATATGTCCATGTTCTAGAGGCATTTTCTCCTAAGGCTACTGGTTGTTAGGAATTGTGGGAGTTGAAGTCCAAAACACCTGGAGGGAGGGCCAAAGTTGGCGTATGCCGGTCTCAGGATGTGCCTGCGACCCTCTAAACCGAGGGATGGGGAGCGCTGCAGTTGCCCCCAACGAGTCTGTGTCTCAGGGAAGGGTCTCTTGGGGGGCCCCTCCTTCTCCGAAGAGGATGCGGTTGAGGTGGTGGAGGGTGAGGTTGTCGAAGACCATGTTGAGGTGGTCCACGCGTGGCAGCTCCACCACCTCCACGGGCTGGGCCTGGGCGCCCTGCCACCGCCGGCAGAGAGACGTGCTGCGGGTGCTGACGGTGTCGTCGCCGTCGCCGTAGCGCACACCCACGGGGTCCTCGAAAGGGAAGCCGGCGTCGTACTCGTAGGCCTCGGCCGTGGGCAGCCCGGTGCCGTAGAGGCAGTGGACGGGGACGCGGGGCGGGGGCAGCCCCCCCAGCAGGCCCTGCACGTCCTCCCACATGAACCAGCCCTCCTCGTAGCGCACGTCCACGAAGAAGCGCCGGAAGTCCCCCCAGGTGTAGTTGCGCTGTGGCGTGGCCACGAAGACGTGGTCTGGGGGCCAGGCCAGCTCCGTGGGGAACATCCAGGGGCTGGCGGTGGCCATGCGCTGCTCTTCGCGGAGCTTGATGCTCGACACCAGCGGGATGCCTTGGTTGTCGCCTGAAGGAGAGAGAGAGGGAGGGAGGGAAGGAGAGAAGGACGATGAGAGAGAGAGGAAGACCCCTCCCCAATAGGGAAAGGGGGGCCTTCCTGCCCTGGGGGTCACCTAGGCCAAGGCTTCTCAAACTGTGGGTCATAACCCCAAATGGGTTCCCTGAGCTTGTGCCGGGGTTCGGAAATGTAAATCTTCTGCAGACAACAATGTAAACACTGCACTGTAAATGCCTACAACAGCCAGTAGGTGGCGTTAGGAAAATGCCACCTACTGGCTGTTGTAGGCATTTACAGTGCAGTATTTACATTTGTTGTCTGCAAAAGATGCTTCAGCTGGACGTCATACAACGGGTTTGCTATCAGTAAATGTTCGGTTTCTATACCTATTTTACAGACGAGCATTGGGGGCTGTGCAATGGGGTGGGGAGCGTGGAGGGATCGGGGGATTGTTTTGTGATGCATGCTGGGAAACCATTTAATTTTGTTGTACAATGACAATAACGTTATTCTATTCTCTATGCGTAAATAATTTATCAGGCCGAAAGTGGACAAGTCTTTAGAAGCCTAGGTCAAGGGACATTGAGGTACCCCCCCCCCCCCACACACACACACTCTGTCCATTCCCTCTCCGAGCAAAGACGTGCTAGGAATGGTAGAAGTCCAAAACACCTGGAGGGAAGGCCAAAGTTGGCCCATGCAATGGGCAAGAATCCCCGCATGGTCTTGCCGCCTTTGCTCACCTGAGGCCAGGACCCGCATGGTCTTGACGGCCCCTCCCCAGGGGGCCCCCAGGGAGACGAAGCCCCCAATGAAGCGGTCCTTCCAGGCCTGGTCCTGCTGGAGCAGGAAGTGGAGGATGTGGAGGTTGCCCATGCTGTGCCCCACCAGGAAGACCCGCTTCTGGTAGGCCGCCTGCATCTCCTCCACCAGCGCCTTCAGGGACCGGTAGTAGTCCTCCTGCTGGTCTGGAGGAAGAGGGAGGCAAGGGGTGGGGTGGAGGTCTCAACACCAAGGTGGGGGGGGGGGGGGAGGCTCAGCACCTTCCTGCCCCACATACACCCCCTTTCCCACCAGGAACCCCCCCCCCCCCATGGCACTCACTGGGCCCGATCCTCCAGTCATAAGGGGCCGCCCGCACGGTCTGGTCTCGCACATAGCCGTTGTTCACCAGGTGCTGCACCAAGGTGTGGAGGTACCCTGTGGGGAGGGAGGGAGCGAGGGAGGGAGGGAGGAAGGGGACACAAGAAGATGGGGGGGGGGACAATCCCAAGTGGGTTGACCTCTGACCCTTGACCCCTTGTCCTCCCCAAAGCTATCCAGTCCAACACTATTCTTTCTTCCATAAAAGGAAAGCACTATCTGATCTCTCCCGACAGATGGCCAGCCTGCTAATAATAATCATAGTCTTAATAATAATCTGCTTAATAATAATAATAATAGAAGGATCATAGACTTGGAAGAGACCCCCAAAGCTATCCAGTCCAGCACCCTTCTTTCTGCCATAAAGGAAAAGCACCATCTGATCCCTCCTGACAGATGGCCAGCCAGCCTCTGCTTGAGTCCTCCTAGGGGTGAGAAAAGCAGTATATAAATACTGTAGATAGATAGATAGATAGATAGATAGATAGATAGATAGATAGATAGATAGAGGGGCCTGTTCCTCCCCGTCACACTCTGAAATCAAGGTCCAAGTGCATGTGGACAGCCCCCCCCCCCTTCCAAAGGGTGTCAGGCTTGGAAAGGGCTTCCTATGGATCTCCTTGGCTGTCCTCCCTCAAGCTCACAAGCCCACTGACCTCCAGAAGAGCCTTTGTGCTGCTCCTCAAGGGTCCCGAGGAGGCGGCACAGAGCCCTCCGTCCACCTGCTAAGAGGGATCGGAGGGAAGCCGCCCTTTTCCCTCCTTACCGGCCAGTTTGCTCTTGTCCAGGTACTCCACCGAGGAGGTCTTGCCGAAGCCGGGGACGCGGATGTGCACCCCGGGCGCGTTGGACACCCTCCGCGTGGTCCGGTTGTACACCACTCTGTGTTTCGGGAGAGAGGGAAGCAAGGCGGGATGTGGCCAGGTTGGCTCCCGGGGGCTGAGGCCCCTTCCTGTGCCACATCCTCAAGCAGGTGCTTTTCCTGGCGCACCTTTTTGGTGCTTGCATTAGGTTATGAACCTGTAAGCGCTTGAGCGTCCTCGATGGTTGGACTACCTGAGGCTGTAATACAGCTTGTGGTTGTTGGATTTCCTGATGGAGCAAACTTGTCAGGTGCCAGGTGGGGATTTAGAGAGCAGGGGGGTGGCACATTCTTCCTTACCAGTAACATGACGGAATAGCTTTCATTCTACATTGAGCCTATATAATGCTTTGGCTTTAATTGTCTCTGTTGTGGACTCATGTGTAAACTTATTTCATTAAGCCATTTTTACAATGTCCTTCCAGGCTTTTAACCAAATAATAATAATAATAATAATAATAATAATAATAATAATAATAATAATAATATTGTCGAAGGCTTTCATGGCCGGAATCACTGGGTTGTTGTAGGTTTTTCCAGGCTCTATGGCCATGTTCTAGAGGCATTTTCTCCTGACGTTTCGCCTGCATCTATGGAAAGCATTCTCAGAGGTAGTGAGGTCTGTTGGAACTAGGAAAATGGGTTTATATATCTGTGGAATAAGGACCAGGGTGGGACAAAGGAATCTTGTCTGCTGGAGCTAGGTGTGGATGTTTCAACTGACCACCTTGATTAGCATTTAATGGCTTGGAAGTGCCTGGGGTGAATCTTTTGTTGAGAGTGATTAGATGTGCCTGATTGTTTACTCTCTGTTGTTGTGCTGTTGTAATTTTAGAGTTTTTTTAATCCTGGTAGCCAGATTTTGTTCATTTTCATGGTTTCCTCCTTTCTGATGAAATTGTCCACCTGCTTCTTGTGGATTTCAATGGCTTCTCTGTGTAGCCTGACATGGTGGTTGTGAGAGTGGTCCAGCATTTCTGTGTTCTACATAAATATCTACATAAAAATTCCAACCATCACCCAAGTAAAAAAAGAAGCACCATGAAAGCCTTGGCAGACCGTGCCAAAAGAATCTGGGAAGCCCACCTACTCCAAGATGGACTGAACCACTTCAACTGGGCTCTCCAGGCCAAGCGAGACTCCCCCTCAGACATCAGAAGAGCTGCAAGACCACCGAGAAGAAGCCACGAGAATAACAATGAAGACCCACCCAGAGGGAAAGTGTTCTTGCCATACATCAAGGGAATCACTGAGCGCAAAGGGAAGCTGATGAGGAAACACAACACGCAAACTATCTACAGACCCACCAAGAAAATCCAAGAAATGCTAAGTTCAGCAAAGGACAAGAGGGACCCTCTCCCTTCTGCAGGAGTCTACCATTGTATACCATGTAGCTGTGGACAAGAAGGGACCACCAAAAGAAGCCGCATTGTCCAACCACGAATCAAGGAACATGAAAGGCCCTGCAGACTCCTTCAACCAGAGAAGTCAGCCATAGCAGAGCACCTGAGGAACCAGCCTGGACACGGCATATCATTTGAGAAGACAGAAATGCTGGACCACGCTCACAACCACAGCATTGAGCCATGGCAATTAAATTACAGGTGACATCCCTCAAAGAGGAGCTCCCGAAGCAGCTTCCCCTTTGGCTTTGGCTCAGCCCTAAGAGGACCGCGTTATGTGAATCTAATGCACACCCTGATTTTGGCAAGGTGGTTTAGCCAAAAAATTGTGAGCATGAGAGAAGATTAAATACAGGATATGTAAGTATCAATGGAGATACCCTGAGGTTTGCTTATAAAGGTGTTTCCCTTCCAGCTCTGGTGTATGTCTGCCAAACCTTTCCAGTGGTCAGTTTGCATTGATGTGTGCAAGGGACACACCGGTGCACCAAAATCCAGTCTCCTTGGGTTCAGGCCTCTTTGCCAGGGAGGGGGCAGGGGTGGCCTGTGGGAATTGAGGGCTGGGGGGCTTGGGGTGTGTGTGTACCTGGTGTTGTCGATCCAGCAGTCCACCCCGACAGGCAGGAACATGTTCAGGTTCAGCCAGATGGTGAAGTAGTCATCGGTCTTGCGGTAGCACATCCAGTTGACCACGTCCGGCTTGTCCAGCTTGGCCTCCAACTGGTTCCCCAGGCACCCGGGGACTGAAAGGGGGGGGGGGTCAAAGGAGGAAGGGAGGGTCAAGAGGGGAAGCCAGGCGCTCGGACCAGTCCCCCCTCCCCTCATTGTGGTTCAGCCTGTGATTGTACCAATGTCTGAGGTTTCAGAGGAGATTGTGCCATCATTCGAGGACTTGCAGGAGTCTGGTTCTGTACCTAATGAGGCTGGGAATTCTGGGAATGTGAGGCCAGCCATGGATTTGCAGTTGGAGACAGATTCAGAGGCTGGCAGGCCTGAGTTAGATTTCTCAAGGGAACCAAGGCCAGGCTCTGATGGAATGTAGTATGACTCCCCTGTTTCTCCGCAGTTAGTAGAAGAAGAGCAGTTTGTCAGCAAAGGCAAGCAGCTGAAGGGAGGCGCTGCTCTCAGCGCCTGTTAATGAGAATGGCCCAAGGGAAGTGCCATCGTTCCTTAGGTATAAAGGAGGCTTGATTTGGGTTACACCTTAGAGGAGTCAACGCCTGGGTTCAAGTTACATGCTTCAGGTTCTTCTCTCAAGTTTTCTCATGTGTATGGGATTCATGGACTCAAGTCGTAGGTTTTTCTATGTCTTTATTCATGGACTCATGATCCAAGTATCAAGTGGTTTCCTGGTCTCCTGTATTTTTGGATTTATGTTACACCTGCTGTGTACTTTTGATTTTCTGGGTTGGAGTGTTTTGTTAAAGACTTCAGTTTGAAGACCTTGCCTGCATCCTGGACTGACAGATGATTGCTTTCAGGTTTCTTGAAGGGCCTTGTTTTACGTGGATTGTATTTTTATTGACCATTTTTTTGCTGGAGCTACTTTTATTCCTTAATGAACTGGTTAGCTTATCAACTGAGTTCTGGAGTGTGGGATTGGTTTAAGGGTGCCTTCCCAGCCATGGTGTGTGCCGCCCCCTTCCCCGGGCATCCTGTTGTGGTGATTCACACAAACGAGGTCATTCTCCCCGTTCTTCCTCCCTCATTTCCTGCCTGGAGAGACGGACATTCCTTGGCACCCGATGAAAGCCAGGCCGGCTGCCACCTCCTCCTCCTCCTTGTTTGTTGTCTGTATTCCTGGCCTGTCCATCCCAAAGCACTTCCCTTCCCTTCCCTTCCCTGCGGTCAAAGGAAAACACTTTTGCTGCAATCAGAGGGAGATGGGGGGCATCAAAGCGGGGGGGGGGGAGAGGGGGTCCTAAACCGCCTTTGCTCCCATGTACGTCTGAGTCCTTGAGGGTAACTAAGAGAGAGGCCGGGTCAGAGGGGGTCGTGCCCTTTGCCCTGCAGCAGTCTCCCATTGATCCCTGCATTCCAGGGCCTTACGGTCAGCGGAATGGGGGCAAGGAGGAGGGGCCTGGGGGTCCCAAGAGCGCTGGCTGCGTGAGGACGTTGCACGTGCCTCTCTGCCGGTCTGACCCTTTCTGGCCAGGCTGCAAGTGCATTCCTCCTCTTGAGGGCCGTCCTTGCACCGTTTTATGGATGCATTTGAGCACATCAGGCGCAACACTCCTGGTGCAGGATGCGCAACACTAATAACAAGCCTACTCTGGAACCGATTATGGTGAAAAAGCGATGCAGAAATACCACCGGTGGATCAGTGCTGTTTTTTAGAACCCACTCCTCTTTGTTGAGGAAACAGGCTAGCTCAGGGTTTCTCAACCTTCCTCATGCCGCGACCTTTTAAGACAGTTCCTCATGTTGTGGTGACCCCCAACCAGAACATTACTTTCATTGCTCCTTCATAACTATAATTTTGCTATTGTTATGAATTGTAATGTAAATATCTGACATGCAGGCTGTATTTTCACTGGACCAAATTTGGCAAAAATACCCAATATGCCCAAATTTGGTGGGGTTGGGGGGATTGATTTTCTCATTTGGGAGTTGTAGTTGCTGGGATGTATAGTTCACTTACAATCAAAGAGCATTCTGAACTCCACCAACAATGGAATTGAACCAAACTTGGCACACAGAACCCCTATGACCAAGAGAAAACACTAGAAGGGCTTGGTGGGCATTGGCCTTGAGTTTTGGAGTTGTAGTTCACCTACATCCAGAGAGCACTGTGGACCTGAAGACTTACTTACTTACTTAGGCGATCCCTCGTTTTCCGAGGAGGATTGTCTTCCAGTGTTCTTGTGGGTCCGTATGTGGCTGTGGAGCCCTATTCTTGCTCTGCATCTTCTTCTGCAGTGTGGGCATTGGTTTCCAGACGGAAGGCGGTCTCGGTTGGGGTTGGCTTGACGCGCCTTCTTCCTCTTGGCACGCTTCTTCCTTTCGCCCTCCATTTGTGCCTCTTCAAATTCTGCAGCACTGCTGGTCACAGCTGACCTCCAGCTGGAGCGCTCAAGGGCCAGGGCTTCCCTGTTCTCAGTGTCTATGCCAGAGTTTTTAAGGTTGGCTTTGAGCCCATCTTTCAATCTCTTTTTCTGCCCACCAACATTCCGTTTCCGTTCTTGAGTTTGGAGTAGAGTAGCTGCTTTGGGAGACGGTGGTCGGGCATGCAGACAACATGGCCGGTCCAGCGGAGGTGATGGCGGAGGAGCATCGCTTCAGTGCTGGTGGTCTTTGCTTCGTCCAGCACACTGATGTTTGTCCGTCTGTCTTCCCAAGAGATTTGCAGGATTTTCCGGAGGCAGCGCTGATGGGATTGTTCCAGGAGTTGCATGTGGTGTCTGTAGACAGTCCACATCTCACAGGCTTAGAGCAGGGTTGGGAGGGGAATGGCTCTATAAACAAGCACCTTGGTCTCCCGACGGATGTCCCTGTCCTCAAACACTCTCTGCTTCATTCAGAAAAACGCTGCGCTCGCAGAGCTCAGGCGGTGTTGTATTTCGGTGTCGATGTTGTCGATCCTACTGGACCTGAAGAATGATAGATCTGGACCAATCTTGGCCCAAATACTCAATATGCCCAAACCTGAACACTGGTGGCATTTGGGGAAAACAGACCTTGCCATTTGGGAGTTGTAGACACTGGGATTTATAGTTCACATACAATCAAAGAGCATTCTAAACCCCACTAACGATAGAATTGGGCCAAACTTCCCACTCATAAATCCCATGACCAACAGAAAATATTGTGTTTTCTGATGGTCTTTGCCGACCCCTCTGATGCCCCCTTGTGACCCCCCCTCCCCAGGGGTCCTGACCCCCAGGTTGAGAAACCCTGATCTAGCTGCCTCCAGTGGGTGTTGCTCATAAGCAGAAGTGCCCAGAATTGCACCGTGGGTCCTTATTCCATCGTTTGCAAAGTTGTGCCCCTTGGAGAGTGTTTCCCTGAGACTTCCACTTTGGAGGAAGAGAGAAGCACTGGATTCTCTTCATCTTCCTGGTATTGATTTCCACATTGGAACCAAAGCAGTAGGAAAAGAGAACAGGGGTTGGACATCGTATTTGGCGCGCAATCGGCCATACAAGCAGAAGGATGGGGGTGGGGGTTAATTCCCAGACCCATTCTGGGCGACCCCTGGCCGTGATGCCAATGCCCTCCCTGCCAGCCGGGGGGGGGGGGGTCTTCCCCTCTCTGCTTGCTTTTTTGGGCAAACAGACGTGGTTTTTCAACAGCAAACAAAGCAAAGTCCAGTTCCAGGAGCACTTTGCGGAACAAAAGGCTGGGAACGGAGTTTAGCTCAGACAGGTCGAAACGGGGTGAAGGTTAAGAGGGGTGCGTGTGTGTGTGTGGGGGGGGGGGGGAATGAGAAGAGACTCCCCACAGTGTGAGACCCAAAGCCTTTGCAGAGAAGAGGGGTGGGGGGGGATAGTAAGGGCAAGGCCCCCCACTCCTGAACCCACTTTTCCCCACAGAGGAAGGAATGCCTCCTCTTCCTCTCCCCCCCCCCCCAATTGACTGCGGTTGTATGGCCGGGGGGGGGGGCACATGACTGGGAAAGTCATTTTGCCCCAAGCTGGCCAGATGAGTCCTGCTCTGCGGAGCCAAAGCAAACAGGTTGCTGTGGAGGAAACATCCAGAAGTCTGGCAGGACGTCAAGCAGGACGGGGACCCCCCCCTCCTCCCCAGGTGCGAAGGGACACTTTAAGGGTGTCACCAGGGGTCACGTCTACTCTGGGAAGCAAATCAAGGCCGGCCTTGGCTGGGAGAAGGATTATTATTATGACTATATTTATTGATACCCTGCTTTATCGGGGAGACCCTCGAAGGAGCACCAAGCGACACTCCCCAAAGTACGGCCCGCGGGCTAGATGCGGCCCGCGGGGGCTGTTGACCCCTGCCCTACACCTTAGACTGAGGGCTGCCCTGGGTCTATTTGTCTTGAAGGCAAACAACAGAAACAATCCTAATTGATTCTCATCAGCTCAAAGCAGGCCCACGCTTCCCATCGAAAGACTGATAAGCTTATGTTGGACTTCGTTTTCAGTATTGGGTTTCTTGCAATACAAGTGCAATACAAAGATTGCAATACACATATTGGGTTTCTTGCAATACAAGTGAGGCATGTGCCGCGTGCAAACTTCAGTCCTTCCAGGTGTTTTGAACTACCAACTCTCACAATTCCTTACAGTCTCTCAGCTCTGACCTCACCTCGGAGGATGCTTGCCATAGATGCAGGCGAAACGTCAGGAGAAATGCCTCTAGAACATGGCCATAGCCCGAAAAAACCCACAAGAACCGAGTCTCTCAGCTGTTAGGAATTATGGGAGTTGGAGTCCAAAACATCTGTAGGCCCGAAGTTTGCCCATGCCTAGAGGGTTGATTCTTATGCATACAACGCAGATCTTATGAATTCCTATGCAAAGCAAACAGCAATTCTAACCAGCCTGAACTGACCAGTATTTCACCGGCCGGCCTTGGCCCTAACCCCAACCCTTGCTTGCTGCCCCACTCCTTACCCAGGATGACCGGCGGTGTGTGGTTGGCCAGCTTGGCCTCCGGTGTGGCGTTGGGGGGGAAGAGGACGTTGAAGAGCCAGAAGGCGGCTGTGGGGCGGAGGCAGGAGACCCCCACGAGCAGGAGGAGCGGGGCGGCCCCCGAAGGACCCCAGTGCCTCCCCATTGCCGCCACTGCCTGCCCCGGTCGGTGGCTGGGTCCCTTTTGTATGGAAGGAGGAGGGAGGGGACAGGGAGAAGGGGGAGGGCCACATCTGCAGGGAACACCGCCCCCCGCCCCGCCCCCCACCGCCTGCCTCGGACCGGCCCCCTCCCCGTAACCAGAACCAGATGCCTCCTCTGGCTTTCTTTCCGGTGTTTTTCTTGGGCATTTCCAAGTTTGTTTGCTTTTTCTCACACGAAAAGAGGGCAGGCTTAGTGGAGTCCTTGTTAGTAAATGAGATCTTTACAAAGGTCTACCCTATTGATTCGAATCTAATGCTCACCTTTCAGGGGGGCTAAATCACCTTCCCAAAATTAGGGTGCACACCATTCCTCTTATTATTATTTATTCTGCATTTTTTCTCTCCACAAGGAGACTCCAAGCAGCTAGGTATTCTTTATTCGTATTATTGTTATTGTGCTTGAGAGCTCCCAACCATTAATAGTCTTGCTTGCTGTCGACCTATGCAGCCTGAAAGACAGTTGCATCTGTCAAGTAGAAAATTTAGGTACTGCTTTATGCGGGAAGGCTAATTTAACTAATTTAATAAAGGTAAAGTTTCCCCCCCCTTCCCGACATTAAGTCCAGTCGTGTCCGACTCTGGGGGTTGGCGCTAATCTCCATTTCTAAGCTGAAGAGCCAACGTTGTCTGTAGACACCTCCAAGGTCATGTGGCCAGCATAACTGCATGGAATGCTGTTACCTTCCCACCGGAGCGGTACCTATTGATCTACTTACATTTGCATGTTTTCAAGCGGCTAGGTTAGCAGGAGCTGGGTCTAACAGCGGGAGCTCACGCCGCTCCCCAGATTTGAACCTACGACCTTTCAGTAAGCAAGTCCACCAGCTCAGCGGTTTAATTCACGTTAACTAATTTACGACACCATAAAACCTTCTAGCAGCGTGCGCAAGAATGAGGAAGTACTCTACCAAGGACTTGGTGTCACAAATAGACGGTGAAGCGGGAGCTCCCCCTCTGGCCGGAACCGAGCATGTCCTCTTGAAGCCAGAAAGCTGCTTTGTTTTGTTGTTATTGCTTTTCTTTTGTGATGTGTTGTTGGGCTTGGCCTCATGTAAGCCGCTCCGAGTCCCTTGGGGAGATGGTGGCGGAGTATAAATAAAGTATTATATTATTATTATTATTATTATTATTATTATTATTATTATTATTAAGAGGGGTCCGTCCCCCCTCCCCAATCCAGAGCCAAAGGACCACCTGGCTACTTCTAGGCAGGTGCCCTCACTAATTGGCTATGCAGTCTTTTAAGTTACTCACCTGCTAATGGCTGGATCCCACTCAACACTTGCAAATCAAGCTTGCTAATTGCACCCTTTACACTTGTTCAACAGACAACGGTTATTTCCTTCGACGCAGGACATTATTCCACAGGTACATGATATACTCCCCTTGCTCCTCTACCATCAGAGCCTCCGAAAAAGCCAGACACAGATCCAGGAAATGCAAGTCGCTTCTGGTGTGAGAGAATTGGCCGTCTGTAAGGACGTTGTCCAGGGGACATTGCCTGGATGTTTTTGGTGTTTTACCATCCTTGTGGGAGGCTTCTTCTTGTGACTCAGCTTGACTCTGAGTCTTTGGGCCTTCTGAGCCAGAGTTCCTACAGGATGATGATGATGAGGATGATGGGTTACAGATTTCTGTACATGCTTCAGAGAGGGTTGACGGTGGGGCTGCTGAAGAAGAACCAGCAAGTTAGTTCCCAGGGGAAAGGAATGTTAGTGAGACTGATAACGAGAGTGAATTCCCACACGGCCAGGTGGAGACGTCTTTTCCTCCCCACAGTGATCCGGTCCAGCTGGACCAAGATAAGGGGTTACATAGCCTTGAAGATAATGAATTAATGAGCAGGCAAGATTGTCTGCAATTAAGGCTCCGGAGAAGCACTCGCTTGGCTTGCAAGCGAGAAGCCAAGGGTGCCAAAGGTCAACGCAATGCGTTCATGTTCGCAAAGGGTATTTAGCCTTGTAGCTGACAAGCAGGGGTTGTCAGTCCAACGTAGCTCTTCCCATGCAAACTTCTGTGGATTAACTTTGGCTTTTAGCAGCACGCTTCTGGCTTCCTGAGTCTGGGATTTGGGCCTTGTTTTCAACTGTTTTCCATGGACTCTTGTTTGACCATTGCTAAAGGATTATGCTTCATGTTTTTGCCTTTGGATCTTGGGTACTTTGTCTTGGCATTTAAGTCTTTGTCCTGCCTATGGAACTTTTGCATTTCTTATACTTTGTTTTGATTTTGCCTTTTTACAAAACCCACATCTTTGGTGTGGTGGTGTCTGGAGCAAGGTGAAAACTACTCTGGGTTGCAACACTTCTCTCATGTGTCTGCAAGGGGAGCGGGAGCTGACAGAGGGAGCTCATCTGTGCTCTCCCCAGATACAAATTTGCAACCTGTTGGTCTTCAGTCCCACCGGCACAAGTGTTGAACCCATGGCACCACCGGGAGCAGAGAAATGAAAAGAGGAGGAAATGCTATTAGAAGACACTGGCCATGCAGCAGAGAAACCACACGACAACACTGCAGTGATGCCAGCCGGTCACAATACATTGACCACCATACCACCACCACTCCGCACCCCTTGAGAAAGGAAGCAGGACCACCCGGATTGTAATTCTTATTATTATAATATTATAATTATTTATTGGACACAAACCCGCTGCTGCTGCTGCTGCTGCTTCTTCGCCTTGGATCCGATCAGTGCACTTTGTACAGAACCCAGAGAGCTCAGGAATACAATTCTCGCCTCGCCTTGTTTTCTTGCCAGCAAGAAAGAAGGATAAATATATACTGGAAGCTTAATGTCTCGGAAAAGTCTCTGGAGGGGGGGGGGGGTTGTATTGGCGCAGGCCATACTTTTATGGGGCGGGGGGGGGGGGGGCACTGGGGGAAACACACCTGGGGACTCCCCCCTCCCTCCCTCTCACTCCCTTTCTCTCATTCCCTCCCATTCTCTCTCTCTCTCGCTCTCTCTCTCTCTCCTTCTCCTCCATTCATCTCATCCCAAATAATAGCCAACTCCTCCCATTGGGGGAAAAGGCTTTCCTGGCAATTTGGGGGAGGGAATTGGGGGGGGGGCTTACCCATCATGGCTACTTCACTCCTCAAAAGTGCATTTGCTTCCCAAGGGCGGAGGGGAGGGGGGGGGTCAGGGCTCTATCTCTCTACATTACATTAAAATAGACTATATGGCATTTCTTTTAAAAATAGTGTCACTGCTATATTAAAAAAACACCTGTCCTCCTCGTTAGTAGTCGGGATGCTTTGCAAAGGGAAGTCATGCTCTTTGGGGCCGAAGGAAGGAAGGAAGGAAGGAAGGAAGGAAGGAAGGAAGGAAGGAAGGAAGGAGAGAAACCGTGGGCTGCAAGCACTCCCTTCTTGGCATCGTAGCATATAATTGGGGGGGGGGGGTCCCCATCCAGTGGGGCTGGAACAGACCTGGGCAAACTTCATCCCTCCAGATGTTTTGGGCTGCAACTTCCACAATTCTGGGAGTTGCTGTCTAAAACACCTGGAGGGGGTCTAAAGTTTACCGCCCCCCCCCACTTCTTTTGGCTGACCCACTCCTATTCCCCCCTATTTGGGGAGGGGGCCACGCACACAAAGACCCCCCAAGAAGAGAAGGAGGACGAGAAAGAGGAGAAGGGGGCCCAGCATGCAGGAGAGGAGACGGACGACACCGCCCTGCACTTCTCTTGGGGGCTCGTCCGGGATCGAGCCCGCTCTGCAGTGGCGGCACGGGGCTGGAGTCGAGGGACAGCGGGGTCCGAAGCCGTGACCTCTGACCGCTCCCACGCTTGCAGGGAGGGGGGAATGCATGCCCTAGATGACGTGGCAGCAGTTGAACTGGCCCAAGGACAGGAGGCTCTCCTTCGGGGAGGGGCGCATCCGGAAGGCCAGGGCCTTCTCGCAGAGCGGGAACTGCAGGATCCGCTCCTTCAGGTTGGCGCCCTTGCCTTTGGCGGAGGAGGCGGACTCCGCGGAGGGCCCCTCGCTGCTCCCGTGGGCCCCGCCTCCGTCTTGAGGGGGGGTCGGGGGTTGGGGGGCCGGGGAGGGATTGCCTCCCCCCTCCGCCTCGCAGGCCTTTCCCTCCTTGACCGACAAGGGCCGACCCTTGCCCTGGTGCTGCCCCCCGTCACTGTCTTCTCTGCCACTTCTGCATCCTCCTGGTGCTTCGGGGTCGCTTTTGGGGCCTTCTGTGGTGTGGCCCCCTTTGCTGCTGCTGCTCCCGGCTCCTTCCCCCTCCTCCTCTTTCGCCTGTGTCTGGGGGTCTGCACAAGCGCTGCCGTGGGGCTGTGGGAAGGCGGGTGCCGGCCGGCCGTGGGGGGCAGGGCTCCTCCCGAAGAGCAGGGCGGCCTTGGCGCTCTGGAAGCAGCTGATCTGCTCCTGGTTGAGGGAGGAGGTCCGGCGCCGGAGGAGCAGCAGCCCGGCCCCCTCCCCCTCCTCCTCCTCGCCCCCCTCCTGCTCGTCATCCTCCTCCTCCGAGATCTGCTGCAGCGCCAGCGTGCTCTTGGTGACGGGGGTCTCCACCAGCGAGGGCCGGATCAGGGCCCGGATGGGCTGCTCCCGGAAGCTGCAGGGGGGGCCTTCTCCCGTTGCTGCCGTTGCCGCCGAGAAGCGGCGCTGGGGGGGCTTCCCGGGGGGGCCGGCCTCACTGAGAAACAGACAGAGCGGGGACTCAGTTGAGTGGCAGTGGCCGTAGAGAGTGAGGCCCCAGAGGCAGCAAGCAGTGCCCTATATCCCTGGGCTGTGTGGGGGTCACACATGAAGCCCACCCCCTACCCTACCTGCTCTGCACTGACTGAGTCAAGGCGTCCTCCGCCAGACGGGGGTTGGAGGTCCGGCTCTCCTTCTCTTGCTTCTCCCGCAGGATCCTCTCAGCCAGGAGGAAGTAGGTGGCCGTTATGTGGTTGTAGCGGTCTGCCTCCAGGGCCCTGGGGGGGGGGGGTGGACAAGAAGGGGGCACAATGAGGAAGGGGTTCTAGGGGCGTGGAGCTGCATACATTCTAGAACACCCTCCGCTGCAGGGCTTTGTAGTTCAAAGGGGGAAGAATGCGCCCCTCCAACCCAGGGCCCCTGGTGACCACCCAGTCCAACCTGGAGGCACAAGCCACTTCCCGGGGGGGGGGGGGGAACAAGAAGGGGTGCACAATAAAGAAGGGGTTCTGGCGGGGGGTGCATGCATCCCGGAACACCCCCCCCCCCCGGGCAGGACTTTGTAGTTCAAAGGGGGAAGAGTGCTCCCCTCCAACCCAGGTCCCCCGGTGCCCACCCAGTCCATCCCAGAGGCACAAGCCACTTCCGGGAAGAGGGGGGGCTCTACTTAAGGGGTGCACAATAAGGAAGGGGTTCTACGGGGGGTGGGGGGCTGCATGCATCCTGGAACACCCCCCCCCCCGGGCAGGACTTTGTAGTTCAAAGGGGGAAGAGTGCGCCCCTCCAAGCAGGGCCCCTGGTGACCACCCAGTCCATCCCAGAGGCACAAACCGGGGGGGGGGGTGTGAACAAGAAGGGGGCACAATAAGGAAGGGGTTCTACGGGGGGTGGGGGGCTGCATGCACCCTGGAACACCCCCCCCCCGGGCAGGACTTTGTAGTTCAAAGGGGGAAGAGTGCTCCCCTCCAACCCAGGTCCCCCGGTGCCCACCCAGTCCATCCCAGAGGCACAAGCCACTTCCGGGAAGAGGGGGGGCTCTACTTACTCCTGGATGGTCTCCCGGTCTTCAGCGATGTTTCCGCACATCATAGCCTGGAGGATGATCTCGTGCTCCTCCTGGGAGACCCTGCGGTGGGAGGTCAGGGGCAGGAGGGAGCGGCTGGCCGGGGAGGGGTCCACGCCCCGGAGCCACGGGTGGCCCTCAATCTCCTCCAGGGAGGCCCTGCTCCGGGGGTCCCGCCTCAGCATGCGGGAGATCAGGCTGCGGAAAGAAGGGGTTCACAAGGAAGGGGCGTTAGAGGGGGTGGATGACACCGCCCTGCACTTGTCTTATGGGGGCTCGGCCGGGATCGAGCCCGCTCCGCAGTGGAGGCGCAGGGAGAGTCATTCGGAGTTTGCTGGGAGGCCTCCCCACCCACACAGCGGCATTAGCCCCCCACCCTTTCAATGGGGCCAGGGGGTCCCCCTCCAGATAAATGGGCCGTACTCTGCGCAGGACGAGGAGACGCTCGGGGGGATGACATAGCGGCAGTCCAGGATCATGGTGAGGGTCTCGCTGTCGTTGGCCTCTTGGAAGGGGGGCTGCCCACAGACTAGCATGAAGAGGATGACCCCCAGGCTCCAGATATCTGTGCAGAAGAAAGATAAAAATGAAGGGGGGGGGGTCAGGTTCAGTGGGCCAGGGAGGCAGCCCTGCCGAGACCAAGATTGTGGCTCCGTTGCCGATCTATGGCAGACACACCTCCTGAGTATGTGAGCCGGGGCCGGCATCGAAGACAGCTCCCCCCCCCCCATCTGGGGACAAGAGAAGACCACCTAAACTTTCACTGTATATGTGAAGGGGGGGGCTTTGACCTCAGCCAGAGGCGGCCCTAGGTAATTTTCAACGGTAAGCAAACAGTATTTTGGCGTCCCCCCCCCCCAACCAATCATTGATATATATTTTCTGTTTGTCGTGGGAGTTCTGTGTGCCATATTTGGTTCAATTCCATCATTGGTGGAGTTCAGAATGCTCTTTGATTGTAGGTGAACTATACATCCCAGGAACTACACTTGCCGCACTTGCTCCCTTGCCTGGCCCGCTTTGGGTCCGGAGGCGTGCCTGAAGACCCCGGCGTGTGCACCAAAAGTCACCTCTTCTCCTGACTTTCTCCTCAGCCATTGGGACCAAGAGAGAGAGAGAGAGAGGTGGAGATGCCCACCTTTCCTGAAGGTAGGCAAAAACAAAGGAGGGAGCGGAGGTGGGAGATACCTCCAGCCGGAGGGGCTCTCTCTCTCTCTCTCTCTCTCTCTCGGTCGCAATGGCTGAAGAGAAAGGAGAAGAGGCGACTTTTGGTGCGCACACTGGGGTCTTCAGACACGCCTCCAGACCCGAAGCAGGCCATGCACGGCGGCTCTGCCCCTTGGCCCACCCGCGGATTGGGGAGAGGAGAGGAGGCGGGTGGAGCGCCGGGGGATCGGGAAAGGGAGCCGGTCATGGGGAAGGGATCGAACGCGGAGAACGATTGAGCGCCGGCTCTGCTCGCGCACCCGGTGGCCGGGTGGAGCAGGAACGAGAGGGGCTAGGCGAGGCTCAAGGGCCCGGCCCCTTTGGGAAGAGGATCGCCCGGCAGCGAGGCAAGAAAGCCGAGGCTCCCCCCGGACTGCTAGGGCTGTTGTGAGCTGAGGGGGCAGCTCCTCAAGTGGCGGTCGAGGGGCATTTACAGAGGCGCCTCTGCACCCCTGGCAAAAAAAAAGTGTTCTGCGACCGCTTACTTCGCGTAATGGACGAGCCGCCCCTGCCCACCCGTCATGAGCCTCAAACACACACCCAGATGGGGAATCGGGCCAATACAAAGATCTTCAATGAATGCCCTTCTGAACACAACACCTTCTGAGTGGCTGAACTTTGCAAGTCTAAGATTAGGAATGAAGGTTCCCATCCACAACGAAGGACTGACCTCTCTTGGGACTTGTTGGGACCAACATTGGCACGACTACATGGATGCTGACATGCAAAGAGAGGCATGTGAGCTGCAACTGAAGGTTGTTTAGGGGAGTCGCAGCCTCTAAAAATGTGCTGTGGAAGTTGTATCGCGTGGCTTCCAGATAAGGGGGTGCATTTGCTGGCTGTGGAATAAACACTACACTTCCATGCAAATACTCATAGAAGGGCCACAGAAGGGCAACCAGGAGTCTTTAGACCAGTGTTTCTCAACCTGGGGGTCGGGACCCCTGGAGGGGTCATGAGGGGGTGTCAGAGGGGTCACCAAAGACCATCAGACAACACAGTATTTTCTGTCGGTCATGGGGGTTCTGTGTACCAAGTTTGGTTCAATTCCATCGTTGATGGAGTTCAGAATGCTTTTTGATTGTAGGTGAACTATAAATCCCAGCTACTACAACTCCCAAATGTCAAGATCTATTTTCCCCAACCCCCACCAGTATTCACATTTGGACCTATTGAGTATTCATTCCAAGTTTGGTCCAGATCCTTCGTTGTTTGAGTCCATAGGGCTCTCTGGATGTAAGTGAGCTACAACTCCCAAACTCAAGGTCAATGCCCACCAAACTCTTCCAGTATTTTTTGTTGGTCATGGGAGTTCTGTAAGTTTGGTTCAATCCCATCATTGGTGCAGTTCAGAATGCTCCTTGATTGTAGGTGAACTATAAATCCCAGCAACTACAACTCCCAAATGACAAAATCAATCCCCCTTCCCAACCCCACCAGTATTCACATTTGGACCTATTGAGTATTCATTCCAAGTTTGGTCCAGATCCTTCGTTGTTTGAGTCCACAGTGCTCTCTGGATGTAGGTGAACTACAACTTCCAAGCTCAATTTTAGTCCAGTGAATGAAAATACAACCTGCGTATTGGATATTTACATTATAGAATCCTAGAGTTGAAAGAGACCTCCTGGGCCATCATCCAGTCCAACCCCATTCTGCCAAGAAGCAGGAATATTGCATTCAAAGCACCCCTGACAGATGGCCATCCAGCCTCTGTTTCAAAGCTTCCAAAGAAGGAGCCTCCACCACACTCTCTCCACGGCAGAGAGTTCCACTGCTGAACGGCTCTCACAATCAGGAAGTTCTTCCTCATGATTCTTAACAGTAGTGAAATTACAATTATGAAGTGGCAATGAAAATAATTTTATGATCGAGGCGGGGGTCACGTCAACATGAGAAACTGTATTAAGGGGTCACTACGTAAGGAAGGTTGAGAACCACTGCTTTAGACCCTTGCCCCATTGCAGCGGGTGATTGACAAGTTCACAGCCCCCCCTTCCCTCCCTCCTTGTGTGCCCTTCCTTTGCAGAGAGAGGCTGCCCGGCACAGATGGCCGAGCGGATAAGCTGCCCCTAATCCCTCTGAGGCCCCCTCCATCCCATAATCGGCTCAGGCCCCTTGCCAGGGCTTCCTCTCCTGTATATGCCTCAGCGTCCATGGCCCAGAGCGCCCGACACCTCTGTGTGTGTATTGGGGGGTGGTCTGCTCTTCCGTCCTCTCAGGCCAGAGCCTGGGGTCTCCTTTGGAGGTGGAAAGGGTCAGCTCTGCAGGAAGGGGAGGGGCCAGGCACAAGGGAGGGTCAAAGGTCACGGGGGGAGGCTTCTCTGGCTGCCTGTCCACTCACTAGGTCAATGGGGAGGGAGGGAGGGAGGGAGGGGGGCCTGAGGGAGGGGTCAAGGTGCCCAGAGAAGGTCAGGCCTGGACGCCAAGGCAAAGGCTCCACTGGACAGGCTTGAGCTGCTCAACGAGTGGGGCGGGCGAGAGGAAGTCCCCGCGCACAATGCCCAGGGTTCCTTTCTTTGCCCTGGGATTGTGTCTCGCCCAGTCATGATGTCCAGCTGGGATGTCCAGCCCAGTCCAATTACGCTATATATTATTATTATTATTATTATTATTATTATTATTATTATTAACTTTATTTGTACCCTGCTAGTATCTCCCGAAGGACTCGATGTGCAAAAATTAAAACCTAAGCAATGACAAAAACATTGCACTGTTACACATTAAAACCAGTGATGGGTACAGGTTAAAAAGTGCTGGATGTGACGGTGGTATGTTGGGTCAAAGGTCACGGGGGGAGGCTCTTCTGGCCGCCTGTCCACTCACTGGGTCAATGGGGAGGGAGGGAGAGAAGGAGGGAGGGGGGCCTGAGGGAGGGGTCAAGGTGCCCAGAGAAGGTCAAGCCTGGACGCCAAGGCAAAGGCTCCATTGGCCAGGCTTGAGCTGCTCAACGAGTGGGGCGAGAGGAAGGCTCCGCGCACAATGCCCAGGGTTCCCTTCACCGCCCTGGGATCGTGTCTCGCCCAGTCACGATGTCCAGCTGGGATGTCCAGCCCAGTCCAATTACGCTATATACACTATGTCTCACAGCCTCCCCCTCCCCAAATTCCCGGCCCAAGTGTTCCTCCAGGGTCTTTCTTCTGGACCGGGAGGGGCCCACAACCAAGATGCCAAGGGGGCATTTCTGGGAAGGGGGTCAACTCCCGATGTAACCCAGCAGACACACACACACACACACACACACACACACACCCACAAAGCCTGGCAGCAAGAGAGGAGCGGGGCTTGCGTTGACACAGGCTGGCCAATGGCCGGGGGCTTTGGGAGCCTTTTTTCCCTGGGATAATCTAGATATATAAAAATGCTCATGTCGTAATGAGTGGCTTAAAAACAAAAGAACCAGTGAACAAAATCACACCAAATTTGGCAACAAAATCTCACAACACAAGGAGTGACCATCACTCAAAAAATTATGATTTTGTCATTTGGGAGTTGTAGTTGCTGGGATTTATAGTTCACCTATAATCAAAGAGCATTCTGAACTCCACCAACGATGGAATTGAACCAAACTTGGCAAAGAGAACTCCCATGACCAGCAGAAAATACACTGGTTTGGTGGGCATTGACCTTGAGTTTGGAGTTGTAGTTCACCTCCATCCAGAGAGCACTGTGGACACAAACAATGATGGATCTGGACCAAACGTGGCACGAATACTAAATATGACCAAACGTGAACACAGATGGAGTTTGGGGGAAATAGACCTTGACATTTGGGAGTTGTAGTTCACCTCCATCCAGAGAGCACTGTGGATACAAGCAATGATGGATCTGGACCAAACGTGGCACGAATACTAAATATGACCAAACGTGAACACAGATGGAGTTTGGGGGAAATAGACCTTGACATTTGGGAGTTGTAGTTCACCTCCATCCAGAGAGCACTGTGGATACAAGCAATGATGGATCTGGACCAAACGTGGCACGAATACTAAATATGACCAAACGTGAACACAGATGTAGTTTGGGGAAAATAGACCTTGACATTTGGGAGTTGTAGTTCACCTCCATCCAGAGAGCACTGTGGATACAAGCAATGATGGATCTGGACCAAACTTGGCATGAATACTAAATATGACCAAACGAACACTAGAAAGGTTGGTGGGCATTGACCTTGAGTTTGGGAGTTGTAGTTCATCTACATCCTGAGAGCACTGTGGACTCAAACAATGGTGGATCCGGACCAAACTTGGCAGGAATACTCAATATGCCCAAATGTGAACACTGGTGGAGTTTGGGGAAAATAGACCTTGACATTTGGGAGTTGTAGTTCACCTCCATCCAGAGAGCACTGTGGATACAAGCAATGATGGATCTGGACCAAACTTGGCATGAATACTAAATATGACCAAACGTGAACACAGATGGAGTTTGGGGGAAATAGACCTTGACATTTGGGAGTTGTAGTTCACCTCCATCCAGAGAGCACTGTGGATACAAGCAATGATGGATCTGGACCAAACTTGGCACAAATACTCAATATGCCCAAATATGAACACAGATGGAGTTTGGGGGAAATAGACCTTGACATTTGGGAGTTGTAGTTACTGGGATTTATAGTTCACCTGCAATCAAAGAGCATTCTGAACCCCACCAATGGAATTGGGCCAAACTTCCCACACAGAACCCCCATGACCAACAGAAAATACTGTGTTTTCTGGTGGTCTTTGGTGACCCTTCTGACACCCCCCTGGTGACCCCCCCACCCCGGGTCTTGACTTCCCAGGTTGAGAAATGCTGCCTTAAGGTCAACTCCCTTCACAAGGGCAAGAAAACATAATCAAAGCACTGCCAGGCCATCAAATGCTAATCAAGGTGGTCAGTTGAAACATTCACACCTAGCTCCAGCAGACAAGAGTTCTTTGTCCCACCCTGGTCATTCCACAGATATATAAACCCTTTTTCCTAGTTCCAACAGACCTCACAACCTCCGAGGATGCTTGCCATAGATGCAGGCGAAACGTCAGGAGAGAATGCCTCTAGACCATGGCCATAGAGCCCGAAAAAACCTACAACAACCCAGTGATTCCGGCCATGAAATCCTTTGACAAGACATTACTGATATTATTATTATTATTTAGTGATATTATTATTATTATCATTATTATTTAGTGACATTATTATTATTTTTATTATGATTCCGCTTTCTGTCTGCAAGAGAGAGACTCGGTCCTTCCTTTGGTTGTGGATGGAGTCCCTCCCGCGGGACCTTTGCCTCCTTGTAACCTCTGGCCGGGCAGAGAAAGAGGTTATCTTGGGTCACAAGGGAGGAAAGAAGGCGGGGGGGGGGGTGGTCTTGTGCTGACTCCTCCCCTTTCCCCCCTCCAGCTCATGGGGGGGGGGGAGCTCTAAATATCCTCTTGGCATCAGGAGCTGCTGCTGGAGGGAGGGAGGAAGCAGAGCTGCAAAGAGGGAGAGCGAAGGCTCTGAATGGCCGCCCTGATGCGGAGGGGGGGATGTGTTATGGAAGAGGGGGAGGGCACAGCTGTGGCATCTTTCCTCCTTCCATGGGTAACTTCAGCTACAGCCAAGAGCTGCCCCCTCCTCAAAAGGGCGGCATGGCTGCAAAGGCGGGGGGGGGGGGGCAGGCCTCGGTAAACAAGGCACAAACGCAGCCAGGCAGACAAACAAGGTCTTGTGCTTTGCATTTGGAAACAGAGAGCGCTCCAAGGCAGGAAAAGGGGGGGGGCGTGGGAATGGGGGGGGGGTCTCGAGGCACTCTGCAGATCCATCAGATTGCCCTCATTCACGGGAAGCCTGGAATAATAATAATAATAATAATAATAATAATAATAATAATAATAATAATAGTTGTTGTTGTTGTTGTATTTCTGACCCACCTCTTCTCAAAGCAGGGTTGCAACATAATTAGAACACACAAGCACGGCCAAAATTCTATACAAGATACATAATAAAATGTCTTTCTGTAAAATACATATTAAAATGCACCCGACAGAGATGAAACCAGGACGTGGAAGAGGGGCCAAGAAGGGGAGCAATGCCCTGCCAGCCTGCAAGGTGCGCCCCGGCCCCGGCCTCTGACCCTTGAAGGATCTTGGCGTCTCTTTGCAGAGAGAAAAGGGGGGCATACATACACATCATAATCATAATAATAACTCAGGCAACATCAGTGGGGAGCCCCACCTTCAGCCCCACAGGAAGGGAACCCCAGGTGGGGAGACAGAGATGTGGCCATTCCCACAGAGCCCCCTCCCCTTAGGCTCCTGCTTGATGGAGACGCTGGACACAGGCATGTAGCTGGGGGGGGGGGGGGCTTGGGCTTCAGCCCCCCCCCCCGAAATTCTCATGGTGGTTCGCGAAAAGGCCTTACTGGTGCATTATTTAACCTGTTATGTTTATTCATATCATGATCTGATCACCATGCATGGGGGGATTGGGGTAACAATACAAAAGGTTTGCTAGGGTAGACCCTCTCTCACTCAGACTGAGACTCAGACCCCCCCCCAAATCAAAATCCTGGCTGGACACATCCGTGTGGCCCTCCCCGCAAGTCTCTCACAAGAGCAAAGGACCCCTTGCAGCCGCTCTGGACTGCTTTCTTTTAGGGGGAGGGGGGCTTGCAGAGATTGCAGCCTCAAAGGGAAGGAGCCCCCTCTGCCCCCCCCCCCCAAATGCTGCTAAGCCTTTTGGAAAGTGCGGATGTGGCTGGCCCATTTCTGCAGCTCGATCAGCCTTCGCTCTTGAACCAGAGAACAGGAAAAGGCAGAGGAAGCAGCCGCACGCACTTCCTGCCCTGGCTCTGCCACATCCTGCCCTCCCCAGGAACCACCCAGGCTGAGCCTAATGCAGAAGCAGCCCCCCCCCAAAATGGAGGAGGGGGTGCATGTTCTTAGACCTGGCTGAGGAGCGGGATCTAAATAGGGACCCCTGCATCTCCCTTCCTGGCGTCCTTTCGGATTTACTGCTTTCTATAAACAGGATTTTGAGGGAGAAAGGAAGATAATACAACTACAGCTATCACAGCAGAGTACGATGGATAAGTCAAACCAGAAAAAAACCCCATTAAGGTCATTTCTTGGAATGTAAAAGGTCTGAGTTCACCAATTAAAAGAGGAAAGGTATTTAAATTTATAAAGAAAACAAATCCTTCCCCCCCCCCCCGTTTTGTCCCTCCCCTCCCCTCTTGAGGGCTGGTCAGCCTCCCTAGCCCAGAAGGGCCTGCGCCGCGTGGCATGAGACCCTCCCCTAAGGCACACCTCAGATTTTGGGGGAGAGACCTGGGGATGTCCATCAAGCTCTGGTCAGCTGCCATAACCAAAACCACAACATCAACAACAATGGGGTGTTGTGTTCTTTCCAGGCTGTATGGCCAATGGATTCAGCATTCAGCAAGGACATCTAATCATCTCCCAACAAAAGATTGCTCCAGGCACTGCCAGGCAATCAAATGGTAATCAAGGTGGTCAGTTGAAACATTCACACCTAGCTCCAGCAGACAAGAGTCCTTTGTCCCACCCTGGTCATTCCACAGATATATAAACCCTTTTTCCTAGTTCCAACAGACCTCACTACCTCTGAGGATGCTTGCCATAGATGCAGGCGAAACGTCAGGAGAGAATGCCTCTAGAACATGGCCATATAGCCCGAAAAAACCTACAACAACCCAGTGATTCCGGCCACGAAAGCCTTCGACAATACATTAAACAAGGACATCTAATCACCTCTCAACAAAAGTTTGCTCCAGGCACTGCCAGGCCATTATATGCTAATCAAGGTGGTCAGTTGAAACATTCACACCTAGCTCCAGCAGACAAGAGTCCTTTGTCCCACCCTGGTCATTCCACAGATATATAAACCCATTTTCCTAGTTCCAACAGACCTCACAACCTCTGGGGATGCTTGCCATAGATGCAGGCGAAACGTCAGGAGAGAATGCCTCTAGAACATGGCCATACAGCCCGAAAAAACCTACAACAACCCATTTTCTTCTCCTCCTGATGTTCGGCCTGCATCTGTACTTGGCATCATCCTCAGAGGACCTGATGGTGGGACAGCAAGTTGGATCCCACTCAACGCATGCAAATCAAGCTTGCTAACTGCACTGTTTACACTCATTGAACAGACAATGGTTCTTTCTCCCACCTGGACATGATTACACAGGTATGTATATATGTACACACACACACACACCCCTTGCTTGGCTACCACCAGGTCCTCCGAAGATGCCCGGAGCCACAGATGCCGGCAAAATGTCAAGCGGAGAAAATGCACAACAACAGAGAGGAAGCAGGCAGGGACATCTAATCACCTCTCAACAAAAGATTGCTCCAGGCACTGCCAGGCTAATCAAGGTGGTCAGTTGAAACATTCACACCTAGCTCCAGCAGACAAGAGTCCTTTGTCCCACCCTGGTCATTCCACAGATATATAAACCCTTTTTCCTACTTCCAACAGACCTCACAACATCTGAGGATGCTTGCCATACATGCAGGAGAAAATGCCTCTAGAACATGGCCATATAGCCCAAAAAAACCTACAACAACCCGGAGAAAATGCTGATAGAACACATTCACTACACAGCCTGGAAACCACACAACAACACTCCAGCGATTCTGGCCATGAAAGCCTTCGACAAAACAACAACAACAACAACCACAATGTATGTAAGTATGACCTGCTGCCTCTCCTTGTGGCTTGTGGACATGTGGCACCGGGAAATGCTCCTTTGGCCCTGCTGCCCTAAGGCCTCTCTTGACCCACGTCCCCACTGGCTGACCACCGGCCACTTCCCCATCCATTCCCCCCACATCCATGCCTGGGCAAGCTACGGCCCTCCCTCTGGGTGTTTTGGACTTCAACTCCCACAATTCCTAGCAGCCGGAGCTGGCACGCCTTACCGACGGCGGGGGCCTCGTACTCGTCGCCCAGCAGGATCTCGGGGGCGGAGTAGGCCAGGGAGCCGCAGGACGTGGCCAGCATGCTGCCCGGCTGGAAGCAGTTGCTGAATCCGAAGTCGGTGAGCTTGACCACGCTCTGCTCCTGGAAGAAGACCACGTTCTCGGGCTTGAGGTCGCGGTGCACCACGTGGAGGCGGTGGCAGTAGGCGATGGCGTGGACGATCTGGGCGAAGTAGTGCTTGGCGCGCTCCTCGCCCAGGCCGCCCTCGTGGCGCAGGAGGTGGTCGAACATGTCCCCGCCGCTGCCCAGCTCCAGGATGAGGTACAGCTTGGCCTGCGTGTCGATGACCTCGTACAGGCGCACCACGTTGGGGTGCTGCACCAGCTTCATGCAGCGCACCTCCTGCAGCAGCTGCGCCACCGCCCCGCCCCCCCGCAGCTTGCCCTTGTCGATCACCTTCACCGCCACCCGCTCCCCCGTGAAGACGTGCCGGGCCAGGCGCACCACCGCAAAGTGGCCCTTGCCCAGCGTGCCCTCCAGGTCGTACAGCCCAGCGATCTGGCCCTCTGCCGGGGAGCAGGACGAGGACGACGAGGACGCGGAGGAGGAGGACATCCTGGCACCCGCTCCTCACCGGCACATGGAGGGGACCGAGGGGGAGAAGCCCTGCAAGGAGGAAACACGCCGGAAGTCAGAGAGGAAGGGGCTTCCCACAGCAACACCCAACTATCTGAAAAACAACAAGATTAACACACAGCAAACAAGACAACTATGCTACTTGTTGTATTGGATCACATGTCAGGCACTTCCCAAGTGTCTAGGACTGTTATTATTGTTATTATTATTATTATTATTTGAATCACAACAGGATGAGTCCACAGCAGACACTCTGCTGGCTGTTGTGTTGGATCACACGTCAGACACTTCCCAAGTGTCTAGGACTGTGTGATGTATTATTATTATTATGATTATTATGATGATTATTATTATTAACACAACAAGATGAGTCCACAGCAAACACTCTGCTGGCTGTTGTATTGGCTCACACGTCAGACACTTCCCAAGTGACTAGGACTCGGACAGGAACAACCAACTTTTGTTGTTGTTGTTTACTTTATTTATTTATACCTCACCCCCCCCCCCCCCCCCATGGACAGAGCAGGCCCTGAAAGGAGGGAAGAGGCTGGATGTGAAAGAGAGGAAGGGGCTCCAGGCAGGACCGCCCAACTACCACCCTCCTCCTCCTCCTCCTCCTCCCTACAAAGGGTCCGCTGGGTCTCCTGCGTAGGCCCAGCCCCTGGGGAGCTCCCCCAAAGTTCAGACTAGAGCCAAGGGTCCAAGTGTGGCGTGGTTGGCGTGGGACTTGGATTATGACTGCTCTTCCCTTTATTTATGTTGCTGGTCTCCTCAAAGGGACTCCAGCATCCCACACTTCCCTCAAGTTTCAGGGTCTGCAGAACACGTTTTGAAAGCCAATTAAATATCACCGTGGGGTTAAAAACAGGCCCACAGCGGGGTGGGGGCTCCCTGGCACCCCCACTGCCAGATGGAGGGCCTACGGGCTGCAGGGACCGGCCCTCCCTCCCATCACCCATCACCCTTCCTTCCTTCCTTCCTTCTTCTTCCCATTCTTCTTTCTTCCTTTCTTTCTTCCCATTTTTCTTCCCTCCCTCCCTCTCTTCTTTCCTCCTTCCCCTTTCATTCATTGCTTTTTTCTTCCTTCCTTCCTTCCTTCTTCTCTTTCTTCCCATTCTTCCTCCTTCCTGCCTGCCTTTCTTCCTTCTCCTTCCTTCATCCCTCCCCATTCTTCTTCCTCCCTTGCTTCTTTCTTCCCATTCTTCTTCTTTCCTGCCTGCCTGCCTTCCTTCCTCCCTTCCCTCCCTCTCTTCCTTCCTTCTTCTCATGCTTCTTCCTCCCTCCCCTTTCATTTCTTCAGTTCTTTTTTCTTCCTCCCTCCCTCCCATTCTTCTTCCTCCCTTTCTTCCCATTATTTTTCCTTCCTGCCTGCCTTCTTTCCTCACATCCCTCCCTTCCTCCCACTTCCCTTCCATCTTTTCTTCTTCCTTCCTTCTTCCCATTCTTCTTCCTTCCCTCCATTCTGCTTTATTTTTCTTCCTTTCTACCTCCCATTCTTCCCCTCCTTCTTCCTCCCTCCCCTTTCCCTGCCTCTCATCCTTCTTTCCTTCTTCCTTTCTTTTCCTCCTTACTTCCTCCCCTTCTCCTTCCTTCCTTTTTATTTCTTTTTCTTCCTTCATCCAATTCCTACTTGTCTTCTTTCCTCTCTTCCCTCCCACTTCCCTTCCATCTTTTCTTCTTCCTCTTCCTTCCTTCTTCCCATTCTTCTTCCTTCCCTCCATTCTGCTTTATTTTTCTTCCTTTCTACCTCCCATTCTTCCCCTCCTTCTTCCTCCCTCCCCTTTCCCTGCCTCTCATCCTTCTTTCCTTCTTCCTTTCTTTTCCTCCTTACTTCCTCCCCTTCTCCTTCCTTCCTTTTTTATTTCTTTTTCTTCCTTCATCCAATTCCTACTTGTCTTCTTTCCTCTCTTCCCTCCCACTTCCCTTCCATCTTTTCTTCTTCCTCTTCCTTCCTTCTTCCCATCCTTCTTCCTTCCTCCCATTCTTTTTTATTTCTTTCTCTTCCTTCCTTCTTCCTGCCTGCCTTCTTTCCTCACTTCCCTCCCTCCCACTTCCATCTTTTCTTCTTCCTTTTCTTCCTTCCTTCTTCCCATTCTTCTTCCTTCCTTCCATTCTGCTTTATTCTTCCTACTTTCTTCCTCCCATTCTGCTTTATTCTCCTTCCTTCCTTTTTATTTCTTTTTCTTCCTCTTCCCTCCTCCCATTCTTCTTTATTGCTTTCTCTTCCTTCCTTCTTCCTGCCTGTCTTCTTTCCTCACTTTCCTCCCTCCCACTTCCCTTCCATCTTTTCTTCTTCCTCTTCCTTCCTTCTTCCCATTCTTTTCTTTCTCTTCCTTTCTTCTTCCCCTTCTTCTTCCTCCCTCCCTTTTCTCTGCTTCTCGTCCTTCTTTTCTTCTTCCTCTCTTTTCTTCCTTCCTTCCTCCCTCCCCTTCTCCTTCCTTCCTTTTTTATTTCTTTTTCTTCCTTCATCCAATTCCTACTTGTCTTCTTTCCTCTCTTCCCTCCTACTTCCCTTCCATCTTTTCTTCTTCCCATTCTTCCTTCCTTACATTCTGATTTACTTTTCTTCCTTTCTTCCTCCCATTCTTCTTTCTTTCTTTCTCTCTCCACTTCTTTCTTTCTCTTCCTTTCTTCTTCCCGTTCTTCTTCCTCCCTTTTCTCTGCCTCTCATCCTTCTTTCCTTCTTCCTTTCTTTTCCTCCTTCCTTCCTTCCCTTGTCCCTTCCTTTTTTCTTTTTCTTCCTTCTTCCCATTCTCCTTCCTTCCTTCCTTCCTTCCTTCTTCTCACTCTTCTTCCTCCCCCCTCCTTCCCTTCCTCCTTCCCCAAAACAACCCCCCTCCCAAAAGGCATGAAGTCCCGCGGGGATTGCCCCCCCCCCCAGGAGGCCTCCCTGCCTGTCCAACAAGGGGTGGGGGTTATGTGGGAGGGGGGCACCCCCCATATGGGAACCACGGGCAAAGGGAGGGGTAACGAGGGGGGGGGGCTGAAAGAACACCCCTCCCAAAACAGTCTCTGGAGTTGGGGGGGGGGGAATACCCACAACCCCCTCCTTTGGAAGTTGCCAGTGGGCCCCAAGAGGGGGGGGGGCTGCACTCTAGAGAGAGGCCGAAGTGAGTGTGTCTCTGGGGGGGGGGTCCTTCCTTCGCTCCCTTCCCTCTGGGAGGGGGGGTGTTGTTGCAGGAGGGGGAAGGGAGCGAAGGAAGGACCCCCCCCCCCCCGAGACACACTCACTTCGGCCTCCCCCCCCCAAACTCCCCCCCCTCCCCCGGGGGCCGGAATCCTACCCGCAGAGGCCGAGGGGCGCAGACGCAGGCGCAGACGCAGACGCAGCAGCAGCAGAGATGCCTCCCAGGCCCCCCCACCTTCCTCCGCGGTGACGTCAGAGGCGCCCAGGTGGGAGGGGCCTCGCGGAATGAAGCCCCGCCCACCGGGAGTCTCCCCGGAGAAGCCCCGCCCCCTCCCTTGCTGCCAGCACACAGCCGGGCGGGCGGGGGGGGGGGCGTTTGGAGCCACGCGTGTCTCTTTCCCACGTCAGGATGCGGGTTTTGCAAACCCTGGGTTTTGTCCCTAGGTTTGCAATGCCGTCATCGCCTCACCAACACAGGAGGAAAGTCTCTTCCTCAAGGACACAAAGTTTCTTTCTTCAGGATGGAGGGACTTCCTGCTCGAGCCCATTCTACTCTGTTATTGTAGCACAATTGTATTATTATTATGATGTACTAGCCATCCCCTGCCAGGCGTTTCTGGGGATATGGAAAATAAAGTAATCATCACAAAGTGGGTTGTTGTAGGTTTTTTTCGGGCTACATAGCCATGGTCTAGACTAGAGGCATTCTCTCCTGACGTTTCGCCTGCATCTATGGCAAGCATCCTCAGAGGGAGTGAGGTCTGTTGGAACTGGGAAAAGGGGTTTCTATATCTGTGGAATGATGACCAGGGTGGGACAAAGGACTCTTGTCTGCTGGAGCTAGGTGGGAATGTTTCAACTGACCACCTTGATTAGCATATAATGGCCTGGCAGTGCCTGGAGCAAACTTTTGTTGAGAGGTGATTAGATGTCCTTGTTTAATGTATTGTCAAAGGCTTTCATGGCCGGAATCACTGGGTTGTTGTAGGTTTTTCCGGGCTATATGGCCATGTTCTAGAGGCATTCTCTCCTGACGTTTCGCCTGCATCTATGGCAAGCATCCTCAGAGGTAGTGAGGTCTGTTGGAAGTAGGAAAATGGGTTTATATATCTGTGGAATGACCAGGGTGGGACAAAGGACTCTTGTCTGCTGGAGCTAAGTGGGAATGTTTCAACTGACCACCTTGATTAGCATACAATGGCCTGGCAGTGCCTGGAGTAATCTTTTGTTGAGAGGTGATTAGAGGTCCTTGTTGGTTTCCTCTCTGTTGTTGTGCTGTTGGTAATGAGACAGGGTTGGTTTCTAATTTATGTAATTCCTTTCTGCTTGGGGGTAAACAGTATTTCTTGCTGTGTCTTTGTCAGTGTTGATGTGGAGAGTGTCTGGTTTGCCTACTCTGGAATATGCAACATATCATAGTCCTTCTTTAGGAGTCCCTTTCAGATCTAGGATACTATATCTCTGTGTGTGAGTCATATCTATCTCTCTATATCTCTGGCTGGATGGCTCTTTGTCAGGAGGGCTTTGGTTGCGTGTTCTTGCCCTGGTGAACAAGGGAGTTGGACGGGATGGCCTTAAGTATTTTCTGTTCGTCATGCATAGGGGTTCTGTATGGGAAGTTTGGCCCAATTCTATTGTTGGTGGAGTTCAGGATGTTCTTTGGTTGAGGTGAACTATAAATCCCAAAAACTACAACTCCCAAATGCCAGGCTCTATTTTCCCCAAACTCCATCAGTGTTCACATTTGGGCAGACTGAGGTTTCATGCCAAGTTTGGTCCAGATCCATCATTGTTTGAGTCCACAGTGCTCTCTGGATGTAGGTGAACTACAACTCCTAAACTCAAGGTCAATGCCCCCCAAACCCTTCCAGTATTTTCTGTTGATCATGGGAGTCCTGTGTGCCAAGTTTGGTTCAATTCCATAATTGGTGGAGTTTAGAATGCCCTTTGATTGTAGGTGAACTATAAATCCCAGTAACCACAAATCCCAAATGTCAAGGTCTATTTCCCCAAAACTCCATCTGTGTTTATATTTGGGCATATGGAATATTCATGCCAAGTTTGGTCCAGATCCATCATTGTTTGAGTCCACAGTGCTCTCTGGATGTAGGTGAACTACAACTCCCAAACTCAAGGTCAATGCCCACCAAACCCTTCCAGTATTTTCTGTTGATCATGGGAGTCCTGTGTGCCACGTTTGGTTCAATTCCATCATTAGTGGAATTCAGAATGCTCTTTGATTTTGGGTGAACTATAAATCCCAGCAACTACACCTCCCAAGTGACAAAATCAATTTTTTGAGTGATGGTCACTCTTTGGATTGGTAGGTGTCTTGTGACCAAATTTGGTGTCCATTTGTCCAATGGTTTTTGAGTTCTGTGAATCCCACAAACGAACATGACATTTTTATTTATATAGATTGCACTATGTATCGCTATGATTTTTAGGAGCCCCCGGTGGCGCAGTGGGTTAAAGCCCTGTGCCGGCAGGACTGAAGACCGACGTTGTAGGTTCGAATCCGGGGAGAGGCGGATGAGCTCCCTCTGTCAGCTCCAGCTCCTCATGCGAGGACATGAGAGAAGCCTCCCACAAGGATGGTAAAACATCAAATCATCCGGGCATTGTCCCCTGGCCAACGTCCTTGCAGACAGCCAATTCTCTCACACCAGAAGCGACTTGCAGTTTCTCAAGTCGCTCCTGACACAACAAAAAAAACACAACAAAACTATGATTTTTGTCCCTGGATTATAGATGTCATTATTTCCTAATTGGTCTTGCCATAAAAACATGGGAAAGTTTATGAAACTGCCAAAGCTTGGTTTCTGTGGAAGGGAAGGAGGGATTGCATGCTTTGGCAATACTTTCTCATTGGATCTCAACCAATGGCAGCCTAGTTTGTGTCAATCACAACAAGGACATATCTGGAGCAGAAGCGCAATTAAACAGGAAATAGAACCCTTTCAAACCAGGAACAGAAAATGTTCTTTTCTGGCCTCTCCAGTTCATTTGATCCTTGGAGCTTGTAAGAAATAATAACAATGATAATTATAATGGTTTATTATTCATTTCATTTATTTCAAATATTTATACCCCGCCCTTCTCAACCCCCGGGGGAGGGGGGGGCCCTCAGGGCAGCTTCCAGCCAGCATGATTCAATCCCTACGCGAGTACATAACAATACATAATAACAATGCATAATAAAACCAATAATTTCATACAATTACAAAGACACCTATCAGGACAACAAGTGACCATCTATATATATAAATCTGTAAGGGGCGTCGAACGGGACAGCAAAACTCAAAAAAAACCCCGAACGAAAATTTAACAAAATTCCCATGCACATACCTCAACCCACAAGGTATGCACAAATCGATTCAAAATACTATACATCATAACAACACACTCACAATTAGACAAAACAACTGAGCATGCGCAATGACACCCCGCCGCAAATCCCTGGCACACGCACATGACCTTCCGTGCAAGCCACGCCCCATCCTCCCCCGCCCCGCCCCACATGACCACGCCACACCACGCCCCCTCCCTCCCCCACCCCACCCCACATGTTCATGTTCGCCAATCTTACCACCTCCCCATCCTTCTTCTTCCCCTCCAAACCCCGCCCCGTCCCTTCCCGCCTTGTCCAAATCCATCCCTCCTCCCCCTCCTTCTTCTTCCCCTCCAAACCCCGCCCCCTCCAAACCCCGCCCCACCCCTTCCCGTAGAGAAAGGGAGGGAAGGAAAGAAGGAAAGAGAGAAGGAAGGAAAAAAAGAGACAGCAGAAGAGAAAGAAAAAGGGGGAGGAAGGAAAGAGATAGAGAAGGAAGAAGAGAAGGAAAGACGGGAAGGAAGGAAAGAAGGAAGAAAGAGAAAGGGAGGTAAAGAAAAAGGGGGAAGGAAGGAAAGTAAGAGAAAGAAGGAAGAAGAAAAGGAAAGAAAAGGAAAGATGGAAGGAAAGATAAGAGAGACAGCAGAAGAGAAAGAAAAAGGGGGAAGGAAGGAAAGAGGTAGAGAAGGAAGAAATGAGAGAAAGAGGGAGGGAAAGAAAAAGTGGGGAGGAAGGAAGAAGGAAAGAAAAAAGGGAATGAAGGAAGGAAAGAGGGAGTGAAGGAAGGGGGAAGATGTAGAGAAAGAGGGAGGGAAGGAAAGAAGGAAAGAGAGAAGGAAGAAAAGAGACAGAAGAGAAAGAAAAGGGGGGAAGGAAGGAAAGAGATAGAGAAGGAAGAGGAGAAGGAAAGATGGGAAGGAAGGAAGGAAGGAAGGAAGGAAGGAAGGAAGGAAGGAAGGAAGGAAAGAAAGAAAGTAGGAGAGAAAGAGGGAAGGTTGGCCACAGCAACGCATGGCGGGTACAGCTAGTTACTCATAAAAACACTGAAAAACACAACAGAAGGGACTTAAAAAGCAACCCCCCAAAAATACATTACAATGCATGTGCAAAACCACACACATATATATATACACAAACACACACACATACACACATCTATGCATATATACGCATAGAGAAGCCTAATTTTAAGCAATTTATTTTCCCTAAGTTCCCAAAAAGAATCTCACCAAAGTTGAAGAAAGTGCCACCGAGATGATTTATTAGCGATTCAGCTGAAAAGGATGCAAAGCGGCAATCATTCGCTAAGCTAAGCATGCATGTACAGAAATAAATGCCATTTTTATAGAAAATACAGCGTTATGTGGTTCAAAACTCCCGCTCCCCGCCCAACACAGGGCTTCCGCGGTGCACCAGAGCCAATCAGAAGACTCCTGCCGCCTCGGTGCTCCAGCGAATCAGAAGGGAGGGAGGTGGGATGAAGGAAAACAATGCATTCTTGAATGGATTATGAAGTTACAGGAAATGTCCAGGGGGGCTAACGACTCCAAACCGGCCTTCAAGAAAAGGCAATCTATTGTGTCGTGATGGGTCGGAGATAAGCATTGATCACTTAATCCGAGTATTCCTCTTGCGGTTGGATTGGGGCACAAAGGGGGACTTTGGTGAATGTCTTGAATGAGAAGGCTTGAAAGAAAATGGGTTGGGAGGAAGAGGACTTTCTGATGGTCATTTTACCTCCCATTGTAATGTGATTAAAAAGTCTGCCAAGTGATTATCTTCTTGATGGCCAGCCTCCGAGGTCAAGAAAATATTCCTTTGTTATTTTTCCATGCAAGAAATGTAGTGAGATAAGGGTTTCCACAACCGCTAATTGATTTCACAGAGCCAGGGCAACTTCCTTACACACTTTTCCTCAAGGAGATGGGAAGGGGGCAAAAGGTTCAGGAGAAGGTTACATGCACGGGAGAAAATATGAAAACATAGAAATCATAACACAGAGAGTAAACCCAACTACCTTCCCCCAGTGTCCATAATTCATATTATTCATAGGAAGGTCCATAAAGGGAAATATATCCCTGAGGGGGAAAGAGAGTCCCTGGTTTGTGAGGTGGGGGACCCTCAGGAGCCCAGGTGTGCCTCAGGTGGATGATTTTCAGTAATAAATTGGTTACCTTCTGCTGTAAACATATGAAAATAGGACATAGAGCCTTGATTAAATGATACACACCAAATTGACCAAGGCTTAATCCTTATTATCCAGCCTGGTGTCTTTGCCCTTAGCAAAACTATACGTTACAGTTGAGAGTGAAGTCATGTTCGACTTCACTCTCAACTGAAGAACGGAAAATGGAGTGTCGGTGGGCAGCAAAAGATTGAAAGCTGGGCTTAAAGTGAACCTTATAATATGTGGAATGGACACAGAGACAGACTTGGGAAGTCTTGGCCCTCAAGCGTGTAAATGGAGGCCAGGTATGGCCAACTGTGGATTTTGGAGAAGGGCAAATGGAGGGCAGAAGGGAGAAGTGTGTCAGGAGGCAGAAGGAGCATCAAGGAAGCCCGTGTTGGGTGCCTTCCACCTGGACATGACTGTCTCCACTGCAAAGACTGTGAGGATCCAGAACAGGTCTCCATAGTCATAATTGGGCTCATTGCCAAGACTCTACACTTGGAAGACCGTGAAGGATCCCCAGTGATGATGATAATGATTCTCCCTGCGAAGAGGAAGGAGCATTGGACAGTCAGGCTTTCTTTCCTGGAGGATGGACTGGTTGGATCTTCTCGCAGTCCAAGGCACTCTCAGCACTTTCCTCCAACACCACAGCTCAAAAGCATCGATCTTCCTTCGCTCAGCCTTCCCGAAGGTCCAGCTCTCACATCCGTAGGTGACTCCAGGGAAGACCATGGCTTTGACTAGGCAATGGATCTTGGTTGCCAGTCTGATGTCTCTGCTCTTGACTATTTTATCGAGACTGGACATTGCTCTCCTCCCAAGAAGGAAGCGTCTTCTGATTTCCTGGCTGTACTCTGTGTCTGCACTCATCTTTGCACCTAGAGATACAAAGTCTGTCACGGACTCCACGTTTTCTCCCTCTATTTCCCAGTTGTCAATCATTCTTGCTGCCATAATTTTGGTTTTTTTAAATGTTTAACTGCAACTTGATATCAAGCTCTTTTCAGGGGGTCTCCCAGCGGGAGAGATCCCTTAGGACCGCTCAAAAGGGTCCTCGAACCTCGGTGAGGCCAGCGAAGCCAATCCAGAGAATATAGAAATATTTAAAAATTAATCTCACCGGAGGCGGAAGAGGTTCAGTGACCGAGGCATTTATTTTTGCGATTCAGCTGAAAAGGATGCGATTGTAGTGATCATCCACATACAAGCATAATTTTACAGAATTTCCAAGCATTTTTATAGTGTGCAGACAAAGGGAAACAGTTTCAAAATTCCCGCCCGCCCTCTGCCGGCTGGCTTCGCGCTGATTGGCTGGCCGCAGAACAGCTGGGAGGAGGCTTGGCGGCACGCCTCGCCTATGGTCCAATCAGCGGGCTCCGCCACCTCTGGGAGGCCAATCAGAGCCTTCCTAGCGCCTCTGAAGATGGACCAATCGGCAGCTAGGAGGCGGGACGAAGCCTGACAAAGACTGAGGAAATGATCAGCTTAGGGGCATCCGCCAGCTGGGATGTGAGGCTTTTGTCCTCACGGGCGGGGTGTCAGATAGGGGAACAATGAGTTTCCTGGTCTGTGATGGGATTTGGAGGGAATATGAAAAGGCTTTTTCGATATTGGACCTCGGGGGGGGGGGTCAACGATACCTGGGTGATTTAATCAGTCTTTTCTTTCCGAGTTTCTGTTGACCCCCTCCCCTCGCTGGTCTGCTCCGAGGGCCAGGGTTGGGGGGATCAACAGTATGGTCCATGCAAGTGAAACAATCAGGAAAGGTTTCGGGAGAACAATGAGCATCTCCCCAAGACAGTAATCCCCAGGTCACATCTTTATGGGGCAAGGGTCAGCAGAAAAGGCGGGAAGGGGAAACACAGTACATTCTGTATGATATTTCATTACATACATTTTATACATTTCATAAGGCAATCCCATCCCCACTCCAAGCAAAGTTTATTAAAATAGTTGATTTTTTTTATTATTAAGGCAATGGGAAATTCATGGTCCCTCTGTGAAGATATGCGGGAACGGAGGCTGCTTGCTCTTCAGGGCAAGCCTGGTCTGAAGGTTTGTGTCCAAGGATATGGCAGTAAACAGTCCGAGGCGTGGGGCAGAAAGTCAATAGGAGAGGGCAAAAAGAGTCCAAGGAGGATTTCCGGGTTGAAATGGTGACAGTGTCCCTTGTCTGCCCTTTGGGAGACTATGTCTCTCTCGCCAGAGACCGGGACCCATGCCTGGCTGCCTTCCCGGGGCCTCCTATGGGTGATCACAGTGGGTCCCTGGTTGCTGGATCCAGGCAGGAGCGAGCAGCGCTGAGGAGAAACGGGCTGTCTTGGAAGGAACCGGCCGAATTGACAAACAGCTGATTTCTGTCAAATAAAATACTCAAAACAAAACCAATTTATTCCTGGGTGTAGGAGCCCAAAATGAGAAAAGGGAGATAGTAGTTAGGCTAAGGATTAGTAGCAGAAAAATATAAAATTGGAATGGCGGCAATCCACCATTTTATGATTTTTCGCGGATAAGGGGGTCTGAAATGGCGGTTTCCGTATCCGCGGTTTGGGCGAACGCAGATTCGGGGTCCGGGGGGCGCCCGGAGGCGCCTCCCGCGGGCTCACGGCTCTCCGGAGCCCAGAAAGAGGTTTATTTCAGTGTTGTTTTAGTTAGAGTCAGGAAAGATACAAAAGTATCAAGCGGAGAGATTAAAAGTTGCAAGTTGCACCGGGATTGTGGCACAGCTGGCTGAGTGTCAGCTGCATTAAGATCACTCTGACCAAAAGGTCATGAGTTCGAAGCCAGCCCGGGCTGGAGTGGGTGTCCAGCCATTGTGTAGCCCGTTGTCGACCTTTGCAACCCGAAAGACAGTTGCATCTGTCAAGTAGGAAAATAAGGGACCACCTTGTGTGGGAGGCTAAATTTAACTAATTTATGAGGCCATAAAGAAAGAAGACTCCGGGGAATGTGGAATGCGGAAGAACTTCATCGGTGTCGTTGATGGACGATGAAAAGCAGCAGCTCCCCTGGCGGCCAGAAAAAAAAGTTAAATAGCCTTTGTCTGTTAAATGTTGTTTGTCAAACTGGCATTGAATGTTTGCCATATATGTGTTTACTGTAATCCGCCCTGAGTCCCCTGCGGGGTGAGAAGGGCGGAATATAAGAACTGTAAATAAATAAATAAGTTTCAAGTACCTTTATTAGGGGAATGATACAAAGTAGGAAGAGGGGAAAGCAAAAGGAAAGTTGCAGGCATTCCTGGTTTTGAGCTGGCTGCTGGGGCACATTTCATCTGTTGGTCCCCAAAACTCGACCCAGGAACTGCGGAACTCTCCGCTGCGGCTCACACCAATGTGAAGGCGGGGCTCCCTGCCGCGCTCGGGCTCAAATCCAGCTTTTGCGCTTTCTTCTTCCACCTTGGTGAGAAGACTCCTCAGCTCCTCCTCACTTTTGGCCATCAAAGTGGTGTCATCTGCATATCTAAGGTTGTTAATGTTTCTTCCAGCCATTTCCACCCCAGCCTTGGATTCCTCAAGCCCCGCACATTGCATGATGTGTTCTGCATACAAGGTGAATAGGTTGGGGGAGAGTCTGCAGCCTTGCCGGACGCCTTTCCCAATCTTGAACCAGTCTGTTGTTCCGTGGTCAGTTTTTCCTGTTGCTCCTTGGTCCTTCTATAGATCCCTCAGGAGAGACAAGGCGATTTGGTATGCCCATCCCACCAAGAACTTGCCACCATTTATTATGATCCACACACTTAAAAGCTTTTGAATAGTAAAAAAAAACAAAAAAAAAAACAACAGAAATAGATGTTTTCCTGACACTCCCTGCCTTTCTCCATTCTCCAACATCCGGATATTGCCCATTGGGTCTCTTGTTCTTCTGCCTTTTCTAAACCCAGCTTGTCCATCTGGCCACTCTCTCTTCATTTATTGCCTTCATTATTTATTTATTTATTTATTATTAGGGTGCACCTCTCCCTCCTTTTTGGGGCCCAATATGGTCTTTGCTGGGTCTCCCTTGGTGGCTTTGCAGCCCCAAAAGCAAAGGTTGGGGGGGGGGGAGAGGAAGGGAAAGGATGGGGAGGGGAGGAAGGGGAGGCTTCGGAGAAGCCATTAGGGTCTCCTTCCCCCTTGAAAGCCTTTCCATTTGCAGCCTCCGCTCACTCAATCAGGGACTAATCAGCCGCTCGCTGCCTGCTTCCAGGAAACAAGGCCCCAAATAGCCAGGCGGCCGCCCCAACAATCAACAACATGCGCAGCAACAACAACAACAAGAGATGAGGTTGGCAGTGGGTGGGCAAAGCGAGGGAGAACAGGGCACTCTGTCCCTTTGAACCTCATTAGCGCCCAACGCTCCTTCCTCCTCTTCGCAGGGAGAGGAATCATCGTCATCACTGGCCATCCTTTGCGGCCTTCCAAGTGTAGAAGGCAATGGTCCTGCACATGACTATGGAGACCCGTTCTGGATCCTCACAGTCTTTGCAATGAAGACATTCATGTCCAGGTGGAAGGCACCCAATGGTGGCTCCTTCCTTGGAGGCTTTTAAACAGAGGCTGGATGGCAATCTGTTGGCGGGGGGGGGGGGGGGGCATTGATTGGGCTTTTCCTGTAGGGTTGGACTAGATGGCCTTTAGGAGTCTTCCAATTCAAGGATTCTATTATTATTATCAAATGGGCTGGGTGGCCATCTATTCAGGTGTGTGTGTGTGTGTGCTTTTCCGGTCTGAAGGCAGATGGGGGTTGGACTAGATGGCCCGGGGGGGGGGGGGGGGGGGGGGTGTCTCTTCCAAGTCTAGGATTCTCTTCTTCTTCTTCTTATCAAGCAAGGGCTGGATGGCCATCTGTTGAGAATGCTTTGGTTGTGCTTTTCCTGTCTGAAGGCAGAGAAAAGGGGTTTAGACTGGATGGCCTTTGGGGGTCCCTTCCACCTCTAGGATTCTATTATTCTTCCCTCGCCATGTATTGCTAATAATAATAATCTTTATTTATACCCTGCCACCATCTCCCCGGTGGGGACTCGGAGCGGCTTACATGGGGCTAAGCTCGGACAACATAATACAGAAATAAAATCAAAACAACAAACAACATCATCATCAGAATACATTAATAATAAAAGGGGGGAAAGCAGTCATAAAATAACAGTCAGTAACTTTCAGCTAGTAACTTTCCCTGCTCTGGTTTCCAAGGGTGCATCGACACCAGGCATGGGCCAACTTTGGCCCTCCAGGTGTTTTGGACTTCAATTTCCACAATTCCTATCAGCCTACTTAGGAATGATGAGAGTTGGAGTCCAAAACACCTGGAAGGATGGCCGAAGTCGGGCCTTGTGTGATCTATACTGCAGAATTGACGCAGTTGAACAGCAATTTAAGTGCCATGGCTGAATGCTGTGGGGTGATGGGCCCACCAGACAGCCCCTCCCTCTCCTGAAGCCCCCCCCCCCTCCGGTCACGTGGCCACTCCACGGAGTGAGGGGGGATGCCCATATAAGCCCCCTGCGAGGAGGCCCGGAGGAAAGAAGAAGGGAAGGAAGAAGGCAGGGAAACAGCACCTGTCTCTTGCACCTCCAGGTAAAGTTTCAGGGGATCGCTCTGAACCTTGAGAGACCTTTTCAAAGCCTTTGGAGGCTTTGAAGCATAAGCTGGATGGCCATCTGTCGGGCTGCTTTCATTGTGCCTTCCCTGCATGAAGGCAGAAAGAAGGGGGTCGGACTGGACAGCCTTTAAGGGTCCCTTCCAACTCTGACCCTTCTTGTGGATGAACCTGAGAGTATCTATGAGGCTGGGTGGCCATCTGTTGGGAGGGCTTTGATGTTGCTTTTCCTGCCAAAAGGCGGAAAGGAAGCAGTTGGACTGGATGGTGCCTTCCAACTGCAGGAGCCTTTCATCCTGGATCCCTATCTCTTTAGGAACCTATCCAGTACCTTGGAGAGTTGGGGTGGCCGTCTGTCGGGGGTGCTTGAATTGTGTTTTCCCTGCAAAGCAGAAATAAGGGGGTTGGACTGAATGGCCTTTAGAGGTCTCTCTGGTGCTCTGATTCTCTATCGTGCAGCGTCCATGGGGTCTTGTCCAACTCTAGGATTCTATAACAATAATTATTATCAAGCAGAGGCGGGGGGGGGGGCATCTGTCGGGAGGGCTTTAATTGTGTTTTCCCTACAAAGCAGAAAGGAGATTTGACTAGATGTCCTTTAGAGGGCTCCCTGATGCTCTGACTCTATGATGCAGCATCCCTGGGGTCTCTTCCAACTCTATAATAACAATAATTAATCAAGGGCTGGGTGGCCACCTGTCGAGAGGGCTTTAATTGTGCTTTCCCTGCAAAACAGAAAGAAGGGGGTCAGGGTGCATGGCCTTTGGGGGCCCCTAGGAGTCTTTGATCCTGGGACTGTATATCTTTATGGACCTATCCAGTTCCTAGGCCACCTGTTGGGAGGGCTTTAATTGTGCTTTCCCTGCACAGCAGAAAGGGGGGGGGGGAGTTGGACTGGATGGCCTTTAGAGGCTCTCTGGCTTCTCTCTTGCAGGGTTTCCTCGCCAACTCTGTGCCGGGACCACCATGCTGCCGATGACAACGCTGCTGTGGCTGCTGCTGTGGCCTCTGCCCCCTCCGCTGGGCCTGGCCTCCCCCTCCTCTTCCTCCCCCCACGGCCTTGACCCCCGAGGGGCCCTGACCCTGGAAGACGAAGAAGCCCCCCTAGGTCAGTCTCCTCCAACTCTGGCTGTGTTGTTTTTTAACCATGCTGAATCTCAGGCTTGTCCCCATCTAAGCCGTACAGTCCCTTCGGGGAGGTGGAAGCAGGGTACAAAAATACAGTTGTTGTTGTTATTATTATTATTATTAGGAACACAACAAGATGAGTCCACAGCAGAGACTCTGCTGGCTGTTGTATTGGATCCCACGTCAGACCCTTCCCAAGTGCCTAGGACTCATTATTGTTATTATTATTATTAGAAATACAACAAAATGAGTCCACAGCAGACAGTCTGCTGGCTGTTGTATTGGGTCACACCTCGGACCCTTCCCAAGTGCCTAGGGCTGTGTGATGTATCGGCAAATGATGTGTGCAGATCCCAGTCGGGTGGCCTTCTGCAGCTGGCAGGTGGTAACTTGGTCAGCGCCGATTGTGTTTAAGTGCAGGCCGAGGTCTTGAGGCACTGCACCCAGTGTGCCGACCACCACAGGGACCCCCTTGACTGGCTTATTATTATTATTTTGTTATTGTTGCTTTATTATTATTATTATGTTATTGTTGCTTTATTATTACTATTAGATAGACAACAAGATTGGTACACAGCAAACAAGATCGCTATGCTAGCTGTTGTATTGGGTCACACCTCGGACCCTTCCCAAGTGCCTAGGGCTGTGTGATGTATCGGCAAATGATGCGGGCAGATCCCAGTCGGGTGGCCTTCTGCAGCTGGCAGGTGGTAACTTGGTCAGCGCAGATTATTGTGTTCAAGTGCAGGCCGAGGTCTTGAGGCACTGCACCCAGTGTGCCGACCACCACCCCTGGGACCCCCTTGACCACAGCAGAGTCCTGTCCTTGTGTGATGGTGCCTTTCCCCCTTGTCCTCCTCCTCCTCCTTCTAGAGCTGGCCCTTCTGGCGCTGGAGGAAGAGGAAGCGGGCCAAGAAGGGGCGGGCGCCCTCCTCATGGCCCCCCCTCAGGTAAGGTCAGAAGGGCCCCCCCCTCCCTCTCCCTCTCCCTCCCCCGCTCCATTGTGCCATTCCGGCCTGACCTTGCCTCCCTTCTCTCTCTTTCTCCCCTTTCTCAGTTGCTGCCCTCCTCCTCCCCCCCCCCCTCCCCCTCCCCCTCCCCCCCCGCGGGCGCCCCGCTCCTCCTCCTCCTCCTCCTCTCCGGCCTTGCCCCCCCTCTCGGCCGCGGGGGGCGGGGGGCGGCGCTGCGTGCGCGTGCACGAGTCGTGCGTGGGGCGTCGCCTCCCGTGCTGCGACCCGTGCGCGGCCTGCTACTGCCGCCTCTTCAACTCCAACTGCTTCTGCCGGCGCTTCGGGGCCCGCGCAGGCGCAGACGGGAACGGGGGCGGGGCCTCCTTCCCCTGCGGGAGGAACTAGCCCCGCCCCAAACCACGCCCCCTCCCTCCCCCCTCCCCCTCCCCTCTGGCTGTCAACAAAGCGCCTCGCTCGCAAAACAGATGCTGCTGCTTCCGGGTCATTTTGTGCGCCGCCCGCAGGGGGGAAGAAGGGGGGAGGGAGGGAGGACCCGGATGACAGGAAGGCTCTTGCTCTCTCTATTGGTCGCTCCACCCATGGGATAGAAGTCCCGCCCCCTTTCCGACTCTGCCAGACCAATCACGGCGAGGAGGGCGAGAACCCGGATGAGAGATAGGCTTACCCTCTCCCTCGCTCCACCAATGGGAAAGAAGTCCCGCCCCCTTTCCGACCAATCACGGCGAGGAGGACGAGAACCCGGATGACAGAAAGGTTTATCCTCTCTCTCGCTCACTCTTTATCACTCCACCAATGGGAATGAAGCCCCGCCCCCTTTCGCTCTCGCCGCCCAATCACAGCACCGTTCCTGGAAGTCCCGCCTCCTTTCCGACCCTGCCGGACCAATCACGGCGAGGAGGGCGAGGACCCGGATGACAGAAAGGTTTATCCTCTCTCTCTCGCTCACTCTTTATCGCTCCACCAATGGGAGAGAAGACCCACCCCCTTTCGCTCCCGCCACCCAATGACAGCACCGCCCCTGGCAATCTGGGCGGAGCCCCACCGAAAGAGTTGTCAGTCCGAACGGCGAACGAAGGAGAAGACGCCCCGCCCCTTTTTCCTGCCTTACCGTCTCTCTCGCTCTACCAATGGGAAAGAAGTCCCGCCCCCTTTCCGACCCTGTCGGACCAATCACGGCGAGGAGAGCGAGGACCCGGATGAGAGATAGCCTTACCCTCTCCCTCGCTCACTCTTTATCACTCCACCAATGGGAAAGAAGCCCCGCCCCTTTCACTCCCGCCACCCAATCACAGCACCGCTCCTGGAAATGTGGGCGGAGTCCCACCGAGAGAGTTCTCAGTCTCGGCGGCGAAAGGAGAAGACGCCCCGCCCCTTTTTTCTGCCCAACCAATCGCGCCGCCGCTTTTGGCAACCTGGGCGGAGCCTCGGCGAGATTATTCTCAGTCCAGGCGGAGAAAGGAGAAGAAGCCCCTCCCCCTTTTTTTCTGTCCCGCTGAACCAATCAGGGCGCGGCTTTTGGGGGAGGCCGTTCCTGCGTCAGAGGGCGCTGGAGGGAAGCGGAAGGAAGGAAGAAGGGTTCCTGGTTGTCAGGTGACGGGCTGGTCACGTGCCCCCGCCGCCGCCGCTTCTTTCCCCGAGACGCCGCCGCCGCCGCCGCCGCCGCCTGTTTCTGGCTCCCTCTCTCTCTGGGTTCCCTCAGTCTCTCCTTCCCTCCTTCCCCTTGTGGCGCCACCACCATGCTGCTGTCGTGCCTGCCGGAGCTGTACTTCAACGTGGACGGCGGGTACCTGGAGGGGCTGGTGCGGGGCTTCAAGGCCGGCGTGCTCTCCCAGGCGGACTACCTCAACCTCGTCCAGTGCGAGAGCCTCGAAGGTCAGACCCGAGGAGGGGGGAGGGGAGGGGAGGGGAGGGGAGGGGAGGGGGGAGAGCGGGGGTTGCCATGGAGACGTCACTGCCCCAGGCTCTTAGGCAGCACTGGGCCAGCCCCCCGGAAGGAGGAAGGAAGGAGAAGGGCTTCCTCATCCACTGCCTCTTCCTTCCCCTTTGAAAGGGAAAGGCGGCCCTCCCCACTCTGCTCAGAACCCTGCCCTTGTGGTGACGGCCGACAGGGAGCTCTGGCGTGGGCTGGCCCAGGAGGTCACGAAGAAGAGGCGGAGACCACTGAACGAATCAACAACAACAACAACAACAACCACATGGACATATAACTTGTAAGGGTGTGAAGGGCGGCATAGAAATGTCGTAAATAAATAAATAATAAATAAATAAAATAATTTATTCAGAGCGAAGTTATACACACATATAATAATAATAATAATAATAAAATAATTTATTCAGAGCAAAGTTATACACACATATAATAATAACTAAAATAAATAATAATAATAATAATAATAATTATATACACATATAATAAATAAATAAAATAATTTACTCAGAGCGAAGTTATATACACATATAATATTAATAAATAAAATAAATAAATAATAATTATATACACATATAATAATAATAAATAAATAAAATAATTTATTCAGAGCAAAGTTATACACACATGTAATAATAATAATAAAAATAAAATAATTTACTCAGAGCGAAGTTATACACACATATAATAATAATAAAAATAAAATAATTTATTCAGAGCAAAGTTATACACACATATAATAAATAAATAAATAAAATAATTTACTCAGAGCGAAGTTATATACACATATAATATTAATAAATAAAATAAATAAATAATAATTATATACACATATAATAATAATAAATAAATAAAATAATTTACTCAGAGCGAAGTTATACACACATATAATAATAAAAATAAAATAATTTATTCAGAGCAAAGTTATACACACATGTAATAATAATAATAAAAATAAAATAATTTACTCAGAGCGAAGTTATACACACATATAATAATAATAAAAATAAAATAATTTATTCAGAGCAAAGTTATACACACATATAATAAATAAATAAATAAAATAATTTACTCAGAGCGAAGTTATATACACATATAATATTAATAAATAAAATAAATAATAATAATAATAATTATATACACATATAATTATAATAAATAATTAAAGTAATTTACTCAGAGCGAAGTTATGCACACATATAATAATAATAATAATAATAATAATAATAAATAAAATAATTTACTCAGAGCAAAGTTATATACACATAATAATGACTAAAATAAATAAATAATAATAAGTATTATATACACATATAATAAATATATAAAATAAATAATAATACTAATTATATACACATATAATAATAATAATAGTAATACACCACCAGGGCAAAATGACAACAATGGGCGGGCCACATGTAAAGGATAAAACAATTAAAAGACTGTAATGAGATAAAATAGGAGCAGGATATTTACGGGGAATTCATAAAACACACAGAGTTGTCAGGCTAAACTTCCCATTTGGAGGGCACGAGCTCCAGTAGCAAAAAACGTTGAGAGGTGCAAAATGTCAGGTTGTGCAGCTACTCGCCAAAGGTGCAGCAGAAGAGCCGGGTTTTAAGGTCCTTTTTGAACGTTTCTAGTGAAGGGACTTTCCTGATCTCTCCAGGTAAAGAGTTCCAAAGTCGGGGGGCCACAGAGGAGAAGGCCCTCTCCCTTGTGCCCACAAGACAAACCTGTGAGATTGGTAGGGGCGAAAGTAGGGCCTCCCCCGACTAGTTAGGACTAGTTGGAGTTTCCAAACAGTCTTCAAAGGCAACTCACATAGAGTGTGTTGCAGTAATCTATTCGGGATGTAACAAGAGCGTGGACCATAACATAGCGCTATATTAACATTATATAGTACTATCTTGTACTATGACTCAATACTGTAATATTATATGTAATCTATAATCTATAATTAATATTATATTATTAGTACTATATTGTATGACTCATAAGGGTTAAAAGGGACCCCAAAGGCGATCCAGTCCAGCCTCCTTCCAACATTATGCAGGAAATGCACAATCAAGCCCCCGCTCTCCTCCTCCTCCTCAGTGTGGCTTCCATTCAAATATTGAAACACTCACTTAAGCACCCAGCGATGCCCGGGTTAGATATTAGGTAATCTGCAAGATTATATATTTAGACAAAGTCAAGATGAATGGCCCCATTCAGGAAAGGCATAAGGAAGGATGTGGGTGGACTACAATTTACATTATGCCGGGTTAACTGCCTCAAACCTCACCAATACTTAAAGTTGGCCATGTTGGGTGTGTGTGTGCCACATTTTGTCCAGATCTATCATAGGTGGGGATCACAGTGGTTGCTGGATGCAACATGAACTGCAACTCTCATCATACTGGATCATTCCCCCAAATTTATTTATTTATTTACCATATTTATACACCGCCTGTCTCATCCCGGAGGCAACTCAGGGCGGTTCACAAACGGCAAAATTCAGTGCCCCCAATAACATAAAATATAATTAAAACATTAACATATAATATAAACCACAAAACAATAGAAGCAATCTATATAAATAAAAATGTAATGTTTGTTTGTGATACCATCAGAACTCAAAAACCACTGGGGGAATTGATACCAAATTTGGACACAAGGCACCTAACAGTCCAATTTATGTCCTCCACTCAAAAAAAACCCCAAAGAAACAGCAGTAACCCCAAAAATCTACACAATGGAATAGCGGCCGTTACAGCACTGAGAGCCAAGCGCATGCGCATGCACACACACACATATATGGATGAATGTTGGATCACTGGTTGGTTTTTTTTTTATTTCGTGTCAAGGCAGCCAGTCGATTATATTACATTTGTAACAGAACAAAGCAAACAAACAGAGAAAATACAAAATTTGTGAGTTTGGTAGTGGATTAAATGTCCTTTGACCAGTGTCTGGCCCCTTGGAGTGCTTCTGGTGTTGCCGCAAGAAGGTCCTCCCTTGTGCATCTGGCAGGGCTCAGGGTGCATTGCAGCAGGTGGTCAGTGGTGTGCTCTTCTCCGCACTCGCATGTCGTGGACTCCACTTTGTGGCCCCATTTCTTGAGGTTGGCTCTGCATCTCGTGGTGCCAGAGCGCAGTCTGTTCAGCACCTTCCAAGTCACCCAGTTTTCTGTGTGCCCAGGGGGGAGTCTCTCATCTGGTATCAGCCATTGGTTGAGGTTCTGGGTTTGAGCCTGCCACTTTTGGACTCTCGCTTGCTGAGGTGTTCCGGCGAGTGTCTCTGTAGATCAAGAAAACTATGTCTGGATTTCAGTTGTTGACGTGCTGGCTGATACCCAAACGGGATGAGCTGGAGATGTCTCTGCCTTGTTCCTTTCACTATTGGCTGCTATTTCCCGGCGGATGTCAGGTGGTGCAATACCGGCTAGACAGTGTAATTTCTCCAGTGGTGTGGGGCGCAGGCACCCCGTGATAATGCGGCATGTCTCATTAAGAGCCACATCCACTGTTTTAGCGTGGTGAGATGTGTTCCACACCGGGCATGAGTACTCAGCAGCAGAGTAGCACAGCGCAAGGGCAAATGTCTTCACTGTATCTGGTTGTGATCCCCAGGTTGTGCCAGTCAGCTTTCGTATGATATTGTTTCTAGCACCCACTTTTTGCTTGATGTTCAGGCAGTGCTTCTTGTAGGTCAGAGCACGGTCCAGAGTGACTCCTCCCAGGGATTTGGGTGCGCTGCAATGCTCCCGTGGGATTCCTTCCTTCCCAGGTAATCATCCTCAGAGCTCGGGGTGCTTGTCTGTTCTTGAGATGAAAGGCACATGTCTGTGTTTTAGATGGATTAGGGATCAGCTGATTTTCCCTGTAATAGGCAGTAAGAGCACCTAGAGCTTCGGAGAGCTTCTGTTCAACCGTCTCAAAGGTCCCTGCTTGAGCGGCAATGGCACGATCATTAGCATAGATGAATCTCTCTGTCCCTTCTGGCAGTGGCTGGTCATTTGTGTACATGTTGAACATGGATGGAGCAAGCACGCTCCCCTGAGGCAGGCCCTTCTTCTGCTTCTCTGGCCCTGGAACTCAACAAAAAAGCTCCTGTTTTGTAGCAGGTTTCCTATGAGGCGGGTGAGGTGGTCGTCCTTTGTGATATTGTACATTTTTCTCAGGAGGAGGCCGTGGTTCACAGTCTCATAGGCTGCTGACAGGTCTGTGAAGACAGCTCCTGTGATCTGCTGCTTTTCAAAGCCATCTTCTATGTGCTGAGTCAGGTTCAGCACTTGCGATGTGCAGCTTTTGCCTTTCCTGAAGCCAGCTTGTTGTGGAATCAGACAGGGGTCTATTTTTTCCATAATTCTATGCAAAATAGGTCTCTCCAGAACTTTGTAAAGATGGCATAACAGGGAGATTGGTCTGTAGCTTTTTGGGTCATTACGGTCTTTGCCTGGCTTCAAGGTGGCGATGACTCTTGCTTTCCTCCAGATTTTGGGGATCTGACAGGATGCAGTGCAGTTGCACTGGTTGGTGATACACACACACATATAACAATACTTCATATATTACTATTATATATATTTCTATATAATACATATATAGAAACAAGCTGTGGTTCGTCCACTCCTTAAAAAGGCTTCCCTTGACTCCACGGTGCTGAACAATTTCAGACCGATCTCCAACCTCCCTTTCTTGGGTAAGGTGTTGGAGCGGGTGGTTGCCTCCCAGCTCCAGGGCTTTTTGGATGATATCGACTACCTAGATCAGTCACAGTCTGGTATCAGGCCTGGCCACGGCACCGAGACAGCCGTGGTCGCCTTGGTGGATGACCTCCGTAGAGAGCTGGACAGGGGGAGTGTGACTCTGTTGGTTCTCTTGGACATCTCAGTGGCTTTCGATACCATCGATCATGGTATCCTTCTGGGTCGCCTCTCTGGGATGGGTCTCGGGGGCACGGTTCTGTCGTGGCTCCGATCCTTCCTGGAGGGTCGATCCCAGATGGTGAAGCTGGGAGACGCCTGCTCGGACCCCTGGCCTTTGACCTGTGGGGTCCCGCAAGGCTCTATTCTGTCTCCCATGCTCTTTAACATCTACATGAAACCGCTGGGAGAGGTCATCTGGAGTTTTGGAGTTGGGTGCCACCTCTACGCGGATGACACACAACTCTACTACTCTTTTCCACCTAATTCCAAGGAGGCCTCTCAAGTGCTGGACGAGTGCCTGGCCGCTGTGTCTATCTGGATGAGGAGGAACAAGCTGAAGATCAATCCCGACAAGACAGAGGTCCTCCTGGTCGATCACAAACCTGACCGGGGTATAGGGTGGCAACCTGTGCTGGACGGGGTTACACTCCCCCTGAAGCCACAGGTCCGCAGTCTGGGAGTCCTCCTGGACTCATCGCTCCCACTTGAGGCTCAGGCGTCGGCGGTGTCCAGGAGGGCTTTCGCACAACTGAGACTCGTGCGCCAACTGCGACCGTACCTCGCGAAGGCGGATCTGGCCGGGGTGGTCCATGCCTGGTCACCTCCAGATTGGACTACTGTAATGCGCTCTATGTGGGGCTGCCCTTGAAAGCGGCTTGGAAATTTCAACTGGTCCAACGTGCAGCGGCCAGGATGTTAACTGGGGCCCCTTACAGAGAGAGGTCAACCCTCCTGTTCAGGGAGCTCCATTGGCTGCCGTTCATTTTCCGGACCCAATTCAAGGTGCAGGTGCTTACCTACAAAGCCCTAAACAGTTTGGGACCCGCCTACCTGCGTGACCACATCTCTGTATATGAACCCACACAATCCCTCCATTTATCCGGAGAGGCCCTGCTCGCGATCCCACCTGCGTCGCAGGCGCGTTTGGTGGGGACGAGGGACAGGGCCTTCTCTGTGGTTGCCCCCCGACTTTGGAACACCCTCCCCAAAGACATTAGACGAGCACCCACGTTGGCAGTCTTTAGGAAGAGCTTGAAGACCTGGCTATTCCGATGTGCCTTCCCAGGATAGGATAACCCCCAGCACCATGTCCCAGAAACACTTTATTAGAGCTTAAGACTCTCTGCACTTTGCACTTGCCCAGAAATCCAACATATCACCTCTCACATCCAGCACTTTTTAACCTGTACCCATCATTGGCCCGGCCCTGGTTTTATTGCGTAATGGTGTAATGTTTTGTTATTGCTTATGTTTGTAATTTAATTTGCTTTGCATTGTATTGTTATTGCCTGTTGTTGTTGTGTTGAGGCCTTGGCCTTGTAAGCTGCATCGAGTCCTTCGGGAGATGCTAGCGGGGTACAAATAAATAATAATAATAATAATAATAATAATAATAATAATAATAATGAACTGGGTTTATAACAGCCTTCTGATTGGGTTTGTCTTGTAAACAAGACAATGAACTATGCACACAAATTCACTCCAGTGACGCCAAGGCTGTAAAGCAAGAAACTGGGAAATGCAAATTGGGGGAAACTTATGAGGAACAGACATAATTAAAAGTGTCATTGCAGCTTTGTGCAATGCATGACAGGGTGCTTAGAAATTTTGCAAAAACCACAGCATTGTGAGAAGCTGAAGACTTCTGAAAGGGATAACATCTTACAACTTACAAAAGCCCTTTGTCTCACCCTGGTCATTATTCCACAGATATATAAACCTCTTTTTCCCCAGTTCCAACAGACCTCACTACCTCTGAGGATGCTTGCCATAGATGCAGGCGAAATGTCAGGAGAGAATGCCTCTAGAACATGGCCATATAGCCCAAAAAAACCCACAAGAACTGAATAATAATAATAATTAGTAATAATAATAAAGCTCCTTCTCCTCCTTAGAGGGATCCTTGGCTTCCAAGTGATCCGGCTGCCTTCCCTCGCTCTTCAGTCCAAACCCCCCCTTTCCTAAAGACTCTGGCCCTGGTCCTGAAGGACCCCCCCCTCCCCCCTTCTGACGGTCAGCCTTGGCCGTGCATTCCTCCCTCTTGCCGCCAGAGGCCGCCCTCAGACCAGCGCTGGCCCTCCCTCCCTCCCTCCCTCCCTCCCTCCGCAGCAGGGCCCTTCTTCCCTTGGCTCCCTTAGAGCAGGCATCCTCCAACCACGGCCCTCCAGCTATTTGGGACTTCAACTCCCAGAATTCCTGACAATTGAACAAGCTCGTTAGGGCTTCTGGGAGTTGGAGGGCCGCAGTTTGAGGATGCCTGCCTTAGGAAATGAGGACATTTCACCTGTATCTGTGGCATCCTCAGGGGATCTGAAAAACTTTTGACAATATTATTATTAGCTTATTATTATTATTATTATTATTATTATTATTAGGAGCCCCCGGTGGTGCAGTGGGTTCAACCCCTGTGCCGGCAGGACTGAAGACCGACAGGTCGCAGGTTCGAATCCGGGGAGAGGCGGATGAGCTCCCTCTATCAGCTCCAGCTCCTCATGCGGGGACATGAGAGAAGCCTCCCACAAGGATGATAAAAACATCAAATCATCCAGGCGTCCCCTGGGCAACGTCCTTGCAGATGGCCAATTCTCTCACACCAGAAGCGACTTGCAGTTTCTCAAGTTGCTCCTGACACGACAAAAATTATTATTATTATTATTGTCATTATCATTATTATATGAAATCCAGCATATATATCTCGCATGCTATGTCATACTATGTTTTTGTGCCACAATAATAATAATAATAATAATAATAATAATAATAATAATAATAATAATAAAAGACTCCTCCAGTCCAACCCCCTTCCTTTTGGAAAAGCACAATCAAAGCACCCCCAACTGATGGCCATCCCGCCTAGCTTAATACTACTACTACTACTACTACTACTAATAATAATAATAATAGGGTGTTGTGTGAGTTTTTATGGCCGTGTTCTAGCAGCCTTTTCTCCTGACATTTCACCTGCATCTGTGACTAAGGGCATCTTCAGGGGATCTGAAAAAACTGACAATATAATAATAATAATAATTTTCATTATCATTATTGTACGAAATCCAGCATATATATTTCGCATGCTGTGTCATACTATGTTTTTGTGCCACAATAATAATAATAATAATAATAATAATAATAATAATAATAATAATAGAAGAGTCCTCCAGTCCAACCCCCTTCCTTTTGCCATGCAGGAAAAGCACAATCAAAGCACCCCCAACTGATGGCCATCCCGCCTTGGCTTAATACTACTACTACTAGTAGCAGTAATAATAATAATAATAATAATAATAGGGTGTTGTGTGAGTTTTTATAGCCGTGTTCTAGCAGCCTTTTCTCCCAACGTTTCACCTGCATCTGTGGCTACTGGCATCTGTAGAGGCCAGGCAGGAAAAGCACAATCAAAGCACCCCCAACAGATGGCCATCCGACCTCTGTTTAAAAACCTCCAAGGAAGGCGCTTCCACCAGACTCGGAAGCAGGAAGGAATTCCACGGCTGAGCAGCTCTTCTTCTTACAGTCAGGAAGTTCTTCCTCGTGTTGAGGTGGATCTCCTTCCTTGGCATTTGAACCCTTGGCTCCCTTGAGTCCTAGTTTCCAGGGCAGTGGAAGACAAGGCCTTAGGACACCCTTTCATGTATTGATACATAGATATAAATATATGGAAGGATGTCCTCTCCACCTTCTCTTCTGGGGCTAAACAGGTCCAGGTCCTTAAGATGCTCCTCAGAGGGATTGTTATTCATGGTCTGCAGGGCTTGGGTCCTTTCAGTCGCCTCTTCCAGCTTGGAGTCAATGCTCCCCAGAATTGGGCATGTTGTGATTCCAGGTAAAGAGGCCTTGAGCCATGTTTCTCTCTCTCTTTGTGGCCCCCCCAGACCTGAAGCTGCACCTCCAGAGCACCGACTATGGGAACTTCCTGGCCAACGAGGCCTCTCCGCTCACCGTCTCCGTCATCGACGACAAGCTGAAGGAGAAGATGGTGGTGGAGTTCCGCCACATGAGGAACCACGCCTACGAGCCCCTGGCCAGCTTCCTGGACTTCATCACGTGAGTGCCGCCGCCCCACCTGGGAAAGTGTGTTACTTCCCCTTTAAGGGCCCTTCCTTTGGTCGTCCTGGTTCCACTCCAGAAACTTCTTCATTTCTGTGGCTGCCACAAACTGGACGGGATGGGCTGGGACTCCACCATGAGATCTTCACTGGAAAACTACAAGGGCCACGTTTGGGCAGTTTAATGAAGTTTCCCCGTGTTTTTTTAATGATAGACCCAATTAGGAAATAATGACATTCATGACCCAGGGACAGAAATCATCTTACATAGTGTAATAGTAATGATAGTCATGGTAGTAGTAGTAATAGTGGGAATAATAATATAGTAACAATCTATATAAATAAAAATGTTCTGTTCGTTTGTGGGATTAACAGAACTCAAAAACCACTGGACGAATTGACACCAAATTTGGACACCAACTAAACCAATGTATTTTCTTCACTCACAAAGACACCATCAAAGCCCTCCTGACAGATGGCCATCCATCTGAAGTAAAGGAAGACACCATCAAAGCCCTCCCGACAGATGGCCATCCAGTTGGAGGGGGCACCCCAAAGGCCATCCAGTCCAACCCCATTTTAAAGTAAAGACACCATCAAAGCCCTCCCGACAGATGTCCATCCAGTTGGAGAGGGCACCCCAAAGGCCATCCAGTCCAACCCCATTTTAAAGTAAAGACACCATCAAAGCCCTCCTGACAGATGGCCATCCAGTTGGAGGGCACCCCAAAGGCCATCTAGTCCAACCTCAATTTACAGTAAAGGAAGTCACCATCAAAGCCCTCCCGACCGATGGTCAACCAGTTGGAAGGGAGTCCCAGAGGCCATCCTGTCCAACCCCCTTTGGCTGTAAAGATGTCTGTCTGTCTGTCTGTCTGTCCATCCATCCTTCCATCCATCACTCCACCTACCTACCTACCTACTTTCCTACCTGTGTTCTATCCACCTACCTTCCGCTACACCTATCAATGTCCCTTCCATCTGTCCCTTCTGTCTATGGCTTCAACTGGAATTCCTGTTTTCTGAGGGCCACAGTAATGTGTGGCTGGGTACAGCTAGTAGTGTTAATAATAATAATAATAATAATAATAATAATAATATTGCGAGACGTGCTGCAGGATGTCCCTCCTGCAAAGGCAAAGTTTTGGCAGTTTAACGAAGTTTTTAATGATAGAGCCAACTAGGAAGTAATTACATGTATAAACCAGGAACAAAAATTATGTTACGTAGTGTAACCCTCAGTGGCACAGTGAGTTAAACTGCTTAGCTGCTGAACTTGCTGACCAAAAAGTTGGTGGTTTGAATCCGGGGTGTGGGGTGAGCCCCAGCTTCTGCCAACCTAGCAGTTTGAAAGCATGCAAATGCGAGTAGATCAATAGGTACTGCTCCAGTGGGAAGGTAATGGCGCTCCATGCAGTCATGCTGGCCACATGACCTTGGAGGTGTCTACAGACAACGCTGGCTCTTCAGTCTAGAAATGGAGATGAGCACCAACCCCCAGAGTCGGACACGACTGGACTTAATGTTGAGGGAACCTTTACCTTTTATAGTGTAACTGGAGGCAAAAGAGGCTGTGATGAGCAGCGGAGGAAGAGGAGGAGAGGGGGGGGGGTCTTCCCTCCATCTCTTCTCTTCTCCTGACTCATCTGTCCAGAGGCAAGGGAGGGGAGGGCTCCCTGCAGTGACCAGACAGAGTGGATCCAAAGAGGAGGAAATAGGTCCGGACTGAGCCTAGCCATTATGACAGGTGTGTAAGGAAAAGAAGCCAAGTGCGATCTCGAACCCCGAGGTGCCTTCCCTGCCATTTGATGGAAACCCGTGCAAGACATCGGTAAAGCTGTCAGGGTTCCACTTGTAGTTTGGGGAGGGGCTAGTACTCAGTGTAGACAACAGAGATGGGGGGTGCCAGGCCCCGTCCAAGCCGCCGATGCCACCATCACTCGTTCAGCAGGAGAGGGCGCCAGAGAGCCTTCATGTGGAAACAACCTCTTGCAGGATAAGATACAAGTGGGAGAGCTGCAGGTCAAAGCCTCCTTGGCTCCCTTGGCCCTTTTGCAGACCCTTCCCCAGCCTTTGTCCGGAGATGCCGCGGGACCAGCAGAATAGACCTGGGCCTTGCTTTCCAAGATCTTGGGGTAAAACAAGCCGGCAGAACTGCAGGATAGAGCGTTTGTGGGGGTGGCACGCTTCCCCGGCGGCTGCCGAAGCGCAAGAGGCCCTCCACAATTCCCACTATAATTCTGTCTATTTCTTTGGGGGTTTTAAGATGAGGCTGGACGGCCATCTGTTGGGAGGCATTGGATGGTGCCTGCCTGCCTGCCTGCCTGGCAGAAGGGGGTTGGACTAGATGGCCCTCTTTGGGGTCCCTTCCAGCAATCGAGGATTCCTTCCATCTGCCTGTCTATGATTCTATCCATCCACCAAACCCCGAGAGGGTGCCCCTTACTTTGGCCTTGGACGGAGAGGCACGGAAGCCCATCCCACGGTTTACCAGCCACCGGGGACTCTTTGCAAGGCGGCTCCCATCATCGCTTCTCCTAAGCAAGCGCCCCTCACCCTTCCACTGCTTGCCTTTCATAGATTCTGGGAAATTTGGGTGTGAAGAGCAGCCGTTTCCCCAAAGACGAGCCTCCCATGTGACTCTGGTACAGGAGTGAGTCTGGAGGGCCCTGCGTTGAGGCGAGTGGGCCTCCGTGGAGCCCTGGGTCCAAGTGAGAGCGAAGGAGATATACAAGAGGAATAATAATAATAATAATAATAATAATATTTATTTATATCCTGCCACCATCTCCCCAGTGGGGACTCGGAGCGGCTTACATGGGGCCAGAGGCGGCCCTAGGTAATTTTCAACAGTAAGCAAACAGTATTTTGCCCCCCCCCCCCATATATATTTTCTGTTCGTGGTGGGAGTTCTGTGTGCCATATTTGGTTCAATTCAATCCTTGGTGGAGTTCAGAATGCTCTTTGATTGTAGGGGAACTATACATCCCAGTAACTACAACTCGCATATGTCAAGGTCTATTTTCCCCCAAGAGCGCCCCCCCCCCCCCCCCCGGGCAACAACTCTAACGCAAAGGCTTACTTTGCGTAACGGGTTGAGCCGCCCCTGCATGGGGCCAAGCCCGGACAACATATTACAGCAAAATGAAACCAAAACATAAACAGCAACCAACATCATCAAAATTATAGGGAAAAAAGTATAAACACAGTAACAAAATAACATTCCAATAAACACAATTACAATAACAAAGGGCGGGCCACATGTGCAGGATAAAACGATTAAAAGACTCTAACGAGATAACAATAGGAGCAGATTATTTGCAGGGAGCTCATAAAAACACACAAGAGTTATGAAACTAAACTTCCCATTTGGAGGGGTGTGTACTCCAGTGGCAAGAGAGTTGAGGGGAGCAACGGCGTCATGTTGTGCCCCTACTTGCCAAAGGCGCAGCGGAAGAGCCGGGTTTTAAGGTCCTTTTCTAATGTCTCTAGTGAAGGGGCTTTCCTGTTCTCTCCAGGTAGTGAGTCCCAGAGTCGGGGAGCCACAGAGGAGAAGGCTCTCTCCCTTGTGCCCACAAGATGAGCTTGTGAGATTGGTAGGGGTGAAAGGAGGGCCTCCCCCAAAGGGGATTGGCAGGGGGCCTTCCTGAAGCCAAGCAGACATTATTATTATTATTATTATGTTTATGCATATCCGGCTTTTTCTCTGCCCAAGGAGACTCAGAGGAGCTTTCTGCTGCTCCTGCCGCGGAGGCTCCTGGGCCTCCAGCCGGTCCCCCCTCCCTCCCTCGCTGGCTGGCTGGCTGGCTCTGAGGCACCGCTGCCTGGTTCAGACCTGATCCACCTGGCTATGGGTGCCCCACGGGGGCTGCCTCCGCCTCCAGAGTGTTTGGAATCCCTTTTTATGGCGGCGTTTATGCCCGGGAGGAAGAGCAGTCAAACAAATGTCACCCCAGCTGGCTGGCTGGCTGGCGCTGTTTACAACTTCCTCTTCCACGAAGAAGAAGCGAGAGAGCGAGTGAGGGCTGTCCACCTCCTCCGCCCTTTTGTGTTATTTGCCTCTTACCTGGCTTGACCCCGAGGGAGGGGCTCAGCCAGAGTCCCCGGGCACCCTGGCCCATTGGGTGGGCTCCTGCCATTATTCGTGGGGGGAGTGTGGGGGGAGGTCCCGGGCGTGCGCCACGCCTGTCCTGGAATGGCTCCTGGGTCTTGCAGGTACAGCTACATGATTGACAACGTCATCCTCCTGATCACGGGGACCCTCCACCAGCGCTCCATCGCGGAGCTGGTGCCCAAGTGCCACCCGCTGGGCAGCTTTGAGCAGATGGAGGCCGTCAACATCGCCCAGACGCCGGCCGAGCTCTACAACGCCATCCTGGTGGACACCCCTCTCGGTGAGCGAACGAGGGGTGTCTACGCTCTCCCCCACCCCCAGTGAGGCTGACCCCCCTCCCCCCCTTTGTGCCCAGTTTGAGGCGGACTGGAGGGCCTTCATCATCACCATCAACTCCTTTGGGACAGGGTAGGAGGAGGGGGAGAGGGAGGGTCTTCCCAGGAGCATAGACCACAGAGTGGGAAGAACCCCCTTCCGCAGGGCCACCCCACCCCTTGACCCCTCCCCTCCCTCCCTCCCTCCCTTCTTCCAGCCGCCTTCTTCCAAGACTGCATCTCTGAGCAAGACCTGGACGAGATGAACATTGAGATCATCCGGAACACGCTGTACAAGGTGGGCACCCAAAGAGGAGGGAGGGTCTTGCGATGGGAGGGCGGAGGGACCCTGGAGTCAAATTCACGGCCTGTTGCTTCTGCCCATCAGTCCGGGTCCTGCTCAGTTCTGCTTTGCGGAGGCAGAATGAGGGAGGACCCAACTCTGCTCTGAGACCCATTAGTGCCTGGGGGGTTGGATGGGGGGGGGGTGTCAAATTGAGCCAACCATTTAAGGTCAATAGGTCATCAGCCATGATTAGAGATGGTACCTGGAGGCCAAAGCCGGGATCGCCCCGATGACCCTGCCTCTCCCCCTCTTAGGCCTACCTGGAGTCCTTCTACAAGTTCTGCAAGGCCCTGGGGGGCACCACGGCGGACGCCATGTGCCCCATCCTGGAGGTAGGGGCGGGGCTGCGAGGGGGGGAGGGGGGATGGAGGGAGACCCCTACCCTTCTCTTCTCTTTGGCCCTCCCCCCCCCCCCCTGAGGCTGACCCCCCCCCCCCCCCCCCCCCCGTTTGTGCCCAGTTTGAGGCGGACCGGAGGGCCTTCATCATCACCATCAACTCCTTTGGGACGGAGCTGTCCAAGGAGGACCGGGCCAAGCTCTTTCCGCACTGCGGGAAGCTCTACCCGGAGGGACTGGCCCAGCTGGCCCGGGCAGACGACTACGAGCAGGTCAAGGCCGTGGCCGACTATTACCCGGTGAGTGAGGACGCTCCCCCCCTCCTCCCCCCTCCTCCTTCCTCTTGGGTTTGAGGGGGGGGCAGAAGGGCCCTTGGCGTGACCCCCCTCCCTCTCCTCCCCCTGACCTCCCCCTCCTCCTTCTCCAACAGGAATACAAGCTGCTCTTTGAGGGGGCCGGGAGCAACCCTGGAGACAAGACCCTGGAGGACCGCTTCTTTGAGCACGAGGTGAGCGAGCAGCACTTTAAAGTGGCCCTCCCGCTGCAGAGGAGGGGCTTTTTTGCAGAGGGGGGGTCTCTCTGCCTGGCTTGAGGGCCACGGAAGGAAGGCCTCTCCTCTGCCCGACCAGGGAGGCCATAAGGACCAAGAATGTGCAATAATCCCTGACCCAACTCTGTATGAAATGCCCTCAGAAGCACTTGACTTTCCCTCTTGGTGCAACTAACCCCTCCTTGCCCCCCCCCCCCCCGGATCCCCTCTCCGGAGACCTTGCATTGCCCTCACCCAGTGTTTTTATATTTTAACCTTGGCAATTGGCCCTGCACACTGGGATCAAGTCTCTGTGTTTTTGTGTTCTGATTTTATATTGTTACTCTGTTTATTTATTTTGTGTTTTGTTTGTTTGTTAAAAAATTCAGTACAACTTTTTGGCTTGCTCCTGACACAATAAATAAATAAATAAATATATTGTTATTGTTGTTGTTATTATTATTATTATTATTATTATTATTATTATTATTATATAGGGAAAGGGCTTCTCCCTCTCTCTCCCTCTCTCTCCCTCTCTCTCTCACTTCAGGTGAAGCTAAACAAGCTGGCCTTCCTTTATTATTATATATAATCAACTACCAAGCTTGCAAACTTTTGTGTTTTGTTTGTTTGCTAAAAAATGCAATACAGCTGTTTGGCTTGCTCCTGACACGATAAATAAATAAATATGTTGTTGTTGTTGTTGTTATATAGGGAAAGGGCTTCTCTCTCTCTCTCTCACTTCAGTTGAAGCTAAACAAGTTGGGCTTCCTTTATTATTATTATATAATCAACTACCAAGCTTGCAAACTTTGTGTTTTGTTTGTTTGTTTAAAAATGCAATACAACGGTTTGGCTTGCTCCTGACACGATAAATAAATAAATATATTATTATTATTATTATTATTATTATTATTATTATTATTATTATTATTTAATGGGGAAAGGGCTTCTCTCTCTCTCTCTCTCGCTCACTTCAGGTGAAGCTAAACAAGCTGGCCTTCCTTTATTATATTATTATTATTATCATCATTATTATTAAATAGGGAAAGAGCTTCTCCCTCTCTCTCTCTCTCTCTCTCTCTCTCTCTCACTTCAGGTGAAGCTAATCAAGCTGGGCTTCCTTTATCATTATATATAATCAACTACCAAACTTGCAAACTTTGTGTTTTGTTTGTTTGTTTGTTAAAAAATGCAATACAACTGTTTGGCTTGCTCCTGACACGATAAATAAATAAATATATTATTATGATGATGATTTAATAGGAAAAGGGCCTCTCCCTCCCTCCCTCCCTCTCTCTCACTGCAGGTGAAGCTAAACAAGCTGGCCTTCCTGAACCAGTTCCACTTTGGCGTCTTCTACGCCTTCGTGAAGCTGAAGGAGCAGGAGTGCCGCAACATCGTCTGGATCGCCGAGTGCATCGCCCAGCGCCACCGGGCCAAGATCGACAACTACATCCCCATCTTCTGAGCCCCGGATCTCCTTGCCTGCACTCTTCCCCCCCCCCCCCCGACCCCGAACCCCTTTATTGCTCTCCCTTCAGACTCGTAACGTGTTCACTGTGCGTGTGCTCCGTGTAGGTCGGACTCAGTTGTTCAGTATTCCTCAGAGTCGGGGCGATGGACGAAGGAGGCCCCGCCGGGGGGGGGGGGGGTTGATGGCAAGGGTCCCCATGCAGCCCAGGCACCACCCTTGAAATAATGCTGCCTGAGGACTTGGGGGGGGGATTCGTCTTGTGGCATGCAGAGGATTGCGTGAGGGAGGACCAAACTTAAACTGGTTTGACACTGGTTTGCCTCTTCTGCATCTGGAATAAGGGGAGGGGGTGCATTGGGGGGGTCCTTCTGTGCTGCAGAGCTGGGTTGAACCCCCCCCCCCCACCCCCAATATTGTCCCTACTTGCTTCTTATGGCCTCCCTCCTTGGTTTGCTTCTTCTGCATCTGGAATAAGGGGAGGGGGTGCATTGGGGGGGTCCTTCTGTGCTGCAGAGCTGGGTTGAACCCCCCCCCCCCACCCCCAATATTGTCCCTACTTGCTTCTTATGGCCTCCCTCCTTGGTTTGCTTCTTCTGCATCTGGAATAAGGGGAGGGGGTGCATTGGGGGGGTCCTTCTGTGCTGCAGAGCTGGGTCGAACCCCCCACCCCCAATATTGTCCCTTCTTACTTCTTGTGCAGAGGAGAGGCCTTCCTTCCGTGGCTCTCAAGCCCCACAACATCCCCACCTGCCCCTTTCTCCTCCTCCAATGGGAGTGGGGGGCACTTCCGGTCCTGAGGAGACCCCCCCCCCAAGTGTTTCCTTTGCTGTTCATCTTCCTTTTGAGCCGTGATAATAAACCATCGACCGAAAGTCCGGCCTGTCTCGTCTCTGTGAGAGGACCCCCCCCCCCTTGAAAAAATGCAGGGACCCCTTGCCCGGGAGTGTTGTGGTGGAGGGTATGCCTTGCAGAAGACCCCTCCTCCCATTCATACCCATGGGGCAGCTGAGCCCTACATAGCTGTCCTCACCAAGAGGGTGCATTGCAAGAAGCACGGCCCTCTGGGTGTTTTGGACTCCAACTCCCAGAATTCCAAGCCGCCTAACAGCCTCAGGCCCCTTCCTTTTCCCCCTCAGCCGCTTAAGCGGCTGAGGGGGAAAAGGAAAGGGCCTGAGGCTGACCGGCGGTTCGGAATTTGGTTCAGTGATTCAGAATTTGGTTCGGTGATTCGGAAATCGATTCGGCGATTCGGAATTTGATTCGGAGTTGTTTGGAGTCCAAAACACCTGGAGGGCCCATACCTGCGTTCAAGATTTGGAAGAGACCCAGACGGGGACGGCACCGCCGGAGCGTGTCTCCCCAACAGCCGGCAACCGTTCGTTTCGTACAAAATTTATTTCCAGCTCTTTGGGGAGAGGTTGGCAGGCTCTGGGTCCGCAGGCCTTTCTCGGTCCCTCAGGACATAGTAGCAGCAGCAGCAGCAGCCCGGCTGCCTTGGCTCGGCTCCGGCGAGGCGTGTGCGTGTGCGGGGGCCTTGCGTGTGCTTGCGTGAGGGGTAGAAGAGCAGAAGTGGCAGAGACGCTTCCCTGGATCGGCCTTCGAAGAGGTCAGTCTCTGGCCAGCGGGCAGGCAGCAGCGATAGCAACGAGAGAGGTATGTCACGTGCACGGAGGGGTCACGGCTTAGGGGGGTCCGTGGCCCGCAGCCCCCGGGGCAGGGCGGGGTTGATGAAGAAGGTCTTGAGGAAGAGGTCGCGGGCGGCGGGCGGCAGGTAGTGGTGGATGAAGTACATGAGGCCCAGGCCCCGCCCGGGGTAGTACTTGCCCAGAGGCCGCGCCGAGAGCAGCCCGTCCGCGATGCTGTCCACCACGGCGCTCAGGTCCTCCACGGCCACCCGCATGAAGGCCAGGAACTGGCGGTTGATCTCCTCCAGGTACTCCGCCCCGTAGGCCTCCAGCAGCTCCGGACCCAGGCTGGACAGCAGCTCCTGCTTCCGCTTGGTCCAGTACTCGGGGCTGCAGGAGCTGCCTGGAGAAGAAGGACGAGGATGAGAGCGGGTCAGCCTTGCCCCCAGTGGGATGCAGCCCCCTACCTAGAACCGTTACAGGCCCACTTCGGCCTTCCGTCCAGGCGCTTTGGACTCCCACAATTCCTAACAGGCTAAACACCTGGAGGGAGGGCCAAAGTTGGCCCATGCCTGAATTTCTATCAAGCTCTTAGGAATTGTGGAAGTTGGGAGTCAAAACTCCTGGATGGAGGGCCAAAGTGGGCCCATGACGGCCCTAGAATTGTAAGACTTCTGCCATAAAGCAAAAGCACTATCCAAGCCCTCCTGACAGATGGCCACCCAGACTCAGGCACTATTGGGTTCGTGGAAGAAAGGGACCCCAGTGGCCACCCAGCCCACCCACCCCCTTCTGCCTTTGTGCAGGAAGAGCACAATCAAAGCACCCTCAACAGGTGGCCAGCTCTGTTTCGAAGCCTGCAAAGAAGGAGCGTCCACCAGACTTCCTCTGCTCCACTTCTGGCTCAGGAGTCAAGGTGGGGAGGGGAGGAATGGGGGGGGGGGGCTGCAAGGGATCCTTTAAAGCAAAGTAGTTGGTACTCATCACCATCGGCCCCCTTACGCATTCAGATGGCGGTGTGTTGCCTTGAGTGGCAGGGGGCCAAAGGGCAGGGGAGGGGGAGGGATTGCAGCCATGGATGTCCCACCCCACCCCAAACTCAGAGACCCTCCCCATCTCCTGCCTCTGTGTGTGTTGACCTCCAATGGCCCCATGACCCTCACAGGGTCCACTGAAAGGAGGGATGCTCCGCTGCGTCCCTGAAGAGCACAGGCACAGGTGGTCTGTCTGGCCTCGGCTTACCTGTCTTGAAGTATCCAGGGAAGATGAGGCTGACGCGGACCCCCCAGGGGGCCAGTTCGCAGCGGAAAGTGTCCATGAGGAGGCTGAGGGCCGCCTTGGAGGCCCCATAGCTGCCCAGGCACGGGTAGGGCATGCTCCCTGCAAGGAGGAGAAGAGGAGAGGAGATGAAAGGGAGGCTGCCTGGACCCTGGACCATTCCTGACGCAGGACGTGCTGCCGTGCAAGAGTGGGGTCCTCTTTGGGGGACAGGAACCCCCCAACCCACCCACCCCCGATCCCCCCCGCTTGGTACCTGCTGGGCTGCTGACGGTGACGATCCTCCCCCGCGAGGCGCGCAGCAGCGGCAGGAGTCCCTTGGTCAAGGCCAGGGTGCCAAAGAAGTTGACCTCCATGCAGTAGCGGAATTGCTCTAACGGGGTCAGCTCTGCGTCCGCAATGGTGTCATTGAAGCCGGCGTTGTTGACCAGGCCCCACAGCCCTGCCGGGGGGGGGGAAGAGGGGTCACTTGGGGGCAGCAAGGGACACCCTCCTGCCGTGCAGGACAAAGCACAGTCAAAGCACCCCCGACATGTGGCCATCCAGCCTTTGTAGTAGTGATAGTAGTAGTAGTAGTAGTAGTAGTAATAATATCATAACACAGTCCTAGACCAGGAGTCCTCATAGAATCAAAGAGTTGGAAGAGACCTCATGGGCCATCCAGTCCAACCCCATTCTGCCAAGAAGCAGGGATATTGCATTCAAATCAGCCCTGACAGATGGCCATCCAGCCTCTGTTTAAAAGCTTCCAAAGGAGCCTCCACCACACTCCAGGGCAGAGAGTTCCACTGCTGAACGGCTCTCACAGAGGGCCTTTTCCCTACCCCCTGTCAGCATTGCCCCATCTTCTCCTCAAAGAGGCCCTATCGCCTCCTTGTTTTTCCTTTTTCTACTGACATAAGAAAAGAATCCCTTTTTATTGTTTTTAATGTCCCTGCCAAGCCTGAGCTCGTTTTGTGCTTTAGTCTTGCTGACCTTTTCCCTACAGGTCCTGGCTATTTGTTTGAATTCTTCTTTGGTGATTTCTCCCTTTTTCCACTTCTTGTGCATGTCTCTTTTGTGTTTTAGCACAGTTAGAAGATCTTTGGACATCCATTCTGGCTTCTTTGCACTTGTCCTATTTTTTCTCTTTGTTGGCACAGTTTGCAATTGTGCCTTGAGTATTTCACTCTTTATAAACAGAGGGCCAGGTCACAATCCCTCAAACTGTTGGAGGGCCGGATTATAATTTGAAAAAAAACATGAATGAATTCCTATGCACACTGCACATATCTTATTTGGAGTGCAAATAACACTTAAAAACAATACAATAATTAAAATGAAGATCAATTTTAACAAATATAAGCTTATTAGTATTTCAGTGGGAAGTGTGGGCCTATTTTTGGCTGATGAGAGAGGATTGTTGTTGTTGTGTCATTTCAGACTTAGGCTGACCCTGAGCGAGGGCCGGGTAAATGACCTTGGAGGGCAGTATCCTGCCCGCGGGCCGTAGTTTGAGGACCCCTGGTCCTAGACACTTGGGAAGTGTTCGACTTGTGATTTTGTGATATGAAATCCAACATATATATCTCGTTTGCTGTGACAAACTGTGTTTTTGTGTCTGAATAATAATAATAACAACAACAACAGAAACCCCAGACCCACCCGCTTATTCTGCCATGCAGGAAAAACACAGTCAAAGCAACCCTGACAGAAGGCCATCCAGCCTTTGTAGTAGTAGTAGTAGTAGTAGTAGTAATATCATCACACAGTCCTAGACACTTGGGAAGTGTTCGACTTGTGATTTTGCGATTCGAAATCCAGCATATGTATCTCGTTTGCTGTGACATAGTGTTTTTGTGTCAGAATAATAATAATAATAATATCACATAGTCCTAGACACTTGGGAAGTGTTCGACTTGTGATTTTGTGATACGAAATCCAGCATATGTATCTCGTTTGCTGTGACATACTGTGTTTTTGTGTCAATAATAATAATAATAATAATAATAATAATAATAATAGCAGAAACCGCAGACCCACCCGCTGTATTCTGCCATGCAGGAAAAGCACAATCAAAGCGACCTTGGCAGAGGGCCACCCAGCCTCTGCTCAATAGTAATGATAATAGAATCAATCAGCCCAGCTCCCTTTATTCTGCCATGCAGGAAAAGCACAATCGAAGCACCCCCAACAGACGCCGTTCAGCCTCTGCTTAATACTAATGATCCCAATCCCGCTCGAGGCCCACCGGTGCCGGCTGTCTGTGCCCGGACGAAGCCCACTGCCCGCTGGATGTCGTCCTGGCGGGTGAGGTCCATCTGCAGGAGGGTCAGTCGTGGGGAGCAGGAGCGGCGCAGCTCCTCGGCACCCGGGCTCTCCAGGTCCAGCACCGTGGCAAAGACACGCAGGCCCAGCGCATCCAAGTGCCGGGCGGCCGCCTTGCCGAAGCCGGAGTCGCAGCCTGGAGAGAGGGGGGCACAAACCGGGGGGGGGGGGAGTTGAGACCCTTGCCCACCTGCACCCCTTCGCCTTTACATCTATACCATTCGGGCTACAGCAATGGTCCCCAGGCTTTTTTTGACCAGAGACCACTCCCCAACATTAGTACCAAAAGTTTTTGGTCAACTTTAGACACGGTTGGGTTATTTGGGGTGCTGATTCAGACCATTGCATTGGATAGACTACATCAGCTCTAGTTTCTGATACAGAACACATGCCATGGTCAGCAACAGGAAAGGAGTGGCAGGCGGGGAAAAAGAAACAGGAATAAAACAAATATAGAGGAAGGAGGCTCGTGGATCAGATTTTGGTCCTCGCGAGACCCCACAGGTGGTCCACGGCCCATAGGTTAAGAACCACTGTGCTAAAGGGAAGCCAAGCACGGGCTTATCTGGCAGGAAGGGCGGCTCCTCAAACAGCCTCTGCCGACCTGCCCAGGTGTGAGCTTCAGGAAGTCCTTCCTAATGTTCCAGTGGAATCAAGTGTGTTTGTTTGTTTGTGTGTGTGTGTGCAGAGGCGATGGCCCTAGGTAATTCTCAACGGTAAGCAAACAGTATTTTGGCGCCCCCCTCCCCCAACCAATCACTGATATATATTTTCTGTTCGTCGTGGGAGTTCTGTGTGCCATATTTGGTTCAATTCCATCATTGGTGGAGTTCAGAATGCTCTTTGATTGTAGGTGAACTATACATCCCAGTAACTACAACTCGCATATGTCAAGGTCTATTTTCCCCCAAGAGCGCCCCAAGAGCGCCCCTGGGCAAAATCAAGTATACTGCGAATGCTTACTTTGCGTATGGGTTGAACCGCCCCTGTGTTTGTGTGTGTGTGTGGGGGGGGGGTGTTACAGGGTCCTTCTCCCACCCCATCTGCCCAGTTGGGGGTCCTTGATGACCTTGGTGGTCTTTTGGGGTGGGGGCGACCTGGCTGAGGTCTCAACCTGGAGACCCTTGCCCACCTTGGAGGGTGAGCAAATGCTTACTTTGTGTATGGATTGAGCCGTCCCTGTGTGTGTGTGTGTGGGGGGGGGGGGGGTTACAGGGTCCTTCTCCCACCCTATCTGCCCACTTGTGGGTCCTTGGTGGTCTTTTGGGGTGGGGCCGACCTGGCTGAGGTCTAAACCTGGAGACCCTTGCCATTTTCCCCCAAGAGTGCCTCAAGAGCGCCCCTGGGCAACATCAAGTATACCGCGAGTGCTTACTTTGCGTATGGGTTGAGCCGCCCCTGTGTTTGTGTGTGTGTGTGTGTGGGGGGGGGTGTTACAGGGTTCTTCTCCCACCCCATCTGCCCAGTTGTGGGTCCTTGATGGCCTTGGTGGTCTTTTGGGGTGAGGTCTCAACCTGGAGACCCTTGCCCACTTTGGAGGGCGAGACCCATCCCCACAGAGCCACCGTTGAATCAAGGTTGGGAAGAGAGAAAAGCTGCATCGCAAAGCAGGGGATCAATGCAACATAACAATAAGGACAAGACTATAATAAGGAAGCGGGCCCTCCCTCGTCCTTTTCCCCGCCCGTCCCCTCCCTCCTTCCCCCTCCCTCCCTCCCCCCCCCTCCCCTGGGTACAGGCTGTTCTGGGCAGCTGATGGCCCAACTGATAGCTCATTTTCCCAGAGATTGCAAACAAACCCCTGCGGGTTTATGGCCACATTAACCATTAACAGTTGGGACCGAGCACAGCCAGAGACTGGGGAGGGATGGGGGGGGGGGTTGTGATGCATGCAAGGAGGCCCCCCCCCATCTCTCTCAAAGGAGGACAAGGCATCCCCATCTGGGAATGGACAGAGAGGCAGGGCAGGAGGCCTGTGGTCAGTCGGTCAGTTGGTCATGTTAAGGGCCAGGTCTGGAGCCAAGCCTCAGTGTCCATCCGCTGGCCAACTGGGCCAAAGGGACGCCTGTTTCCCTGTCACAGAATCCTAGAGTTGGAAGAGACCTGGTGGGCCGCCCAGTCCAATCCCACTCTGCACGGGCTCTCCAGCCCACCTCCCCACAGAGCGCCTTCCTTCCTCATGAGGGGACAATAGGGGGCAGGGAGAAAGAAGCCCATTGGCCAAATGGCCAGAGGGAAGCTGCTTTGGCCAAGTTCCAGAAGGCAAGCCCAGTGGCCACAAGTCGGCCCAGCCGAGGCTGCAAGGACACTCTGAAGCCCCCCAGCAAGCAAGGGCTGGTCCCTTATCATCATTATTATTACTAGCCGTCCCCTGCCACGTGTCGCTGTGGCCCACATGGGGGTTTTGTGTGGGAGGTTTGCCCCAATTCTAACGTTGGTGGGGTTCAGAATGCTCTGTGATTGTAGGTGAACTACAAATCCCAGCAACTACAACTCCCAAATGTCAAGATTCTATTTTCCCCAAACTCCACCAGTGTTCACATTTGGGCACATTGAGTATTTGTGTAGAGTTTGGTCCAGATCCATCATTGTTTGAGTCCACAGTGCTCTCTGGATGTAGGTGAACTACAACTCCAAAACCAAAGGACACTGCCAACCAAACCCTACCAGTATTTTCTCTTGGTCAAGGGAGCCCTGTGTGCCAAGTTGGGTTCAATTCCATCGTTGGTGGGGATCAGAATGCTCTTTGATTGTAGGTGAACTATAAATCCCAGCAACTACAACTCCCAAATGACAAAATCAATCTTTTTGAGTGGAGGACATAAATTGGACTGTTAGGTGTTTTGTGTCCAAATTTCGTGTCAATTTGTCCAGTGGTTTTTGAGTTCTGTTAATCCCACAAACAAACATGACATTTTTATTTATATAGATCATCATCAACAACAACAACACTATCATTATCACTATTATCATCATCACTATCATTATTGTTATCGCAATCATTATCATTATTTGTGGGAGGCAGTAATTGATTTTATTGACTATATGCTTTCACCACTGTATCACTATTTTAACATTTGGATTGTGCGTCTACACGTTGTACGCCGCCTTGGGTCCAATAATAATAATAATAATAATAATAATAATAATAATAATATACTTTATTTATACCCCGCCACCATCTCCCTAAAGGGGACTCGGAGCAGCTTACATAAATAATCATTATGATGATCACCATTATTATCACTATCATCATTATTTATTATCACAATTGTTATTGTCACTATCATCCTTGTTATTATCACTATTATTATTATCATCACCATCATCACTATCGTCATCACAATCATTGTCATTATTCGGGGGAGGCAGTAATTGTTTTTATTGACTTTATGCTTTCACCATTGTATCACTATTTTGACGTTTGGATTGTGCGTTTACACACTGTAAGCTGCCGTGGGTCTAATAATAATAATAATAATAATAATAATAATAATAATAATAATAATAACAATAATAATAAACTTTATTTATACCCCACCACCATCTCCCCAAAGGGGACTCGGAGCAGCTTACATAAATAATCATTATGATTATCACTATCATCATTATTATTATGACAATTATTATCGTCACTATCATCCTTGTTATCACTATTATTATCACCATCGCTACCATTATCGTATTATTACTACTACTTCGAAATATGTTTTAATATATGAGTTTGTGGTGTTTTTCCAATGTTTATGATTATTATTATTGCTTTGATCATCATCATCATTTATTATCACAATTACTATCGTCACTATCATCCTTGTTATTATCACTATTATTATTATCACCATCACTACCATTATCGTATTATTACTACTTCTACGAAATACGTTTTAATATATTATTATTATTATTGCTTTGATCATCATCATCATTATTTATTATCACAATTATTATTGTCACTATCATCCTTATTATCACTATTATTATTATTATTATTATCACCATCACTACCATTATGAAATACGTTTTAATGTGTGAGTTTGTGGTGTTTTTCCAATGTTTTTTTTATTATTATTATTATTATTATTATTATTATTATTATTGCTTTGATCATCATAATCATCATTATTTATTATCACAATTGTTATCGTCACTATCATCCTTGTTATTATCACTATTATTATCACCATCACTACCATTACTACTTCTATGAAATATGTTTTAATATGTGTGTTTGTGGTGTTTTTCCAATGTTTATTATTATTATTATTGCTTTGACCATGATCATCATCATCAGTATGACTATGATGATGTTTTGATTGCCAAGGCAGAGGCCCAGGGACCTTGCCGGGAGCGCCGGGGACCCTGACCCTCGCCATGAACTTCCCGGCAGAGAAGAGAACATTGCTGCGGGAACGCATGTTCCGGCCCCGGAAAGACCCCATCGCTCTCCCTTTCTGTCAAGACGTGGCCCTGAAATCCGTTCAGGGACGCAGAGACATCCATCCGCCTCCGGGCGCAGCTGCCGTGGATGGATGGATGGATGGATGGCCGGCCGGACACCGGGCCTCAGGTGGCCAAAGAGAGGGAAGCCAGGCCATCCATCAGCCACTGATTGAAGGGAGGGTGGGGGGGGGGGAGTTTGGACAGGGAACGTTCTGGGCTTGTTCTCTTTTGATGCCAACGTTTCCTGGAAGGCAGAAAAGCGGAACAAGGATCGATTGGGCAGCCTTTGCCCCACAGGCCAGGCTCAGGCCGGGCAGGACGAGGCCAAGCAGGACCCTCCCAGGCAGGCATGGGCAAACCTTGGCCCTCCGCAGGGGCGGCTCAAGCCATACGCAAAGTAAGCCTTTGTGGTAGAGTTCATGTTGCCCAGGGGCGCTCTGGAGGCGCTCTTGGGGGGAAATAGACCTTGGCATATGCGAGTTGTAGTTACTGGGATGTATAGTTCACCTACAATCAAAGAGCATTCCAAATCCCACAGGGGCGGCTCAAGCCATACACAAAATAAGCATTCACTCGCCCTCCAGGTTGAGACCTCAGCCATGTCGCCCCCACCCCAAAAGACCATTAAGGACCCACAACTGGGCAGATGGGGTGGGAAAAGGACTCTGTATCCCCCCCCCCCCCCACACACACACACACAAACACAGGGGCGGCTCAACCCATACGCAAAGTAAGCATTCGCGGTATACTTGATGTTGCCCAGGGGCGCACTTGAGGCACTCTTGGGGGAAAATGGCAAGGGTCTCCAGGTTGAGACCTCAGCCAGGTCGCCCCCACCCCAAAAGACCATTAAGGACCCACAACTGGGCAGATGGGTGAAAGAAGGATCCTGTAACACACACACCCCACACACACACACACAGGGGCGGCTCAACCCATATGCAAAGCAAACATTTGCTCGCCCTCCAAGGTGGGCAAGGGTCTCCAGGTTGAGACCTCAGCCAAGTCGCCCCCACCCCAAAAGACCACCAAGGACCCACAACTGGGCAGATGGGGTGGGAGAAGGACTCTGTAACCCCTCCCCCCACACACACACACACACAAACACAGGGGCGGCACAACCCATCCACAAAGTAAGCATTTGCGGTAGAGTTGATGTTGCCCAGGGGTGCTCTTGAGGCGGTCTTGGGGGGAAATAGGCCTTGACATATGCGAGTTGTAGTACTGGGATGTATAGTTCACCTACAATCAAAGAGCATTCTGAACTCCACCAATGATGGAATTGAACCAAATATGGCACACAGAACTCCCACAAACAGAAAATATATATCAGTGATTGGTTGGGGGGGGGGGGGCGCCAAAATACTGTTTGCTTACAGTTGAAAATTACCTAGGGCCGGCTCTGGCCCTCCGGTAGGCTGTTAGGAATTCTGGGAGCTGTAGTCCAAAACACCTGGAGGACCCAAGTTTGCCCGTGCCTGCCCTAAAGTCTCCTCCAAGTCTATGAATCTAATGAATATGTTATTAAACTCAAAGGGACCCTAAAGGGTTATTAAACTCAGAGTTGGAAGGGACTCTAAAGGTCATCCAGTCCAGCCCCCTTTTTGCCAGGCAGGAAGATGGAATTCCTATTGTATTATTATAGAATGATCTATTATTATTATTATTATTATTATTATTATTATTATTATTATTGGACTCATAGAGTTGGAAGGGGCCCTAAAGTTCATCCAGTCCGACCCCCATTTTGCCAGGCAGGAAGGTGGAATTCCTATTATAGTATTATAGAATGATCTATTATTATTATTATTATTATTATTATTATTATTATTATTATTATTATTATTATTATTGGACTCATAGAGTTGGAAGGGACCCTAAAGGTTATCCAGTCCGACCCTCGTTTTGCCAGGCAGGAAGGTGGAATTCCTATTGTAGTATTATGTAGTATTAGGAGTATTATGTATACTCACGACGGCAGGAGCATTTTTATATAGATAGATGATCTGTTGTTGTTGTTGTTGTTGTTGTTGTTGGACTCATAGAGTTGGAAGGGACCCTAAAGGTCATCCAGTCCAGCCCCCTTTTTGCCAGGTAGAAAGGTGGAATTTCTATTGTAGTATTATGCATCATTATCATGTATTATTATAGAATTATCTATTATGATTATGGGTCTTGTTGAGTTGGAATGGACTCTGAAGGTCATCCAATCAAACCCCCTTGGAATTGGAATTCGTATTGGTTTTAAACAGTATATCTTCATATTGAGATAAATGTTTTTAATGTTTGTGTACGCATATAATGAATTCTTGTCCCGGAATTGAATGTTTGCCTTCTATACGCTGTGCTGCTCCGCCCTGAGTCCTCTCCAGAATGAGAAGGGCAGAATATCAGTGTTTTCAATAAATAAATAAATTGTATTATTATCCCTCATTATCTACTACTATTAATATTACACTCAACAAAAGGTCATCCAGTTGGACCCCCTCCTACCAGGATGACCCCATGCGATCCCTCCCAACAGATGGCCATATCCACCCTCTGCTCAGAAGCCTACAGAGAAGGAAGGAGACTCCCAAGCAGTCTACATTCCACTAGAGTTGGAAGGGACCCCAAAGGGCATCCAGTCTGACCCTTTTTTTTTTGGCTATTATTATCCAGCATTACCATAAATTATTACAGAACTATCTCATTATTATTGGAAGGGACTCAAAGGGCATCCAGTCTGACCCTTTTGTTTTGGCCAGGCAGGAAGATGGAATTCCTATTGCATTATTATCCATCATTACCATAAATTATTATAGAATTACCTCTTTTTTTGGAAGGGCCCCTAAAGGTCATCCAGTCGGACCCCCTTTTTGCCAGGCAGTAAGATAGCATTATTGTTATAATACCCATCAGTATCTATTATTATTATTATTATTATTATTATTATTATTATTATTATTATTATTATTTGATGCAATTCCTATTGTATTATTATAGAATTACCTATTATCTATTATTATGATTAGATGCATAGAGTTGGAAGGGACCCCAAAGGGCATCCAGTCTGACCCTTTTTTTGGCCATTATTATCCAGCATTACCATAAATTATTACAGAACTATTTCTTATTATTGGAAGGGATCCCAAAGGGCATCCAGTCTGACCCTTTTGTTTTGGCCAGGCAGGAAGATGGGATTCCTATTGTATTATTATGAGTATTATGTATACTCACGACGGCAGGAGCATTTTTATATAGATAGATGATCTATCGTTGTTGTTGTTGTTGTTGGACTCATAGAGTTGGAAGGGACCCTAAAGGTCATCCAGTCTGGCCCCCTTTTTGACAGGCAGGAAGATGGCATTACTATTATAATATTATCCATTATTATTATTATTATTATTTGACACAGTTGGAAGGGATCCTATAGGTCATCCAGTTGGACCCCCTTCTGCCAGGATGACCCATGCAATCCCTCCCAACAGATGTCCATATCCAGCCTCTGCTTAGAAGCCCCCAGAGAAGGAAGGAGACTCCTAGAGTTGGAAGGAACCCTAAAGGTCATCCATTCTGACCCCTTGTTTGGCCAGGCAGGAAGATGGACATCCTACTGTAGAATTAGTTAACATTATCATATATTATTATAAAATTAACTATTATTATTATTATTATTATTATTATTATTATTAGACTCATAGAGTTGGAAGGGACCCTAAAAGGTCATCCAGCCTGATCCCTTTTTGCCAGGTAGGAAGATGGCATTACTATTAAAATATTATCTATCATTATCTATTATTATTACTATTACTATTATTTGACTCACAGAGTTGGAATGGACCCTAAAGGTCATCCAGTCTGACCCCTTTTTGCCAGTTAAGAAGGTAGCATTGCTGTTATAGTATTATCTATCACTACCTATTATTATTATTATTATTATTATTATTATTATTTGAAAGGCAACCAGATGAGTCCACAGCAAACAAGGTCACTCTGCTGGCTGTTGTCTTGGATCCCACGTTGGACCCCTCCCAAGTGTCAAGGACGATGTGATGTATTGGTGAATAATACGTGCAGATCCAAGTACGGTGGCCTTCTGCAGCTGGCAGGTGGTAATTTTATCAGCGCTGATTGTGCTTAAGTGCAGGCCAAGGTCTTGAGGCACTGCGTCCAGTGTGCCAATCACCACTGGGACCCCCTTGACTGGCTTGTGCCGGAGTCTTTGCAGTTCAATGTAAATCCTTGTATCGTGTCAGCTTTTGCAGTTGATTTTTTCCCCAATCTATTATTATTATTATTATTATTATTATTATTATTATTATTATTATTATTTGACTCACAGAGTTGGAGGGGATCCTAAAGGTCATCCAGCCTGACCCCTTTTTTGCCAGGCGGGAAGATGCAATTCCTATTGTATTATTATAGAATTATCTTTTATCTATTATTATGATTAGATGCAAAGAGTTGGAATGGACCCTAAAGGTCATCCAGTCTGACCCCTTTTGCCAGGTAAGAAGGTAGCATTACTGTTATAGTATTATCTATCACTACCTATTATTATTATTATTATTATTATTATTATTATTATTATTATTATTTATTTGAAAGGCAACCAGATGAGTCCACAGCAAACAAGGTCACTCTGCTGGCTGTTGTCTTGGATCCCACGTTGGACCCCTCCCAAGTGTCAAGGATGATGTGATGTATTGGTGAATAATACGTGCAGATCCAAGTAGGGTGGCCTTCTGCAGCTGGCAGGTGGTAATTTTGTCAGCGCCAATTGTGTTTAAGTGCAGGCCAAGGTCTTTAGGCACTGCGCCCAGTGTGCCAATCACCACTGGGACCACCTTGACTGGCTTGTGCCAGAGTCTTTGCAGTTCTATCTTTAAATTCTCATGTCGTGACAGCTTTTGCAGTTGTTTCTCTTCAATCCTGCTATCTATTATTATTATTATTCAACTCACAGAGTTGGAAGGGGCCCTAAAGGTCATCCAGCCCAACCCCTTTTTTGCCAGGCAGGAAGATGGCATTATTATTGTATTATTATAGAATTATCTGTTGTTATTATTAGGCGCATAGAGTTGGAGGGGACCCTAAAGGTCATCCAGCCTGATCCCTTTTTTTTCCAGTTGGGAGGAAGGCATTACTATTATAATATTATCCATCATTATCTATCATTCTTACTATTACTATTATTTGTATTTGACTCACAGAGCTGGGAGGGACCCTAAAGGTCATCCAGCCAGATCCCTTTTTACCAGGTGGGAAGAAGGCATTACAATTATAATATTACCCATCGTTATTATTATTATTATTATTATTATTATTAGACTCACAGAGTTGGAAGGAGCCCTAAAGATCATCCAGCCCGATCCCAGTTTTGCCAGGCAGGAAGATGGCATTACATTACTATTGTATTATTGTAGAATTATCTATTATTATGATTAGATGCATAGAGTTGGAGGGAACCCTAAAGGTCATCCAGCCTGACCCTTTTTTGCCAGGCGGGAAGATGGGATTCCTATCATTATTCAGGATTATTAGATGTATAGAGTTGGGGGGGACAAACCTAAAGGTCATCCAGCCTGACCCCTTTATTGCCAGGTGGGAAGAAGGCATTACTATTATAATATTATCCATCATTATCTATTACTATTATTATTATTATTATTATTATTATTATTATTATTATTATTTGACTCACAGAGTTGGAGGGGACCCTAAAGGTTATCCAGCCCGACCCCTTTTTTTTCCAGGAAGGAAGATGGGATTTCTATCATTATTCAAGATTATTAGGCATATAAAGTTGGAGGGGGGACTCTAAAGGTCATCCAACCTGACCCCTTTTTTGCCAGTTGGGAAGAAGGCATTACTATTATAATATTATCAATCATTATCTATTACTATTACTATTACTATTATTATTATTATTTGACTCAGAGTTGAGACCCTAAAGGTCATCCAGCCTGACCCCTTTTTTGCCAGGCAGGAAAATGGGATTCCTATAATTATTCAGGATTATTAGATGCATAGAGTTGGGGGGGGGGGGAGAGACCCTAAAGGTCATCCAGCCTGACCCCCTTTATTGCCAGGAAGGAAGATGGCATTACTATTGTATTATTATAGAATAATCTATTATTATGATTAGATGCATAGAGTTGGAAGGGATCTTAAAGGTCATCCAGCCTGCCCCTTTTTTTGCCAGTTGGGAAGAAGGCATTACTATTATAATATTATCAATCATTATCTATTATTATTATTATTATTATTATTATTAGACTCACAGAATTGGAAGGGACCGTAAAGGTCATCCAGCCGGACCCCTTTTTTTCCAGGTGGGAAGATGAAAATCCTATTATTATTTATGATTATTAGGCGCGTAGAGTTGGAGGGGACCCGAAAGGTCATCCAGCCGGACCCTCTGCTGGCCAGGCAGGAAGCTGGCATTCTCTTCGACCAGGCCCCCCTCCTTCTTCCTGGGGGCTGTTTTGGACCCCAACTCCCACCATTCCTGCCCCCCCCCCCCCCAGCCACTTAAGTTCGTGGGAGCCTAGAACATCTGGAGGGAAAGGCGAAGTTTGACCGGGAGAAGAGGAGGAGGAGGGGGTCCCCAGGAGGCTGTCCAGGCGGGCCCCTCCCTCCCTCCCTCCCTCCCTCCCTACTACTACTCACCGGTGAGGAGGACGGCCCTCCCCTTGGCGGGCAGCCCCGGGCGGGAGGAAGAGAAGCAGCCAAGCAGGAGCAGCAGCAGGAGGAAGGGCAGACCCAGCAGCACCAGCGGCGCCCCCCACGACCCCCACCCGCCGCCCCACGCCGCGGGGGCAGCAGCTGCAGACGCCCACCAGGAGGCGCCCTCCATGCCGGGACCCCGCTCTCAGGGCAAGGCAGGGCAAGGCGGGGAAGGGTCTCCCCGAGGGCAGCCAGCCAGCCAGCCAGCCAGGCGCGCCTCCCTCTCCCTCTCTCTCTCTCTCTCTCTCCTGCCTCGGCCGCCCGGCTCCTTATCAAGGGAGGGCAGGGCGGGGGCGGGGGCGGGGCCCGGGTGCCCCCCGCAGAGGGACCCGCCACGCCCCGACACGCCCCGCCCCCCCCCCGCCCCCGCCCCCGCCCCGGGCATCACCTGCTGCGGCCAGCCCCACGACTCACCTTGGCCCTTCCTCTTTCTTTCCTTTTCCCTTTATTCGCCTTCCTTCTTTTCCTCCTTTCTACCATTCTCCTTCCCTCTTCCCTTTTTCCTTCCTTCCATCTTTCCTCCCTCCCTTCTCCTTCCTTCTTTTTCTTCCCTTCCTTCTCCTTCCTTCTTCCTCCTTTCTACCATTCTCCTTCCCTCTTTCCTTCCTTCCCTCTTTCCTTCCTTTTCCTTCTTTCCTTCCTTTTCCTTCCTCTTTCCTTCCTCCTCCTTTTTTCTTCCTTCCTCTTTCCTTCCTTCCTCCTTCTCCTTCCTTTCTCTTTCTCTTTCCTTCCTCCTTCTTCCTTCCTTTTCCTTCCTTTTCTTCCCTCTTTCCTTTCCTTCCATCTTTCCTTCCTTCCCTCCCTTCTCCTTCCTTTTACTTTTCTTTCTTCTTTCCTTCCTCCCTTCCTTCTCATTCTCTTGCTTTATTTCACTCCCTCCTTTCCTTCTCCTTTCCTTCTTTCTCCTTCCTTCCTTCCTTCCTTCTTTCCCTCCTTTTTTACTTCCTTCCATCTTTCCTTCCTTACTTCCCTTCTTCTCCTTCCTTGCTTCCTTCCTCCCTTTTAGTTTTCTTTCTTTCCTTCCTTCCTCCCTTTTCCTTCTTTCTTTCTTTATTTCCACTCCCTCCTTTCCTTCTTTTTTCTTCCTTTTCCTTCCTTCCATCTTTCTTTCCCTTCTTTTTTACTTCCTTCCATCTTTCCTTCCTTAGCTCCCTTCTTCTCTTTCCTGTTACTTTTCTTTCTTCTTTCCTCCCTCCCTTCCTTCTCCTTCTCTTGCTTTATTTCCCTCCTTTCCTTCTCCTTCTTTCCTTCCTTTTTCCTTCCCTCCTTCTTTCCCTCCTTCTTTTTACTTCCTTCCATCTTTCCTTCCTTCCCTCCCTTCTCCTTCCTTTTGCTTTCCTTCCTGTTACTTTTCTTTCTTCTTTCCTTCCTCCCTTCCTTCTCCTCTTGCTTTATTCCTCCCTCCTTTCCTCTCCTTCTTTCCTTCCTTTTTCCTTCCCTCCTTCTTTCCCTCCTTCTTTTACTTCCCTCCATCTTTCCTTCCTTCCCCCTTCTTCTCCTTCTTTTCTTTTCTTCTTCCTCCCTCCCTCCCTCTTCCTTTTTTCTTCCTCCCTCCCCTCCTTCTCCTTTTTCTTTCCCTTCCTTCCTTCCTTCCTTCCCTCCCTCCCTCCTCCCTCCCTCCTTCCTTCCTTCCTTCCTTCTTCCTTCCTTTCCTTCCTTTCCTTTCCTTTCCTTTCCTTTCCTTTCCTTTCCTTTCCTTTCCTTTCCTTTCCTTTCCTTCCCTTCCCTTCCTTCCACAAAGAAATCATTCCCCCCCCCCATTGTTTTTTTGGACAGCCTTGTGACCTTGGCGCTTCTTCCGGCCGACCTTCCAACAGGATGGAACCTTCAGAACTAAAACTGGGGGGGGGGGGGCGGGCCCCTTCCGCGCAGGTGAAGAAAGCCCCTCGGGATCTGCTTTGAACTGGAACGCCGGGCAGTGTGGGCTCGCTCGTCACCCAGGTCAAAGCCGATCTGGAGGGAGGCTCTTCCTGCCTGGGGGTGCTGGGTGCCGTGGCCATGTGCGTGGGTGCGTGCATGGAAGCCCCCCCCCCCCCGGGAACTGTGTCTCTCGGGCACTTTCTGGGAATGATGCTGATTTGGCCTTTTAAAAACCCACCCCCACGGCTGCCTTTTATTGAGTCTCTTATTTACATTGGGGGGGGGGGGGAGTTTAGGTGCTGTTTTGTATATAGTTGTTTTATATAAATTGACATCGTAATTCGCTTTATGACTGTTTATGTATTTTTTACTGTATCTTGTATAGTTTACTGCACGGCCACGTGCTTTTGTGAGCCACCCGAGTCCCTTCTGCTGGGAGAGGCTGGCGGGATACAAATACAGCTCATTATCATTATTATTATTATTATTATTATTATTACTATTAGTATTATTAGGAGCCCCCGGTGGCGCAGTGGGTTAAACGCCTGTGCCAGCAGGACTGAAGACCAACAAGTCATAGATTCAAATCCAGGGAGAGCGTGGGTGAGCTCCCTCTATCAGCTCCAGCTCCTCATGCAAAGGGGACATGAGAGAAGCCTCCCACAAGGATGATAATAACATCAAAACATCCGGCGTCCCCTGAGCAACATCCTTGCAGATGGCCAATTCTCTCACACCAGAAGCGACTTGCAGTTTCTCAAGTCACTCCTGACACAACAAAAATTATTATTATTATTATTATTACTTTTATTCCTCACTTCTTTCCTTCCTTCCCTCCTTCCTTTTTCCTTCTTTCCACCTTTCCTTCCTTACCTTGCACAGTGGGTTAAACCACCAGCTTCAGAAGATCTTGCTGACTGGAAGTGAGCTCCTGCCATCGGCCCCAGCTTCTGCCTACCTAGCAGTTTGAAAACAACAATGTGAGTAGATCAATAGGTGCTGTTTTGGCGGGGAGGTAAAAGGCACCCCCGAAGACATGCCAGCAATTCAACCAGGAAGACCTCCATCGGCAACAGGATCCTTGGCGTGGAAAATGGAACAAGAGCCCCTCCCTCCGCATGGCCAAGTTGAGCACAGCCTCCCAATGCCGGAAATGAATAAGAGGGAAGCCTTGCCTCTGCCTGTGTACTGTCTGCCTTTGTTGCCAGTTGTATAATGGCATTGAATGTTTGCCATAGATGAGACAAGAGAGGAGATTCCATCTGAACATGAGGAAGAACTTCCTGACTGTGAGAGCTGTTCAGCAGTGGAACTCTCTGCCCCGGAGTGTGGTGGAGGCTCCTTCTTTGGAAGCTTTGAAACAGAGGCTGGATGGCCATCTGTCAGGGGTGATTTGAATGCAACATTCCTGCTTCTTGGCAGAATGGAGTTGGACTGGATGAAGGCCCAGCAGGTCTCTTCCAACTCTAGCGTTCTAGGATTCTAGCATTCTACTAGCTGTACCCGCCACACGTTGCTGTGGCCAACCTACCCTCATTCTCTCCTTCTTTCCTTCCTTCATTCCTGTCTTTCCTTCTCTTCTTCCTTCCTTCTTGATCTCTTTCCTTCCTTCTCCATTTTTCTTTCTCTTCTTCTGTTTGTTTTCTTCCTTCTCTCTTTCCTTCCCTCTCTCTTTCTCTACATCTTCTCCTTTTCCATCGCTCCCTCTTTCCCTTTTTCTTTCCTTTTCTCCTTCCTTCCTTCTCTAACTTTCCTTCCTTCCCCCTTTTTCTTTCCTCTTTCTCTCCTTCCTTCCTTCTCTCTTTCCTTCTTTCCTTCCCTCCCTATTTCTCTACATCTTCCCCCTTCCTTCGCTCCCTCTGTCCTTCCTTCTTTCCCTTTTTTCTTTCCCTCTCTCCTTCCTTCTCTTTCCTTCCTTCCCCCTTTTTCTTCCCCTCCCTCTTTCTCTCCTTTCTTCTTCTCTCCTTTTCTCTTCTCTCTTTCCTTCTTTCCTTCCCTCCCTCTTTCTCTACATCTTCCCCTTCCTTCCTTCGCTCCCTCTTTCCTTCCTTCTTTCCCTTTTTTCTTTCCTTCTCTCCTTCCTTCCTTCTCTAACTTTCCTTCCTTCCCCCTTTTTCTTTCCCTCCCTTTCTCTTCTTTCTTCCTTCTCTCTTTCCTTCCTTCTCTCTTTGCTTCCATGCTTCCTTCTCCCTTCCCTTTTTTCTTTCCCCCTTGCTTTTCTTTCTTTCTTTTTTTCTCCCCTTCTCTCCCTCTTTCTTCCCTTTTTCTGTATTGTCATTTAGCTTTCTTCCCCCTTTTTCTTTCTCTTCTGCTGTCTCTCTTTCCTTCTCTTTTTTTCTTTCCTTCCCTCACTCTTTCTCTATATCTTCCCCTTCCTTTGCTCCCCCTTTCCTTCCTTCTTTCCCTTTTTTCTTTCCTTCTCTCCTTCCTTCTCTAACTTTCCTTCCTTCCCCCTTTTTCTTTCCCTCCCTTTCTCTCCTTCCTTCCTTATCTACCTCTTTCCTTCCTTCTCTCTTTGCTTCCATGCTTCCTTCTCCCTTTCCTTCTTTCTTTCCCTCTTTTCTTTCTTTCTTTCTTTTTTCTCCCCTTCCCTCCCTCTTTCTTCCCTTTTTCTGTATTGTCATTTAACTTTCTTCCCCCCTTTTCCTTTCTCTTCCTCTCTCTTTCCTTCCCTCCCTCTTTCTCTACATCTTCCCCCTTCCTTCTCTCCCTCTTTCCTTCCTTCTTTCCCTTTTTTCTTTCCTCCTTTCCTTCCCCTTTTCTTTCCCTCCTTCTCTTTTCCTCCTTTCTTCCTTCTCTCCTTCTTCCTTCCTTCCTTCCTTTCCTTCCTTCTTCCTTCCTTCCTTCCTTCTTCCTTTCCTTTCCTTCCCTCCCTCTTTCTCTACATCGTCCCCCTTCCTTCCCTCTTTCCTTCCTTCTTTCCCATTTTTCTTTCCTTCTCTCCTTCCTTCCTTTTTTCCCCCTTTTTCTTTCTCTTTCTCTCTTCTTCCTTCTCTACCTCTTTCATTCCTTCCTTCTCTCTTTGCTTCCATGCTTCCTTCCCTTTCCTTCTTTCTTCCTTTCTTTCCTTCTTTCTTTCTTTCTTTTTTCCCCTTCCCTCCCTCTTTCTTCCTTTTCTGTATTTCTTTCCTCTTCCCTTTTTTTCTCTTTCCTTCTTCTTCTCTTTTCTTCCTTCTCTCTTTCCTTCTTTCCTTCCCTCCCTCTTTCTCTACATCTTCCCCTTCCTTTGCTCCCTCTTTCCTTCCTTCTTTCCTTTTTTTTTTCTTTTCTTCCTTCCTTCCTTCTCTAACTTTCCTTCCTTCCCCGTTTTTTCCTCCCCTTTTCTCTCCTTTCTTCCTTCTCTACCTCCTTCCTTCTCTTTCCTTCTTTCCTTTCCTTTCCTTCCTTTCTTTCTTTCCTCTCCCCTTCCTTCCCTAACTTTCCTTCCTCCCCCTTTTTCTTTCCCCCTCTTTCTCTCTTTTCTTCCTTCTCTCTTTCCTTCTTTCCTTCCCTCCCTCTTTCTCTACATCTTCCCCTCTTCCTTCGCTCCCTCTTTCCTTCCTTCTTTCCCTTTTTTCTATCCTTTTCTCCCTTCTCCCTTTTTCTTTCCTTTTCTCCTTCCTTCCTTCCTTCTTTCTCTCTTTCCTTCCTTCTCTCTTTGCTTCCATGCTTCTTTCTCCCTTTCCCTCTTTCTTTTCTTTCTTTCTTTCCTCCCCTTCCCTCCCTCTTTCTTCCCTTTTTTTTTGTATTCCCATTTAGCTTTCCATCATTTAGCTTTTTGGGGGCTTTTCAAGTCCCTTCTGCTGTGTTTTTCAGTGTTTTTATGAGTGAAGGACAGGCATTGGGGTGTTAGGTGTCTTGTGTCCAAATTTGGGGTCCCTTCCCCCCGTGGTTTTTGATCCCACAAACGAACATGACATTTTAATTGATATAGACGTGCTCTGTAATCTGCTCTGAGTCCCCTCGGGGAAAGAGACTGGAATATAAACAAAGCAGACCATTACGTTCCTTCCTTCCCTTTTTCCTTCTCCTCTTCCACTTCCACTTCCCTTTTCCTCCCGGAGGCATGTCCACATTCAGGGCCAAGAGGGGCCACGCAGAAGAATCCCTCACATACGAAACAAAAGATACAGGCACAGGTAAGACTGCAGGTTCCGTCCCACCCACAAAAGGGCCGGTTCAGATTTACGAGTTGCAAGGGGGGGGGGCTTCTGGGTGGAGAGGAGGAAGTGGCTTCGCCGACCTTGACCTTGACTCAGGCCCCTTCCACACGGCCATATAACATCCGGATGGTCTGCTTTGAACTGGATTTTACGGCAATGCAAGAGACTCATCGAACCCAGTCCAAAACAGATAATAATCTGGATTGTGTGATCTGATAATCTGGGTTCTATGGCAGTCTAGAAGGGGTCAAGGAGCCCCCGGTGCTGCAGTGGGTTAAAGCGCTGACCTGCTGAGCTTGTTGACCGAAAGGTCGCAGGTTCAATTCTGGGGAGTGGTGTGAGCTTCCACTGTCAGCCCTAGCTTCTGCCAACCTAGCAGTTTGAAAACATGCAAATGTGAGTAGATCAATAGGTACCACTCTGGTGGGAAAGTCACAGCACTCCATGTAGTCATGCCTATGGCCACATGACCTTGGAGGTGTCTATTCATAGAATCCTAGAATCCTAGAGTGGGAAGAGACCTCCTGGGCCATCTTCCAGTCCAACCCCATTCTGCCAAGAAGCAGGAACATTGCATTCAAAGCACCCCTGACAGATGGCCATCCAGCCTCTGCTTAAAAGCTTCCAAAGAAGGAGCCTCCACCACACTCCCTCCGGGGCAGAGAGTTCCACTGCTGAACGGCTCTCACGGTCAGGAAGTTCTTCCTCATGTTCAGGTGGAATCTCCTCTCTTGGAGTTTGAAGCCATTGCTCCATTGCGTCCTAGTCTCTCTCCAGGGAAGCAGAAAACAGGCTTGCTCCCTCCTCCTCCTCCCTGTGGCTTCCTCTCACATATTTATACATGGCGCTCATCATATCCCCCCTCAGCCTTCTCTTCTTCAGGCTAAACATGCCCAGCTCCTTAAGCCGCTCCTCATGGGGCTTGTTCTCCAGACCCTTGATCATTTGAGTTGCCCTCCTCTGGACACACTCCAGCTTAGAATCAATATCTCTCTTGAATTGTGGTGCCCAAAATCCTAGAGTTTCCTTCCATCCATCCAGTCCAACCCCATTCTGCCAAGAAGCAGGAATATTGCATTCAAATCACCCGACAGATGGCCACCCAGCCTCTGCTTCAAAGCTTCCAAAGAAGGAGCCTCCACCACACTCCCTCCGGGGAAGAGAGTTCCACTGCTGAACGGCTCTCACAGTCAGGAAGTTCATCCTTGTGTTCAGGTGGAATCTCCTCTCTTGTAGTTTGAAGCCATTCCTCCATTGCATCCTAGTCTCTCTCCAGGGAAGCAGAAAGGAAGCTTGCTCCCTCCTCCTCCCTGAGGCTTCCTTTCACATATTTATTATACATGGCTATCATGTCTCCTCTCAGCCTTCTCCTCCTCAGGCTAAACATGCCCCACTCCTTAAGCCGCTCCTCATAGGGCTTGTTCCCCAGACTGTTGATCTGTTCCCTCCTCCCTGTGGCTTCCTCTCACATATTTATACATGGCCCTCGTCATATCTCCTCTCAGCCTTCTCTTCTTCAGGCTAAACATGCCCAGCTCCTTAAGCCGCTCCTCATAGGGCTTGTTCTCCAGACCCTTGATCATTTTAGTCGCCCTCCTCCTCTGGACACAGTATTCCAGCTTAGAGTCAACATCTCTCTTGAATTGTGGTGCCCAGATTTATTTTAATAGTTTTGAAATTTATTTTAATTGTTTTGTATTGTTTGTTTGTTTGTTATTGCTTTTATTATTGATGTGTTGTGGGCTCGGCCTCATGTAAGCTGCACCGAGTCCCTTGGGGAGATGGTAGCGGGGTACAAATAAAGTATTATTATTATTATTATCTGATTTGATAATCTGGGGCTATATGGCAGTCTAGAAGGGGTCAGTATTATTATTATTATTATTAATAATAATAATAATATGTGAACCTAGCTTAAGAGGCTCACGAGGCCCTCCTCTCTCCTTCCTTCGTTCCTTCTTTCTTGCTGATGGGATCTCTCTCTCTCATTTGGGATTAGCCATTAATTGGGGGGGGGGATTAATGGGGTCCAGATAAGGATCGCCAGGCCTGGCTGAGCAGCATTTGGGGGCAGAAACCGGATGAAACTAAACCAAGCCTGCAAAGAACAAGGGCAGTTGGAGGGGAAACCACCACCACCATCATCATCATGGCTTTCAGGTTCAGTTTCGGGCTTCACAAAGGAGACCCGCGCAGCCCACTTTGCTTCGGCCTAGAACAGCGTTTCTCAACCTGGGGGTCGGGACCCCTGAGGGGTCGCGAAGGGGTGTCAGAGGGGTCGCCAAAGACCATCAGAAAGCACAGTACTTTCTGTTGGGCATGGGAGCTCTGTGTGGAAAGATTGGCCCAATTCTATCGCTGGTGGGGCTCAGAATGCTCCTTGATTGTAGGTGAACTATAAATCCCAGCAACTACAACTCCCAAATGTCAAGGTCTATTTCCCCCAAACTCCACCAGTGTTTATATTTGGGCATATTGAGTATTTGTGCCAAGTTTGGTCCAAATTCATCATTGGGTTGTTGTAGGTTTTTCCGGGCTGTATGGCCATGTTCTAGAGGCATTCTCTCCTGACGTTTCGCCTGCATCTATGGCAAGCATCCTCAGAGGTAGTGAGGTCTGTTGGAACTAGGAAAAAGGGTTTATATATCTGAGGAATGACCAGGGTGGGACAAAAGGACTCTTGTCTGCTGGAGCTAGGTGGGAATGTTTCAACTGACCACCTTGATTAGCATATAATGGCTAGCCCAAAAAACCCTACAACAACCTAGTGATTCTGGCCATGAAAGCCTGCGACAATAGATCCATCATTGTTTGAGTCCACAGTGCTCTCTAGATGTAGGTGAACTACAACTCCCAAACTCAAGGTCAATGCCTACCAAACCCTTCCAGTATTTTTTGCCGGTCATGGGAGTTCTGTGTGCCACTACTGGTTCAATTCCATCGTTGGTGGAGTTCAGAATGCTCTTTGATTGTAGGTGAACTATAAATCCCAGCAACTACAACTCCCAAATGACAAAATCAATCCCCCTGCCCAACCCCACCAGTATTCAATTTGGGCGTATCGGGTGTTTGTGAATGCAAGTACATCCTGCATATCAGATATTTACATGACAATTCATAACAGGGCAAAATTACAGTAATGAAGTAGCAACAAAAATAATGTTATGGTTGGGGGTCAACACCACATGAGGAACCGGATTAAGGGGTCGCGGCATTAGGAAGGTTGAGAACCACTGGCCTGGAATGATGGTGATGATGATGATGATGATGATAATAAGGTAAAGGTTGTCCCCTTGGCATTGAGTCTAGTTGTGTCCAACTCCGGGACTCTGGTGCTCACCTCCATTTCTAAGCCAAAGAGCCGGCATTGTCCATAGACACCTCCAAGGCCACGTGGCCATAGGCATGACTGCATGGAGCGCAGTCATAGTATGTAATAGTATGTTACGAAATTTGAAGGGGGCGGGGGGCAGTTCTGTTCCTGGTTTGAAAGAGTTCTTCTTGTTTACTTGTGCGGCCCTGGCTTTGGAAGGAGTTCTTCTACTCCGGAAACTTCCTTTTTGCCACAAACTAGGTGGAATTGGTGGAGAGATTCATCCAAAAGCGGGGGGGCCTTTTCCGCTGTGTCCCCCTGCTTTTGGAATTCTCTGCCTAGGGAGATCAGGCAAGCCCCCACCCTAGCTGGTTTTAAGGCAGACCTCAACACCTGGCTCTTCCCTTGTGCTTTTGGAGAATGACCACTCGACCCATCTGGTTGCCTTAGCCGAATAAAGCATCCCCCCCCCCCCCCCCCCGCAAATGGCTACATCCCAGGGTTCCTCCCTCTTGGGCTCCTTTCCTACAAATGCACTTTCATCCCTATCCCATGGAGTGCCCGCCTTTACCTTCCCACTGGAGCAGTACCTATTGATCTACTCACATTCATATGCTTTCGAACAGCTAGGTTGGCAGAAGCTGGGGCTAACAGAGGGAGCTCACCCCGCTCCCTGGATTTGAACTGCCGACCTTCCCATCAGCAAGTTCAGCAGCTCAGCGGTTTAACCTGCTGCGCCACCGGGGGGGGGGGGGCTCTGCCATATAGGGTAATATATAATAATAATGATACTAAGTATCATCATATAACAGTAATATAATATAATAATAATCTAACAATACAATTTAGTCATCCCAGGACAGAGGATGTCCCTCCCACAAAGACAAAGTCTGGGAAGTAAGCCACCCTGAGTCCCCATTGGGGAGGGGGTGGCGGGGTATCAATAAATAAATTATTATTATAAGTTTAATCAACTTTCCCTATGTTTGTAAGGATAGAACCCATTAGGAAGTGACACGGAGAACCCAGAGAGTGTGACATAGGGTAACAATAACAACAACAACAACAATAATAATAATAGTAATCAGGGTGGTTGGTGCCTGGCTGGCCTCAGGGGCATCCTTCCTTCCTTCCTTCCTTCCTTCCTTCCTTCCTTCCTTCCTTCCTTCTTTCCTTCCCTCATTCTTTTTTTCTGTCCTTCCCTCCTTCTTTCCTTCCTTCCTCTCTTCTTCCCTTCTTTCCTCCCTCCCTTCCCTCCACCCTTCCTTCCTTCTTTCTTTCTGCCCTCCCTTCCTTACTTACTTCCTTCTTTCCTTCCTTTCTCTCTTCTTCCCTTCTTTCCTCCCTCCCTCCCTCCCTTCCCTCCTTCCTTCCTTCCACCCTTCCTTCCTTCCACCCTTCCTTCCTTCTTTCTTTCTGCCCTCCCTTCCTTCCTTCCTTCCCTCCCTCCCTCCTTCCTTCCTTCCTTCCTTCCTTCCTTCCTCCCTTCCTTCCACCCTTCCTTCCTTCCTTCTTTCCTTCCTTCCTTCCTTCCTTCCTTCCTTCCTTCCCTCCTCCTTCCTTCCACCCTTCCTTCCTTCCTTCTTTACTTCCTTCCTTCTTCTTTTCCTTCCTTCCTTCCTTCCTTCCTTCTTCCTTCTTCCTTCCTTCCTTCCTCCTTCCTTCCGTCTTCCTGCTGTGGTGGTGGTGGTGGTGGTGGGGGGGCGGCGGTGGAAAAGGCGCCCCTCCTGAGTGCGCGCAGGAATCCACCTGCCTGGCTTCACCTGGCCTTCTGGTCACGTGGCGCGCCAGGTGCGCGCAGGTGTATTTCCCTGCAGCGCCTGCGTGGCGCGAAAGGGGGGGGGCGTCCCTCCCTGCCTCCCTCCCTCCCTGGAGAGCCAAGGCAAGCCCCCCGCCCCCTCCCCGCCCCCCAAGAGCCCAGGCGCCCCGCTCCGCCACGCGTGCTCCTGTCGGGTGGGCAAGCCAGGCCAAGGCGGCGCCGCAGGTGGGCTGCAGGTAACAGCCACGCCCCTCCCTCCCTCCCTCCCTCCCTCCGAGGGGGCGGGACCAAAGTCAGGCAAGGAAGGCCCGCTTTTTAAAGGGGAGGGGGGTGCCTCCAGCCCCTCCCCCTCGTTTCCAAAGGGGCCCTTCCTTCCTTCCCCTTCTCCCTTCCTTCCTTCCTTCTTCCCTTCCTATTTCCCCTTTTCCTTCCTTCCTTTCCCTTTCCTTCCTCCTTCCCTTTCTTCCCCTTCTCCCTTCCTTCCTTCTTCCCTTCCTATTTCCCCTTTTCCCTCCTTCCTTTTCCCTTTCCTTCCTCCTTCCCTTCCTTCCTTCCCCTTCTCCCTTCCTTCCTTCTTCCCTTCCTATTTCCCCTTTTCCCTCCTTCCTTTTCCCTTTCCTTCCTCCTTCCCTTCCTTCCTTCTTCCCTTCCTATTTCCCCTTTTCCTTCCTTCCTTTTCCCTTCCCTTCCTCTTTCCCTTCCTCCTTTCCCTTTTCCCTTCCTTCCTTCTTCCCTTCCTATTTCCCCTTTTCCTTCCTTCCTTTTCCTCCTTCCCTTCCTTCCTTCCCCTTCTCCCTTCCTTCCTTCTTCCCTTCCTATTTCCCCTTTTCCCTCCTTCCTTTTCCCTTTCCTTCCTCCTTCCCTTCCTTCCTTCCCCTTCTCCCTTCCTTCCTTCTTCCCTTCCTATTTCCCCTTTTCCCTCCTTCCTTTTCCCTTCCCTTCCTCCTTCCCTTCCTTCCTTCCTTCCCCTTCTCCCTTCCTTCCTTCTTCCCTTCCTATTTCCCCTTTTCCCTCCTTCCTTTTCCCTTTCCTTCCTCCTTCCCTTCCTTCCTTCCCCTTCTCCCTTCCTTCCTTCTTCCCTTCCTATTTCCCCTTTTCCTTCCTTCCTTTTCCCTTCCCTTCCTCCTTTCCCTTTTCCCTTCCTTCCTTCCCTTCCTTTTCCTTCCTTCTTCCTTCCTTCTTTCCCTTCCTTTCTTCTCCTTCTTCTCTTCCTTTTCCCTTTCCTTCCTTCCTTTGTCCCTTCCTTCCTTCCTTCTTCCTCTCCTTCCCCCTTTCCCTTCCCCTTCCATCATTCCTTCTTCCATTCCCTTCCTTCCTTCCTTCCTTCCCCCTTTCCCTGTCTTCTTTCCTTCTTCCTTTCCTTTCCTTTCCTTTCCTTTCCTTTCTTTTTGCCTGGTTTCTTTTTTCCTTCCTTCTCTTCCCTCCCTCCCTCCCTCTCTTCCTCCCTCCCTTCCTTTCTCCCCTTTTCCCTTCTTTCCTTTGTTCTTCCTTTCTTCTATTATTATGTTTATTTATATCCCACTTTTCCTCTCCATAAGGAGACTCAAAGCAGCTAACCTTAAAAGTATTACTTCCTCCTTCCCTTCCTCTCTCCCTTCTTTCTTTCCTCTCTGGCTTCCATCCTTCCTTGCTCTCTCTCATTTCCTTTCTTCTTCCATCCCTTCTCCCTTCCCTTTCCCCTTCCCTTCCCCTTCCTTCCTTCCTTCCTTCCTTCCTTCCTTCCTTCTTTCCTCCCAGTGACCCCAGCCCTTCTCCTCCCTCCAGCCCAGCTCTCCCCAAACTGGATACAACCCTCCAAGTCCATTATTATTATTATTATTATTATTATTATTATTATTATTATTACTACTACTACTACTATTAGTATTAGTATTGTGACCCTTCCCCTGCCCTAACCTTGAGGCTAATCTTGCAAGGCCTTCAAGGCCCATCTCAACAGCCAGAACCCTCGTTAACGTGCCTCTCTCATTAGCCCAGAGCAGGACCAGGCTTCCCATTGAAATCCTGGTAAGTTTGAGCTGGTTAAAATGGTCCTTGGTTTATGCACTATGAATAAGAGACTTGCGACCTGTGTGTGTGTGTTGAGAGGAATCCGTACGGTTTTGTCCATCTACTCCAGGCATGGCCAAACTTGGGCCCTCCAGGCGTTTTGGACTTCAACAATTCCTAAGAGCTCGTGCCTGAACCGGAGTCACTTGGAGGGACCCCGAATGGGCGCTCAGCTTGGAAAGGCCTGTTGCTGACCTTGTGCTCAAGGCCAAAGCGGCCCCGGCAAGGACGCCCCCCCCGCCCGCCCCCCCCAAGGACACGGCCTTGCCGCTTGCTCCTCCGCCGTCCTTCCACTCCACAAACTCCCTCAGGCGCTGAACAGGCTGCGCTCGGACACCACGAGGTGCAGAGCCAACCTTCAGAAAGTGGAGTCCATGACATGCGAGTGTGGAGAAGAGCCAACCACTGACCACCTGCTGCAATGTGGTTTGAGCCCTTCTTCCACATGAGGCACAAGGGAGGACCTTCTTGCGGCAACACCAGAGGTGGCACTCCAAGTGGCCAGCGACTGGTCAAAGGACATTGAATAGAATGCCAAGTTTTAAAACGTTGTGTTTTCTCCAATACATTGGTTTGCTCCTGATACAATAAGCAAATGGGCCCCTTTCTTGCAGTAAAGGGAAGGCTGGCTTGGGGCGCATTTCATGGAGGAAAGATTGCTTTATGAGCTTCCAGGCTCCTTCGGGAGAGAGAGAAAGCAGGGTAGACCTCATACCATCATCATCATCATCATCACCATCATCACCATCATCTTTAATTACTTATTAATCGCCCTCCACCCGAGATGCTCTAGGCAATTTACATTGCAGAAATTATTCAGGATAAAACACATACATACAAATATTAATAAATTAACATGAGTCAAATGCTCTAGTGAAAAGCCAGGTGCCTGAAGTGCGAGAGTCAAAGGTCCTAAGTCACGCGTGGCTCTCACGTAGGGCGGCCATAAGGAAGAATCCCACAATAAGGCAGGAAGGGCAGAAATGGAGGAAGCCCCCCCACCTGCGCCTGGTGCTTTCCAAGGGCACTTCTCGAGGACCCCATGGGACTATATGGAGTAAGTCATGTTGGGCTGGTCGTGGCAACCTCCGATGATGATGATGGGAGAAGCAGAGACAGTCCCTAAGATATGATGGACCCTGGCCAGATAAAGTTTTAAAGGTCGGGACCAGCATCTTAATCAATTGGAAGCCAATGCAAATGCCGCAACACTGAAGGTGTTCTATGGCATTCTTTCATGGGCGTTCTTGTGAGTAGCCTGCCTGCCGCATTCTGAACAATACGGAGCTTTCGGGTCGTAGCCATTGGAAGGCCCACATACAGGGCGTTGCTATAGTCCAGCCTAGACGTGACCGTGGCATGGGTGACCGTTGCCAGAGCCTCGCCCGACAGGTAAGGTGCCAATTGCCTCGCTTGTCGTTCACCTTATGCCTGGAGGCTCTATCAAGCTGGCTACGTGCTAGTAGACTGAAGGTGAATCCGGCGAAGACTCAGATCCTTTGGCATGGCTGCCCGATATGTCTGACTTCATCCAGTCCAACCCTGTTCTGCCAAGAAGCAGGAATATTGCATTCAAAGCACCCCCGACAGATGGCCATCCAGCCTCTGTTTCAAAGCCTCCAAAGAAGGAGCCTCCACCACACTCCCTCCGGGGCAGAGAGTTCCACTGCTGAACGGCTCTCACATTCAGGAAGTTCTGCCTCATGTTCAGGTGGAATCTCCTTTCTAATTCCCGCTTCTTCTCTGTGCACAGAGGCTCAAAGCGGCTTCCATTGAAGTCCTTCCAGTACAATTTAAAATCTACTAATATATAAACATTACAACAGAATTTAAATATCATTAGCATTTTTTAAAATCAATTAAAATCCATAAAACGTATGGATATGGAGGAGGAGGAGGAGGAGGAGGAGGAGGAGGAGATGATGAAGGAGGAGGAGAAGGTGGCCATCCCGACATCCATGATCTGTTGGGCCAAAGAACCGGTTCCTGACCGTAGCTGTGCAAACCCAAGGCCAGGAAGTCCCTCCTGGGAACAGGTGTGAGTCTGGAACCCGCGAGACGTGCGTCTCCACCTGCCTTTCTCCCTGCGCGTGCACACACACACACCTTTTTGGAAAGATTGTCAAGTATCTAAACAGAACGTGCCCAGAAAACACAGCAGAAGGAAAAGACAGAACAGCCCTGGAGCCAAAACACGTTTCCCTCTGCAGAGCAACGGCCCTCGGCTCAGGAAGGCCTGCCATGGCCGAGAACGCACCTGGGCAGGTGCTCTTGGAACCTGGGCAGGCAGACCTTGCAAGAGGCCGCTCTTGACCAAGAAAAGATGGTTGTTTCCAGTCAAGGTGGACTTCCCACAGGCAGGGTTTTCTAGGCACACTTACTTCAAAGGGCGGGGGGGAGGTTACTATTGTTGTTGTTGTTACTTGTATCCTACTTGCTCTACAAAAGGGACTCAAAGCAGCTCCAAAACCAATACCATATACAGGCAGTCCCCAAATTACGAACAAGATTTGGAGCTTTGGATCCCATAAGAAAGGGCAACGCCCCCCCCCCCCCCGCCCCCAAAGTGGGGTTTCCTTTCCTCCCTCTGCTTCCGTTCAGAAGTTTTCCATCACATTCTGTCTCTTGATCATTGGATTTTGGAAAATTTGGCTTCTTGCGGTTCTTGTTATTATCCTTATTCCCAAGGATAATAACAACTCTTCCAGGAGTGGATTACCTTCCTTCCTTACTTCCTTCCATCCTTCCTTCCTTCCTCCCTTCCTTTCTTCCTTCCCCCTTCTATCTATCCATCCATCCTCAATCCTTCTTTCTTTCTTTCTTTCTTTCTTTCTTTCTTTCTTTCTTTCCTTCCTTCCATCCCCCTTCTCTTCCTTCCTTCTCCTTCCATCCATCCATCCATCTATCCATCCATTTTTCCTTCCTTCCTTCCTTCCTTCCTCTCTTCCTCCCTCCCTACCTCTCTCCCTCTCTCCCTTCCTCCCTTCCTCTCTTCCTTCCTCCCTCTCTCCCTTCCTTCTTTCCTTCCTTCCCTCCCTTCCTCTCTTCTTCCTCCTTCCTCTCTTCCTTCCTTCCTTCCTTCCCTCCCTCCCTCCCTCCCCTCCCTCCTCCCTCCCTCCCTCCCCCTCCCTCCCTCCCTCCCTCCCTCCTTCCTTCCTTCCTTCCTTCTTCCTCTTCCTTCCTTCCTTCCAAGAGGGAGATTCCTCTCACTTCATGTTGTCTCACCCATTCTTAACTAGGAGTCATTTGTATGTAAGTTGTTTGTAACTCGGGGACTATCGTATCCTAGATTTGGAAGGGACCCCCAAAGGCCATCTAGTCCAGCCCTGTTCTTAACTAGGAGTCCTTTGTAAGTTGGATGTTTGTAACTCGGGGACTATAGTGTCCTAGATTTGGAAGGATCCTCAGCTTTGCCTTGATGCACGGTGAACTGCAACTTCCATCCTGTTGAGCCAGTCCCCCAATCCCCTCCAGTGTGTCCAGTTGCTGATCAATTCCACTTTCTTTGTTGAGCGCCATAGAAAAGAGTCGGAGAGGGTGATGGGAGAGGCAGTGGGTGAGACTGCGCACATTCCACACCTGAGCCAACTTCGGCCCTCCTGGTGTTTTCGACTCCAACTCCCATCATTAGGAATCATAGGAGTCCAAAACACCGTGAGGGCTGAAGTTGGCCCAGGCCCTCCCTCCCTACCTGCCTGCCTGCCCCCCTCCCCTCAACCCGCATGCAGTCAAGCAGACATTCCTCCAAGTCTCTCCTCCCCCCCCCCCCAATTGCCGTGGGGCAAGGAGCAGCCCGGAGTCTGCCAGGCCCAGCGTTGCATTGCTCCCATTCTTGCCCTCCTTCTTCCTTTGTCGCTTATGGCAACTACGGGGGGGGGGGGGGGGGAGAGCGGAGAATGAACCTGCTTCACCTTGCCCCCCCCCCCCACAAGGTCAACACCTGAATGCCAGAGTGGGGCCTGGAAAACATAGCCTGAGAGAGAGAGAGAGAGAGAGAGAGTATTGTTGAAAGCTTTCATGGCCGGAATCACTGGGTTGTTTTTTCAGGCTATATGACCATGGTCTAGAGAAGCATTCTCTCCTGACGTTTTGCCTGCATCTCTGGCAAGCATCCTCAGAGGTAGTGAGGTCTGTTGGAATTAGGACAATGGGTTGATATATCTGTGGAAAGACCAGGGTGGGACAAAGGACTCTTGTCTGCTGGAGCGAGGTGGGAATGTTTCAACTGACCACCCTGATTAGCATTTGATGGCCTGGCGGTGCCTGGAGCAAACTTTTGTTGAGAGGTGATTAGATGTCCGTGATTGTTTTCCCCCTGCTGTCAGAGGAAAAGTGTTCTTGCCAGACATCAAGGGAACCACTGACCACATAGGGAAGCTGAGGAGGAAACACAGCCTAAAAACTATCTCCAGACCCACCAAGAAAATCCAACCAATGCTCCTACGTTCAGCAAAGGACAAGAGGGATCCTCTCACCTCGGCAGGAGTCTACCATTGTGTACCGTGCAGCTGTGGACAAGAAGTCTCCACAGGGACCACCACACGCAGCCGCATTGCCCAGGCACGGATCAAGGAACATGAAATAATAATAATAATAATAATAATAATAATAATAATAATAATAATGCTTTATTTGTACCCCGCTACCACCATCTCCCCAAGGGACTCGGTGCGGCTTACATGAGGCCGAGCCCACAATACATCAATACAAGCAATAACAACAGTAATACAAAACAGTAAAATAAAACTCATAAACAGAAAAAAGGATTGAACATTAACAATAACAGAACGACGTCTGAAAGGCACTTCAGAGAAGTCAGCCAGAGCAGAGCACCTGAGGAACCCACCTGGACACAGCAGATTATTATTGGAGAAGACAGAAGCGCTGGAAATGCCACTCTCACAACCACCATGTCAGGCCACACAGAGAAGCCGTGGAAATACACAAGAAGCATGTGGACAATTATAAATATATAATTTCAACAGAAAGGAGGAAAACATGAAAATGAACAAAATCCGGCTACCAGTAGTAAAAAAGCTCTAAAATTACTACAGCAAAACAACAGAGAGGAAACAATCACAGACATCTAATCACCTCTCAACAAAAGATTGCCCCAAGCACTGTCAGGCCATTATATGCTAATTGAGGTGGTCAGTTGAAACATTTACACTGAGCTCCAGCAGACAAGAGTCCTTTGTCCCACCCTGGTCATTCCACAGATATAGAAACCCATTTTCCTCGTTCCAACAGACTTCACAACCTCTGAGGATGCCTGCCATAGATGCAGGCGAAACGTCAGGAGAAAATGCCTCTAGAACATGGCCATATAGCCCGAAAAAACCTACAACAACCCAGTGATTCCAGCCATGAAAGCCTTCGACAATACATCTAATCACCTCTCAACAAAAGATTCCCCCAGGCACTGCCAAGCCATCAAATGCTAATTAAGGTGGTCAGTTGAAACATTCCCACCTCGATCCAGCAGACAAGAGTCCTTTGTCCCACCCTGGTCATCATTCCACAGATATATAAACCCTTTTTCCTACTTCTAACAGACCTCACTACCTCTGAGGATGCGTGCCATAGATTCAGGCGAAATGTCAGGAGAGAATGCCTCTAGAACATGGCCATAAAGCCCAAAAAAACCTACAACAACCCTGTGTTGCCGGCCATGAAAGCCTTCGACAATAAATCCAAATGTGTTTAGTAGGGCGGGTGCTTTTTTTTTTCTAATTTGTCCATATATAATAATGCGTATTCCAGGTGGCCTTGGATTCCATTGCATGATACCCAACGACAATAAAAGCTAGAATTGTGGGAGTTGGAGTCCAAACACCTGGAGGGCTGAAGTTGGCCCAGGCCTGGTCTACACTGTCATATAATGTGGATTATCTCCTTTGATCGCCTGGATGACGGGGCAGCGTAGAAGGGGCCTTGCTCGTGACTTGGGGACTGCGTGTACCAACGGAGGCCTTCTCCTTGTGTTGGCAAACACAGCACCTGCTTATGTTTTGGTGCGCCACACACACGTGTGCGCATGCAGAGCCACAGGGAAGTGTGGGGTGATGCACAAAAATGCACTCTGCGGGCCGGCGCCTTCTCTCTCTCCCGAAGGTTCCCCATCGGTCAATGTCAGCGTGCGGACAAACAACCCCCCTCCGTCCCAAGTGTCTTGCAATGTGGGCATAACACGGCCGGGTTTTATTTGCAGGATTTCCCAATGTCACAACACTGGACGTGTTGATGTTTGTGTCTTCTAAAGGGGAAAACGCGCGGTGCTCTCGCAGCCGCAGGGCTTTGGAGGTGCGCAGGAGTGTGCAGAGAACGGCCTCCAGTCGGGTCTGCTGTCAGCTCTGAGAGTTCTGCTTTGTGTGTGTTTTGTGTTGCAAAGAGAAGCCGCTCTCTGTCCGGATCAACCCAAAACAGTGGCTTTGCTGTGAACCGGGAAGCGCAGAGGCGTGAGTGTGGCAGGCGTTGCCACGAAACCTGAAATGCCGCCGGTGGAGATGAAGCCAGGGCTGCTCCTCCTCGGAAACACTTCCACACCGCTCACAATCGCCCTTCGCCATCGACGCCAGGCCAGGAGGGATGCGGTGTAGATGTAGAGCAGGGGTCCCCAAACTACGGCCCGCAGGCCACTTCCGGCCCGCCAAGGGCACTTATCTGGCCCACGGAGGAGGAGCGCCCACCCCCCACAGACCTGACACTATCTGTCAGGCCCGATGGGCAGCGTGAGCCAGCCAAGGGCAGCTGCTCTGCGGGGCTTACTCGTGTGTAAAGCACCTCGCAAGGTGCTTTACTCGCGAGTAGGCTGCACAGGGCTGCTCCTCCCTTGGCAGGCTCACGCTATCCGTCTGGCCCAATGGGCAGCGTGAGCCAGCCAAGGGAGGCTGCCCCGGCGCTCCATGCAGTCATGCCAGTGGCCGCATGACCTTGGAGGTGTCTACGGACAACGCCGGCTCTTCGACTTAGAAATGCAGATGAGCACCACACCCCGGAGTCGGACACAACTGGACTTCATGTCAGAGGAAAACCTTGAACTAGGAAAATTGTGGAAGATCCAGGGTGGGAGAAAGAACTCTTGTCTGTCGGAGGTAGGTAGGAACATTTCAGTTGGCCACCTTGATTGCCATTTCATAGCCTGACAGTTTTTAGGGAGAGGTGATTAGCTGGCCCTGATTGTTTCTTGTCTGGAGTTCCCCTGTGTTTGAGTGTTGTTCTTTATTTACAGTTATAATTTTAGAGGTTTTTTTTTAATACTGGTAGCCAGATTTTGTTCGGACTAGAAAGAGGAAGATTTCCCATTCTCTGCTCCTGGAATTAATGCCTCAAGAGGGCCAGAAAGAACCCTTCCACACCGCAACATAAGATATCTGCCATGTGCAGAGGGAGTTTTTTATTGATGATTTTTTAAAAAAAAAAACGATAGTCCGGCCCTCCAACGGTCTGAGGGACAGTGAACTGGCCCCCGGTTTAAAACGTTTGAGGACCCCGATGTAGAGTGTCACACACGCAGGGGCGGCTCAACCCTTACGCAAAGTAAGCCTTCGCGGCAGAGTTGATGTTGCCCAGGGGTGGGGGCGCTCTTGAGGCGCTCTTGGGGGAAACAGACCTTGACATATGCGAGTTGGAGTTACTGGGATGTATAGTTCACCTACAATCAAAGAACATTCTGAACTCCACCAACTGGGATGGAATTGAACCAAATATGGCACACAGAACTCCCACCACGAACAGAAAATATAGATCAGTGATTGGGTTGGGGGGTGGGCGCCAAAATACAGTTTGATTACCATTGAAAATTACCTCTGCACGCACGCTGCACATTTTGTGCCATTGCTGCATTCTGATAGCGTTGGAATTGTTTGCATCGCCACAAGGAGTCCACAACAAACAACCACCTTTGCTCTGAAACTGCGGCCAGTTTCAATATAGAGTGGCCACTCCAAACCTCTCGTGGCCCATGGGACGTGTTGTTCTCCTTTGCCGTAGTCGCCCCATTTCAGTTTGTAAGTCCCTGTATTTCGTGCCATCTCCATGCCCATGACACACAACTCTACTACTGTATTGTCATGGCCGGAAACACTGGGTTGTTGTAGGTTTTTTCGGGCTATATGGCCATGTTCTGGAGGCATTCTCTCCTGACGTTTCGCCTGTATCTATGGCAAGCATCCTCAGAGGTAGTGAGGTCTGTTGGAACGAGGAAAAAGGGTTTATATATCTGTGGAATAATGTCCAGGCTGGGACAAAGGACTCTTGTCTGCTGGAGCGAGGTGGGAATGTTTCAACTGACCACCTTGATTAGCATATAATGGCCTGGCAGTGCCTGGAACAAACTTTTGTTGAGAGGTGATTAGATGTCCTTGTTTGTTTCCTCTCTGTTGTTGTGCTATTGCAATTTTAGAGTTTTTAATACTGGTAGCCAGATTTTGTTCATTTTCACGGTCACTTCTTTTCTGTTGACATTGTCCACGTGCTTCTTGAGGATTTCAATGGCTTCTCTGTGTAGTCTGACATGGTGGTTGTGAGAGTGGTCCAGCATTTCTGTGTTCTCAAATCATATGCTGTGTCCAGGTTGGGCACAGGGACATCTAATTACCTCTCAACAAAAGATTGCTCCAGGCACTAACAAGCCACACCAAACAATTGCCAGGCCATCAAAAGCTAATCAGGGTGGTCAGTTGAAACATTCCCACCTCGCTCTAGCAGACAAGAGTCCTTTGTCCCAGCCTGGTCATTCCACAGATATATAAACCCACTTTCCTAGTTCCAACAGACCTCCCAACCTCTGAGGATGCTTGCCATAGATGCAGGCGAAATGTCAGGAGAGAATGCCTCTAGAACATGACCTACAACAACCCAACTCTGCTGTTCCTTAGAAAATAGCAGGTAATAACGGAAATGGAGCCCAGTGGCCTCTATCAGGACTCTGATGAAGTCTCTAGTCCTGACATGGGCCAACTTCGGCCCTCCAGGTATTTCAGACTTCAACCCATATACATATACATATACATATATACACACACACACACGTGTGAATATGTTAATATATATGTGTGTGTGACAGAGAGTGAGGTTGAAATCCAAGATACCTGGAGGGCCAAATACAATAAATTATTATCATTATTGATAATGCTTATTGCTTTTTGGTTATTTTTTGCTTTTGAGTTTTATTTTATTTTAACTGTTTTGTATTGATTATTTGTTATCGCCTTTGTTTATTGATCTGCTGTGGGCTCGGCCTCATGTAAGCCGCACCGAGTCCCTTGGGGAGATGGTAGCAGGGTACAAATAAAGATTATTATTATCATTATTATTATTATTATATAATGACATTATATGTGTGTGTCAATGTGTGTGTATCACTATGCAACATAATCCTTGTTCCTGGGTTAGAAATGTGATTATTTCCTAATTGTTTCTATCAGAAAAACATGGGAAAAGTTTATTAAATTGCAAAACTGCAAAAAAGGGAGACAGTTTGTGGCCAAACAGAGTTTGTGGAGTAGAACGACTTTCAAAATAAGGGCTGAACAATGAAACAGGAAATAACCCTTTCAAACCAGGAACAGAAAAAAAATCAGATTTTGTTCCATAGTATTTAATAATAATATTATTATTATTATTATTATTATTATTATTATTATTATTATTATTATTATTATTATTTCTACAGCGGGAGCCTCAGGGCTCAGAGCTAAGCCTTTGTCGCCCTCTGCAGGCCATATGTGGAGAAGCAGGGAAGCCTTCCAAGGGATTTCGGAGGGCGGGAGAGGCAGAATCAGGGCGGACTAGATGGTCTTCGGGGTCCCCCTCCAACTCTTTAAGATTCTATCACACCCCCCCCCCCCATGAGCTCAACCCTGATACGGCCTTGGAGGAATGGTGTCAAAGCCACACCCACAAACCAAACGCAAGCAGCTTGTGTTGCTGTAACATTTTATATTTTTGCGCCTCTCGTTTCGTAGTCCAGGATGGACAATGTGTTTGAGGCAAAAGAAATACCACAGAACGGAATGGGGAGGGGGGAAAATATAGTGGTTAAGGCACCCCCCCCCCCACGCTCCTGCCCCCAGTTCCTGAGGGACGGACGGAAAAAAAATGTGCAAATGCGGAAGACGCGCAAACTCACACGCATAATAATACTGTTTGGAACCAGGGAAAGCGCAACGGAGAAAACAAAGGCACCCAAGGCGGGCCAAGGCTGCCCATTCCGTGCAGAGATAGGCAGCAATGCCAGGCCAGTCCATGCATCCAAAGAGCTGCACCTCTCACTGGTCTGTTTTGGAATACAACTTCCATAAGGCTGTTAGGAATTGTGGGAGTTGTAGTCCAAAACACCTGGAGGGAGGGCCGAAGTTGGCCCATGCCTGCTGCAGACCATCTCCCTCCTCTGAACACAGGGCCTCCTCTTCTTCCTCTTCTTCCTTCTGGCTTTGGAAAGAGCAGGTCTTCCTCTGCGCCGTCACGGTCACCGCCGCATCCTCCTCCTCCTCGTCCTCAAACTGCAACCCCGGCTGCCTTCGCCAAGCCCAAGGCTTGCACCAGCTCATCGCTGAGGCCGTTCTTCAGGGTCCGCCTCACTGGAGGAAGAGGAAAGACAAAAGGAAGAGGGCGAGGAAGAGGTCACTGAGGGAACTTGCATGGGCGGCCGAATACCTTGCCTTTTGCCAGCGGACTCAAGGCAGTTTACAACAGCGTGGAAACGTACAATATTAAATATGCCCTGATTAGCACTGAATGGCCTTGCAGCGTCAAAGCCTGGCTGTTGCTGTCTGGGGGAATCCTTTGTTGGGAGGTGTTAGCTGGCCCTGGTTGTTTCGTGTCAGGCATTCCCCTGTTGTTTGAAACAGCCAATCAAGTCAGAAACAATAAATAAAAACAACCACAACATAAGAAATAATAGTAACCAATCCAAAAAGTAACCCAAAGTTATTAAAATTAAGGACTTAGATAAACAAAGTGTAACATATCACAAACATTTGCCACGTAAACAGAACTCTGACAAATGTTTGTGATGTGTTACACTTTGTTTATCTAAGTCGTTAATTTCTAATAACTTTTGGTTACTTTTTGGATTTGCTATTATTATTTTTTATGTTGTTATTGTTTTTATTTATTGTTTTTGACCTGATTGGTTGTTTCAAACAACAGGGGAACTCCTGACATGAAACAACCAGGGCCAGCTAACACCTCCCAACAAAGGATTCCCTCAGGCAGCAACAGCCAGGCTTTGAAGCTGCAAGGCCATTCAGTGCTAATCAGGGTGGCCAATGACAACATTCACACCTGCCTCAAGCAGACAAGAGTTCTTTCCCCCACCCTGGATATCACTCCACAGGTATACAACCCCCATTTTCCTAGTTTCCAACAGACCCATCAACCTCTGCTATAGATGTGGGTGAAACATCAGGAGAGCATGCTTCTGGAACATGGCCAGGCAGCCTGCAAAACTCACACCAACCTACTGTATTATTTACATAAGGAAGAACTTTTTGACTGTGAGAGCCGTTCAGCAGTGGAACTCTCTGCCCCAGAGTGTGGTGGAGGCTCCTTCTTTGGAAGCTTTGAAACAGAGGCTGGATGGCCATCTGTCAGGGGTGCTTTGAATGCAATGTTCCTGCTTGGCAGAATAAGGTTGGACTGGATGATGGCCCAGGAGGTCTCTTCCAACTCTTGGAGTCTAGGATTCTATCAATACTATATTGCATTACATTATAATATTATTATCAATATTATATGTATTTACTATATATTATATTAATAGCATAGCACAATATTAGTATTATATATTGCTATATTATACTATATCACTAGACTGCATTATTAGTAATATTACATGTAATATGCAATATACAATTATTATACTATTATTATATATTATTATATTGTACTATATTATTACACCACAATATATATATAATACACTACCAATATATTATACTATTAGGATTATATTGGACTATATCATAAGTTGTAATATATATAATATATAATATTATAACATTATTAATATTATATATAAAATATTTGTATTATTGCAATATTGTCAGGAGTCAATTTCTGACGTCATGACGATATCGCAAATTCCCTCCGTGACATCCTGACTGAATCATCCCGGCTGAATCAATTCTCTCTGTGTGACATTTTGAAGTTAGCCGAGGCCGCTGGAAACCTTGTATTGGAACTTGTGAAGCAACAAGCTCTAATAAGGAAACTGAGAAGAGGGGGAGACGGGCAGGAAGGGTGTATAAAAGGAAGTGGTGGTGGGGAAAAGTCCGCAGTGTCTTCCTTTGCTGCAGAGATACAAGCAATATATCCATTTCAAAGCACAAACGGCTTGTGAGTGGTTATTTAATATTGCTAGATAGATCCTACAGTCTTATAATTACAATGTTGTTATTTCTGTATATTATTATTGGCATTTCTATATATTATGACTATTTATATCATTATTGGGTTCCCAGATTGGCTCCCCCTCCCCCCCAACACACACATACACACAAAGGAAGGGGAACTCACGGGACTTGCGGTTGAGCCTTGACCGCTTGCGCTCCTTCCCAGCGCCCGGCCGTGGAGGGCTGCTCTGTGTGACGGACTTGACCAGCCGGTCCATGATCTCCTCCTCCTCTTCCTCTGAAGGGGAGCCGACGGGGGGCATGCGCTGGGGGGGCTCCCCCTCCCCCTCTGGCTGGGCGGGGGCCGCGCTGGGGGAGCTCTGCTTGGAAAAACCTGGATGGGGGAAACGCAAAGAGAGCAGCCTCATCAGCACCACCCCAGAGGCACTCACCGCCATGCCTGCCTGGGGTGGGTGGACTGAATCAGACAGTCACAGCAGAAGAGAGACAGAAAGAGAAGTTCCACCACATGGTCACTGCTTTTAATAGATTCCTTATCCCAAGATCCCCTTGGCTGACCTCTGCTGCCCCGGGACCGGCGTCCGGAGGGCTCCGAGGGGGCGATGAGGATGCTGGCCATGCTCTGGTGCCCGGCTTCGTCCTTCTGCTGGAGGCGGGCGGAGAGCACGGCGGGCGGGGGGCCCTCTTCGTCGGCCTTGTGGGCGACGGAGAACCTCTCCATCTGCGAGAGAGGAAGAAGCAGCAGCAATGACGGGAGGGCACTGGCACGTATGTACACAACTTTGGCCCTTGTGGGACTGACTCCCACTCCCACAATTCCTAACAGCTGGCACTTACTCCATTCTGATTGTTTACAGCCTGGCCATCTTTACAGCAGTTTAACGTCACTCCGGTAAGTTTTATTGAGTCTGAGTGGATGTTTTTATATGCGTATGTGTTTTACTTTGTTGTATTTTAGATTGTGCTTCATTTTAATGTTTGTTTTTAGGCACTTTGTGTTGTCTGTCCCTTTGGGGAGATGGTGGCGGAATATAAGAACAAAATTGTTGTTATTGTTTGTGTTATTGAAGGGCCGGAATCACTGGGTTGTTGTAGGTTATTTCGGGCTATATGGCCATGGTCTAGAGGCATTCTCTCCTGACGTTTCGCCTGCATCTATGGCATCACAGACCTCACTACCTCTGAGGATGCTTGCCATAGATGCAGGCGAAACGTCAGGAGAGAATGCCTCTAGACCATGGCCATATAGCCCGAAAAAACCTACAACAACCCAGTTGTTGTTGTTTACTCCTGTGAGGGATGGATTGTTTTTCTGGCGCTAATCGCAATAGAGCCAACACCCCACCCCCCACTCCCAACAACACCACCACTCTCCCCAATGGGCACATGGATGCCGGCCAACCTCGGTGATCATCCTCCCGCGAGTCTTGCTCCGCTCGCGATGTGCCGCCCGTTTCTTGCGTTGCTGCAGGACCCGCTCGCGACACGTCCGGAACTCCAGCGCAAACTCCCGCAGCGTCCGGCAGAAGTCTGTGGTCCGCAGCTCCTGCGCTGAGCGCCAGTCGTAGCCCAGGAAGCGCAGGAAGGAGCGGAACCTGCAGAATCAGAATAGGAGGAGGAGGCCCCTTGCGTGAGACCCTTTTGCATCATGGCCCCACCCCTTTCAACTCAGGTGCTCCCGGGACAATTAGAGGCAATCACTTTGACCTCCCCTCCCCTTCCCTTTTCCTGCATGGCAGAAGGGAACTACATATCCTCTCTCTTCCAATTCTTGGATGCTGTGACAAGCCCCCCCCCCATAAGACTGTAGGTTTTTTATAGCAATATTAAATGATCACTCACAAGCCGGTTTTGCTTTGAAATGGATATATTGCTTGTATCTCTGCAGCAAAGGAAGACACTGCGGACTTTTCCCCACCACCACTTCCTTTTAGACACCTTTCCCGCCCATCTCCCCCTCTTCTCAGTTTCCTCATTAGAACTCGTTGCTTCACAAATTCCAATACAAGGTTTCCAGCGCCCTTTGCTGGCTTCAAAACGTCACAGAGAGAGAATTGATTCAGCCAGCATGATTCAGCCAGGATGTCACGGAGGGAATTTGCGATGTCTTTATGCCATCGGAAATTGACTCCTGACACCCCCCCCCCCAACTCTACCTGTTGAGGACGCGCCTGTGCACCACCTTGAGGATGATGATCTTCTGTGTGGAGGCCTGCAGGAAGTCGGTCAGCTTGGCCTTCAGGGCCGGCTTGAGGTCATGCTTGGCCACCGCCTTCAGGCTCTCCCAGGCAGCCCGGCACCTCCGCTCCAGCTGCAGCAGCCCTTCCGCCAGCTCCTCAAAGTCCACCTAAAGAAGCAGGGTGAGCGGGGTCAGCTCCCATCTGTCAGCTCCAGCTTCCCATGCGGGGACATCAGAGAAGCCTCCCACAGGATGGTAAAACATCTGGGCAACATCCCCTGGGCAATGTCCTCTGGGCAACGTCCCCTGGGCAACATCCCCTGGGCAACGTCCTTGCAGACAGCCAATTCTCTTACACCGGAAGCGACTTGCAGTTTCTCAAGTCGTTCCTGACATGAAAAAAAACCTAATGGAGGTGGAACAGAGGGAGGGAGAATGGGAAGACCATGGGGGCTGTGGCCCCATTTCCTGTCCTCTCCCCCCACCATCGGGAGGAAGCCCCCCCCAGCCTCCCCCTCCTCACCTTGGCAGAGCGCGTGATGGCGGGAATCTCCGAGTAGAGGTCCGTGGAGTCCGGGAACTTCTCCACCACGAAGTGGCAGAGGTGGTGCAGCAGCGTCTGCCGGTGGACGGTGTCCTTCACCTCCGAGACCTTGGCCAGGTAGCTCAGCTCGAAGCCGCGGCTCTGTGGCAGGAGGGCTGGGTCAGGGAACATGCGCAGGTCCCTCCCAAAAGACGAAAGGAGTGGACCTCCCCTCTAGAGCAGGCGTGGGCCAACTTCGGCCAACCCTCCAGGTGTTTTGGACTCCAACTCCCACAACTACCAAGCCCAAAACGCCTGGAGGGCCAAAGTTTGCCCATGCCTGGCGTAGGCCAACCGCTTGCTAACTGCAAGGATCTGCAGCAAAAGCGTCCGTAATGCATGCCCATTTCTGCTCTGATCAAACATCTTGGAAGACTATCTTTCACTGGCCAATGGCTCCTAAGACACACCCCACGCCTTCCCAATATTCAATCCAAGTCTCCTCTCTTGCCATTTAAACCCAGTGATTGAACTGGACACAATGACAACAAACCCTCCAGATATGTCAAGCTCTCCTGTCACCTCTTTGCCTTTTCTGGTGCAAAGAACCTGTCCCAAACACCTCTTTGTTTACCTGATGCCTTCCCCTCTCTAAGCCTATTGTTGAAGCCGAGCATGACCCCCCCCCCCGCTAACAAGGGATGGTGACTTATAGTTCTGCAAAGGACAAAGGTACCAGACTGCACAATAGGGGTTAAGTCTTGGTCAATTTGTCAAGGCCTTAACAAACAATGAGGACCCCATGAAACTTTGGGAATGGCTAGACCTTGGGGTCTCTGCCTCTCTCTCTCTTTCGAGAGAGAGAGCTGTAGTTTTCCAAGGACCATGGGACCGGCTTCCATCCCAGTGCTGCAGGGCTTTGCATCTTGGCCCAGTGGAACTCCATAGACTCCCTTTGGTGGCTTTTTGAATTCTGCTACATTCCTGGACTTCACTCTCTTCAAGGACTCGCTCCCTACCCATGAACTTTCTTCAAGACAACTTATGGATTCATGCTGTGTCCTGATATCGTCTGCTTTTTATAATTGGTATTATTAATCTCTCTCTGGGGTCCCGGATGGGAAGAAAGCTGCATATGATTTCCGTGTGTATAATTTCTATATGGTTTTTATGTTTCCTTGTATTCTTGACCCTTTGCCCCTTCTCCCTCCAAAGAAATATGTAAGGGAACCCCCTGGCCTTCAGAAACAAAAGACTGAAACCTCCCACCAAAGACACATTTGCATGGATAAAAGAAGGAGATTCTTATCTCTAGCCTCGGAAGATGGCCCACTAGAGTAAAGAATTGTTTGACAAAAGTTTCTGTAAGATAAGGGGAAATCTTCCCCTCTGCTTTTGTTTACTTAGCATTAACCTCAGGCTGCCATCATTGTTCTCCTGTCTCACAGCCAGGAAGGATCAGGACACATGGGCTCTTTGTCTCACAGAGCACATGGCATTCCTTTGTTTAAAGATTCCTTCCCAGATTCCTTTGTGTTCCATCATCCCGCCTCCATCTCTCCTGATTGGCTGTCGCCACCAGGTGGCAGAGGTCTCCCCATTGGATCCTACGGACCACTGGAGCTTCCTGATTGGTCCAGAGGTGCCGGGGGTGGGAGGGCTGCCTCCCAGGTGTCCACCCATCACCCAATCACAGCAGGGAACAACAGGGAAGCCGGGGCGGGGAGTTTGAACTCTGCAAATTTGAATTTACTATAAATATGACTGCATTGGTGTATTCCCCTCATGCTTAGCTTGGCGAATGATTGCAGCTTTGCATCCGGTTTCAGCTGAATCGCATTAAACCTCGATGGCTTTTCTTCAACTGGTGAGACTTTTCATTGGGAAATCAGGGAAAAATATGGGATGCTTCTCTGTCTTGCCAGGGAAAAAAGAACTCTTTGAGGAGTCTAATTGGTCTCTGCCTCCTGGCAAAGACCCCTAAATTTTAGCTCTAGAACATTGTGAGGAGGCCAGGCATCCCTATGGCATTCTTGGGCCAGGGGCCAAAACACAGTCACCCCCATCCCCATAGCCTTGCCCCCCTCCTTCTCACCTGGGATCCGTTCAGGAAGTTGCCCATGGCCAGGAGCGTGGCAAGGATGCACTTGAAGGTCCGGTTTTGGGCCAGCTGCTCCATCCCAAGCTTCAGGTCATACAGCGGCTCTGCAATCTCCTGCAAGGGTGAGGGTTATTTTTGAGCCCAACAGCTTGGATTCCCCGACACATTTCGGTCTCTTCTTCACCCACCCCTCTTCCCCTGCTGCTCTGTGCATCTCTGCGGAGGGGCCCCGACCTGCTCCATGGTGTCGTAGTCCAGCTTGAAGGCCCAGAGCTGGAGCCGTGCCTGGAGCTCGGCGATGGAGGAGAGCGCCAGCAGGAACTGCTCCGCCGAGCCCAGCGGGAGGTCCGGGCTGCCCAGCTGAGCCTCCTGGATCCGCTGCCGCTCCTCCTCCGTCGGGACCATCGTCAGGATTTTCTGCCGAGAAACAAGGACACGTCTGAGATGCGCGGCCGAAGCGCATGGCCCCGCGTCCAGGCGCTCCCCCACAGGTTGCTTCCATGCATCACGATGGGAGCGGAGCGGCACTCTCTCTCAAGGGTCCCCATGGGATCCCCAGGGCCAAGTCTCACCTCGATCCCTTCCTTGTTAATGGCGAACTCGTCAAAGTTGAGGATGGCCTGCTTGATGATGTGGACGGGCGGCAGGACGGTCAGCCCAATGTTGATGGCGTTGCTCCGCTTGGGGTCCAGCACCACCAGCAGCTTCTTCCCATCTGCTGCTTTCTTGGGGGCAGCCCGGGACACGGAAGGAAACACATACAGGCACATGTTATTATTATTATTACTATTATTAAACTATTGCTATTATTATTATGTTCATTTATCTCTCCATGTTGTTGTTGTTCATTCGTTCAGTCGTCTCCGACTCTTCGTGACCTCATGGACCAGCCCACGCCAGAGCTCCCTGTCGGCCGTTACCACCCCCAGCTCCCTCAAGGTCAGTCCAGTCACTTCAAGGATGCCATCCATCCATCTTGCCCTTGGTCGGCCCCTCTTCCTTTTGCCTTCCACTTTCCCCAGCATAATTGTCTTCTCTAGGCTTTCCTGTCTCCTCATGATGTGGCATTCAAAGGACTTCAATTTTGTCTCTAGTATCTTTCCCTCCAATGAGCAGCCGGGCTTTATTTCCTGGAGGATGGACTGGTTGGGTCTTCTCGCAGTCCAAGGCACTCTCAGCACTTTCCTCCAACACCACAGCTCAAAAGCTTATCTCTCCATAAGGCCTCATTTATTATTATTATTATTATTAATAATAATAATAATAATAATAACCTGCTTTTTCTCTCTGCAAGGAGACTCATATATTATTACCATTATCACTATTATTATGTTTATTTACATCCCTTTTTCTCTCCATAAGGCCTTGTATATTATTATTATTATTATTATTATTATTATTATTATTATTATTATTATGTTCATTTATATCCTGCTTTTTCTCTCCATAAGGAGACTCAAACATTATTATTATTGTTCATGTTTACCCCACTTTTTCTCTCCATAAGGCCTTGTATATTAGTATTATTATTATTCATTTTACCCTGCTTTTTCTTTCCATAAGGAGACTAAAGTATATTATTATTATTATTATTATTATTATTATTATTATTATTATTATTATGTTCATTTATACCCTGGCTTTTTCTCGCCATAAGGAGACTCATGTGTATTACAATAATTATTATTATTATGTTCATTTATATACTGCTTTGTCTCTCCATAAGGCATCGTTTATTATTATTATTATTATTATTATTATTATTATTATTATTAATATCCTGCTTTTTCTCTCTGCAAGGAGACTCATATATATTACCATTATCATTATTATTATGTTTATTTACACCCCCTTTTCTCTCCATAAGGAGACTCACATATTATTATTAATGTTCATGCTTACCCCACTTTTTCTCTCCATAAGGCCTTGTATATTATTATTATTATTATTATTATTATTATTATTAATTTTTACCCCGCTTTTTCTCTCCATAAGGAGACTCATGTATATTATTATTATTATTATGTTCATTTATATCCAGCTTTTTCTCTCCATAAGGCCTTGTATTATATTATTATTATTAATATTATTATTATTCATTTTTACACCGCTCTTTCTCTCCATAAGGACACTCATATATATTATTACCATTATTATTGTTGTTGTTGTTGTTTATTTATACTACAGTTTTTCTCTCCATAAGGCCTTGTATATTATTATTATCATTATTATTATTATTATTATTATTATTATTATTATTATTATTCATTTATACCCCACTTTTTATCTCCATAAGAAGACTCATATTATTATTATTATTATTATTATTATTATTATTATTATTATTATTCATTTTTACACCGCTCTTTCTCTCCATAAGGACACTCATATATATTATTACCATTATTATTGTTGTTGTTGTTGTTGTTGTTGTTGTTTATTTATACTCCAGTTTTTCTCTCCATAAGAAGACTCATATTATTATTATTATTATTATTATTATTATTAGGTTTATTTGCACCCCTTTTTCTCTCCATAAGGAGACATATCTGTACTCTAACGGGATGACCAGGAGGGAGGGGGTCAAGGTCCGGCCCTACCTTGCTGCCGAGCGACTCCTTGGCCTTGGACTCGAAGAGGTGCCCCAGTTTGGCCGCGTCCACCTCCACCGCCTCCAGGGAGGCCCACAGCGTGGCCGCCCCAAAACGCCCTCCGCCGCCTTGGCCCTCGGGGTCTTTGATCTCCTTCCAGAAGAGCTTGACCATCTTCTTCTTGGCCAGAGAGGGAGTGTCCTGCCCGAGGGCCAAAGGTGGGGGGCCGGGGGGGAGGAGGGGAGGGGGAGGCGGAGGAGGGGGGCAGCCAGGGAGGGGAGGGGGTGGAGGGGGCGGGATTCCGGCCAACCCAGTGGCCCCCCAGGACGGGATCAGCCCCTCCTCCTCCTCCTCCTCCTCTATGACATCTTTGTCTTCCTCTTCACCCAAGTCGGAGAAGTCCAAGTCCCGGATCTTGAGTGGCGGAGGGCCAGAGGGACTCCCAGCGTCCTTCCCGGAGGGGCCCAGCAAGGTCCGCTCCAGGCTCTGCAGGCTGGACTCGGCCTCCAGGCTGAACTGTGCCCTCAGCGCCCGGACAGCCGGCAACTGGGCGACCTCTTCTTCAGGTGGGACCCCTCGGTTCTCTTCTGTGGGCAAGAGCGGGGGCTGTGCCCATGGAGGCGAATGCTGCTGGTGCTGGCATGGGGGGCCCTTCTTCTTCTCAGGAGGAGACGGGGTGCTCAACGGAGAGGGGCCACGGCTGGCAGGGGACGGCTCCTCGACCTCTTGGGGATGGCAGGGGTCCGCAACCGACGGGGCCCGTGGCTCTCCCTCGTTGGCCCCTTCGCCCCACCTTCCTGAGGACAGAGAGGGAGGCATTACGGCCAGATACGGACATAATAATAATAATAATAATAATAATAATAATAATAATGATGATGATGATGATGATGATGTTATTATCATCATTCTAACACAGGCAGGTATTTATTTATTATTTATTGACAGTATTTATATTCCGCCCTTCTCCTCACCCCGCAGCAGGGGACTCAGGGCGGATTACAGTGTACACATATATGGCAAACATTCCATGCCAATTTTGACATACAACGTATACAGACATAGACAGAGGGAAGATGATACTGAAAGTACAGAAAGCCTTGACAGTGACCTGACCCGGCAAGCTTGTCTTGATTTCTGTGTCAGGCGGAGTTCTTGCCTGGCTGGTAGACGAGAAGCCAGCTTGGGGAAAGGTCATCACAATGTTTTCATGTTTATTATTTATTGATTTATTTACAGCATTTCTATTCCGCCCTTCTCCTCACCCCGCAGCAGGCGACTCAGGGCGGATTACAGTGTGCACATATATGGCAAACATTCCATGCCAATTTTAACATACAACATATACAGACATAGACAGAGCCTATTTAACTTTTTCTGGCCGCCAGGGGAGCTGTCACTTTCAACGTCCATCTGCGACACTGATGAAGCACTTCCGCATTCCCCGCATGCTTCCCCGCTGGAATGCTTTGCTGGAGTCTTCTTTATGGCCTCATAAATCAGTTAATTTAGCCTCCCCACACTTTAAGGTGGTACCTAATTTTCCTACTTGACAGATGCAACTATTTTTCGGGTTGCAAAGGTCGACAACGGGCTACACAATTGGTTGGAAACCCACTCCAACCCAGGCTGGCTTCGAACTCATGACCTTTTTGGTCAGAGTGATCTTAATGCAGCTGACACTCAGCCAGCTGCGCCACAATCCCGGTAAATTCTCTGGTGTGATATAATGGTCTCCCAGCATGAAAACTTTTTGAACATGGGTATCTTCAGCACCAAAAGGCAAGCCCAGGGTGCAAAGGATCCACCCGCCTGCGCCCGCCTCCCGTCCGCACGGCCTCACCTGGTCCGAGCTGCTCGGGGCCCGGAGCGGCCTCCGCCAGCACTTCCGCCCGGCCCTGGGAGATGGCAATCAGCTTCTCCTTCTGGGAGGCAGCCAGGTTTTCCAGGAAGCGGGCTCTGCGATGGGGAGAAGGAGGAGTGACCATCACAGCCTGCCTTGCTTTGTGGAGGGAAGCCCGGTCCTCCCCTTCCACACAGCGAGGCTGTCCCCCACCCCACTCCGCAGAAACAACAGCATGAAGCCAAAGCCAAAACCTCTCTGCCCGTCAGGTGCTTTGGAGGAAGGGGAGGAAGTCCATGGCCCACCTGACCCCAAAGATGGGGAGCCACCACCAAGGCAGGTCTGGCTCTGGGGGCAAAACTCACACTGGTCCAGTCCTTGGGTCAGACTTGATCCCAACCCACAGAAGCCGAGGCCTCTGCCCGGAACCCCGCTCCATGTGGTCTTGGGATGAGAAAGATTTAATACCTGCACCACCCGAGTGTAAGTTTTATTAGAATGTCATTTTGAGAAAGTTAAGGAAAGGGCGGAGGTGAGGGGGTCAGTGAGATTTTACAGGCATTTCCGCCTGAATGACGTTGTTTGAGACAGTGATGGGTGTCATATAATCAGGAAATGAACTGGGGGGAGGGAGTCCATGGCCCACCTGACCCTAAAGGTGGGGGGCCACCACCAAGGCAGGTCTGTCCCTGGGGGCAAAAACCCGCACTGGGTCAAACGTCCAGTCCTTGGGTCAGACTTGATCCCAACTCACAGAATTATTATTTATTACTATTTATTTATGACATTTATATGCCGCCCTTCTCACCCCGAAGGGGACTCAGAGCAGCTCGCAAGTAATATACAATACAATAAATAAAATAAATACAATATCTTCCTGGACCCCTCTCTTCATTCTGGCCCCAGAGGATCAGTTGATGTTGAGGGGGGGCTCCCAACTGAAGCCGATGCCTCTGCCCGGGACCCCGCTCCATGTGGTCTTGGGATGAGAAAGATTTAATACCTGCACCACCCGAGTGTAAGTTTTATTAGAATGTCGTTTTGAGAAAGTTAAGGAAAGAGGGGCGGAGGTGAGGGGGTCAGTGAGATCATACAGGCATTTTCGCCTGCATGACGTTGTTTGAGACAGTGGTAGGTGACATATGATCAGGCCAAGACACAAAACCCATGATGCAGATCATTCTTAACGTGGCGCTCTTTCTATTGCACCCCTCATTAATGCCATTCTGTGAATTACACTATTGTATTGTAACTCTCCTCATTTGATTAGAAGATAAACATGAGCAAACGTTATCCCTCCAGGACTTTTGGACTTTGTAATGGCTGTTAGGAATTGTGGGAGATGCAGTCCGAAACTGTCAGGTTTTACAATGTATTGTAATGTAATTTAGCTGATTCATGCACTGCTAATGGGCTTCTATTGGAAATGCTGAGTCATGCATTAACTGTATATAGGGAATCATTTGGGGAATGTGTTCTGGCCTAGTCCAGGTGATTGTGAATGATGTAATCCTGGGTCTGAGTTAAGTTAATGAGTTGGGAACCAATCAGAGATTGCTATGTGTAATTGTATAGAATTGTATATAAGGAAGTCATGTACAGTGTATCCTCTCTTCTTGTGCTGTGATGCTGTTCGTCGCAGACCAGGAATAATAATCTGTCAGGTTTTACAATATATTGCAATGTAATATAGCTGAGTCATGCACTGCTAATAGGCTTCTATTGGAAATGCTGAGTCATGCATTCACTGTATATAGGGAATCATTTGGGGAATGTGTTCTGGCCTAGTCCAGGTGATTGTGAATGATGTAATCCTGGGTCTGAGTTAAGTCAATGAGTTGGGAACCAATCAGAGATTGCTATGTGTAATTGTATAGAATTGTATATAAGGAAGTCATATACAGTGTATTCTCTCCCTCTCCTTGTGCTGTGATGCTGTTCATTGAAGGCTCTATGTAATTGATTAAAAGAACCTGTCTGCTAAGACAAGATATAACTGTGCGCTGTGGTAAGTTTGTAATGTCATCTAGACTGGGGGAAAGACAATGGTAAAATTGACAATGGCCGGGCATGTGCTCAAGTGTCTGTAAAAGAGTTCCAGAGTGACTGCAGGCTGTGGGAGCAGTTGACTGAAAATACTGTGCAGGAAGAAACTACTGGAAAGCGCTGAAGTTGTGCAACTGATCTGCTGCTGAATTGTGAAACTAATCTCAACTGGAGGGACAAATTTTGCCCATGCCTGCTATAGATACTAGGGGGTTATGGGGCCTCCAGCCTGAACATTGCCAACAGTCACAAAGGACCCTGAGTTTGCATTTCCATCCACCGCAGAACTGCAAAGCCCAGGCGCCTGGGACAGGGAGCGAATTCTCTTGCTTTTGGGACTAGTCCCGCAGTGCCTGCTTCAGTCACCAGGTGGCAGGCTTCCCTTGCCCACAAAGCCCCGTTCTGGCCACACGCTGCCGTCCATCTACAAGCAAGGCTTGGCTGAAGCGCACACTCACTGGCTGGCTCTACTTACTCAAAGCGCTTCAGGACAGGCCTGTCCCCCCCTAAGGCGGGGGCGCCCTCCTCTTGCCTGGGAGAAAGAGTCAGTTAGCCCCACGGGGCAATGGGGAGACACAACGCCATGCAACCCCCTTCCCGTCCCCAAAAGCTCCACGCCAAAACATTACGCGGCACAACACCATTGCTGTTCCTGGGTTATAAATGTCCTTTCCTAATTGGTTCCATTACAAAAACATGGGGGAAGTTTATGCAATTGCCCAAACTTTGCCTTTGCGGGAGGGGCTGGTGGGGAGCAAACACTCCCGCAAGTGCCCTCAATGTGAGAGGAACGGTGAACCAAAGCGACTCCATCTTGTTGGTCTGTCATTATGGGTGTCAGGGAACACATATTCTATTCAAAGATGCAGCCTGCCTCCCTCACAAGGGAAGCAAGTGTTACACAGCTTACATAGGAAACGGCTGTGGTCGGCCATTACTGGAAGATGTTTGCAATATCGCCATATATGGGACACACCTCGGAGTTGTTTACTACAACAGAAATCTTGTGGTAAGATATTCTGGGGGTTGTTTATGCTAAAGGAAATGTTTGTTTAATGCTATGCCAAATAAGGGAAAAGGGGAACTTTGAAAGTTGTCAACAAGTAGGGTATATATGTTGGACGTTCGTCCCAGGTAGGCGCGGACAATTTTGTGTGTTATGCTGTTTGTCCGTCTTCCTATTGCGCAATATGAATAAACCGTGTTTTGCCCTAAGTTGTTTGGACTTTGCTTCATGATCCAAAGCAGCTCAGCCAAGGACCCAATTGGTAAGATTTGGGAATACCGGGGAGATTTCCCTACAAATGCTTTGCCTGCCTGTCCTGCCCTTGCTCTCTTCCTCCTTCTCCCTTTTATGATACACCCCTCTCTCCCCCAATTAACATTGGCATGGATCTTTGCATCTCTTCTAAGAAGGGAGTGGTGCTGCAATGCATTTGCAGTTCAGAAGTGATAAGAGAGGGCTCTCCTCCTTCGTCCCCCAGTTCAGTCCAGTCCAATCCCAGTTGTTGGTTGTGTAGTCCTGTTGCCTGCCTTCCGGCATGGGCATAGAACATGGCGTTGCTTCCTGGGCTTATGAGGACATTGGGGAATCTATCTTTTAGTCTCTTTTCTTTTGGATTATATCTTTACCATATATCTTTACTATATATACCTCCGGAAAATCCTGCAAATCTCCTGGGAAGACAAGTGGACAAAGGTCAGTGTGCCGGAAGAAGCAAAGACCACCAGCATTGAAGCAATGGTCCTCCAACATCAACTCCGCTGGACCGGCAACATTGTCCGGATGCCTGACCACCGTCTCCCAAAGCAGTTGCTCTACTCCGAACTTAAGAACGGAAAACGGAACGTTGGTGGGCAGGAAAAGAGATTTAAAGATGGGCTCAAAGCCAACCTTAAGAACTCTGGCATAGACACTGAGAACTGGGAAGCCCTGGCCCTTGACCGCTCCAGCTGGAGGTCAGCTGTGACCAGCAGTGCTGCAGAATTTGAGGAGGCACGAGTGGAGGGTGAAAGAGAGAAACGTGCCAAGAGGAAGGCGTGTCAAGCCAACCCCGACCAAGATCGCCTTCCACCTGGAAACCAATGCCTTCACTATGGGAGAAGATGCGGGTCAAGAAGAGGGCTCCACAGCCACCTACGGACCCACAAGGAAACCCATAATGGAAGACCATCTTACTCGTCCAACGAGGGATCGCCCAAGTAAGTAAGTAAGTAATCTTTGATATACTGAAACTAAATTACCCGTACCTCTGTGGTATTTTTGCACACGCTTGCATGAGTAAACTTTTTTGTTATTAGTGCCGGTTTTGATTTGGCGCACTAATAATAATAACAATAATAAAACTTTATTTATACCCCGCCACCATCTCCCCAAAGGGGACTCGGAGCAGCTTACATGAGGCCAAGCCCAACAACACATCAAAAACAACAAGCAATAATAAAATAACAAGCAATAAACAAAATAAACAAGTCGACCATAACACACAAGAATTAAAAAACCTATGGCTAGGCCAAATGTAGGAGTTAAAACTTTAAAAATAAATGCTGGACATGAACAGAGGATTTGGAGGGATTCAAAAGTAAAGAGCAACGCCTGGCTTTCTCTTCAGAGACCCACGTGCATTTGGGACACGTGTTCCCAAATGTTTGCCACCTTGGGAGTGGGCTCAAGAAGGAAACGGGTCTGCGCTGAGGCTTCCCGGGAGACGGCGTGGTCAGGCGCATGGCGTGAATGGCTGTCCGGAGGAGGAAACGCAACCAGGAGCAGCGGCATGGCTGTGTCCTCCTCTGTCTGCCCCTCAGGCAGCAGGAGACCCCTCCATGGAAGCAGCAAAAGGCCAGAATCCCCCCTTGAGAGACCCCTCCCCAAAGGAAGAGAAGTTTGCACCCCCACAAAGGAACCCCAGCTGATTACGTGGCACAACCACAGGTGCCCACCCAGTACACGCAGCACTCAGTGCAATGCAGGTGGGGGTCCCCTCCCCAAAATGGGCCCCCTGCCCCTAATCCGGCAGTGCAACACCTACACACACAAACAGTCATGCCAATCTACACCACGCCACATGCCACACCAGTGACTTACCAAGCAGAGGCGGATTCGCGGAGTCTGCAAGAGGGCAGGCAGCAGAGAGAGACAGAGAGAGCAGAAGGGCTGAGGTTGCAGGAGGGGAGACCAAGGGAGCCCACCCACTCACCCACCCCCCATCTCTACCCTCAACACCCCCCTCAGTGCCAAGGGTGGTGCCACTCACTCCGTGGGCCGATCTGCAGAGAAAATAAGAGGGCAACAAGGGGGTGGGGGGAGAAAGCTCTTGCAAGGGCAGGGACCCCATGGGGGTGGGGGGAGTATGCTCCCCCTCCCCCTCCCCCTCTAGACATGCCCCCTGTCACTTTCACAGAGGCCACTGCAGCTCCCACCACTCAGAGTCAAGGAAGGTCACACGATTCCTCCTCGTTTTGCAAGAGGAAGGGAGCAGGACCTACTTGAAGACGCTCCTCTCGCCCAGGCTGGTGGGGGTCTCCCCTCCACTACATCCTCCTCCTTCGACTGGTCCCACCAACAGGGAGGAGAGCTGCAGGCCGGACACGCAGGACACGCTGCTGTGGGTCGTCCTGGGAGAAAGGAATGCGAAAGAGCTAGGTGGAGCTGGACGGAGAGGAGCTTCGGCCCCTTCCCACCGAGCCCGCGCTCCCCTTGACTCACGGCATCTCCTCCTTCTCCACTTTGGCTGCGACCGGGGGATGCTGGGCGCTGCCGCTCTCCACGGCCGATGCCGCCAAGGCCGAGGTGTACCCAAGGGAGCGCCGCGGCCCCCGCCGGCCCTCCTCCCCCTTCCTGCGCTCCTTCCCGGGGGGGCCCTCGGGGGGATCCTCCAGGCCGTCTTCGTACCGCAGGGTGCTCTGCGAGGAGAGGAAGAGGAGCGGGATGCCATGGGACCCTCTCCTCAAGGCCCAGCGCTTTGTGCAGACTCGAGAGCATGCAGGGGCCCACTTCGGCCCTCCCTCCCGCCAGGTGTTTTAGACTCCAGCTCCATCAATTTCTAACAAGTAGTAGATGGTGAGGAACTGTGGGAGTTGGAGTCCAATCACCTGGCGGGAGGGCCAAAGTTGGCCCATGCCTGCTCTCAAGTCTGCTGACCAGGATGTCATGAATTGGCCGCTCTCGCAGTGCAAGCACCATAACCATTTGGCTCTCAACATCCAAAAGACCAAGGTTTCTTAGAGTAGGATACAGAAGGAATAGATCAGAAATCCAGCCTTTTGCTATCAATGGAAATCGAGTGGAGAAGGTGGCGAGGTGTAAGTTCTCGGGTGCTCCATTGGTTCATATCCTCTTCTCCATCCATCCATCTGTACATTTCTCTCTTTCTCTACCACCTGCCTTTCTCTATCTACCTCTCTCTCTCTCTCCCCCTCCCATCCATTCAACAAAACATTTCCCTTTCTTTCTTTCTTTCTTTCTTTCTTTCTTTCTTTCTTTCTTTCTTTCTTTCTTTCTTTCTTTCTTTCTTTCCCTCCCTATCCACTTAACTATCCATTTCTTTCTCTGTCTTCCTCTATCATCTACTTATTGATCCACCTCTCCATCCATCCATTCACCAATACATTTCCCTCTTTTCCTCTATCTCTTCAACTGTGTCTCTATCTCTCGGTTTATTAATCCATCCATTCTTTCTCTATCATCTATCTATTTATCTACCAGCCCACCTATGTGATCCTTTATCCACTTGTTCATCAATAGACTGGCATTAATAGGGGCTGTGAAATAGCCATCCATTCACCAATACATTTCTCTCTTTCTCTATCTCTTCACCTGTGTCTTTCTCTATCTATTTATCTACCAACCCACCTATCTGATCTTTTATCCACCTGTTCATCAATAAATTGGCACGAGGGGCTGTGAAATAGTGACAGGAATGTGGGAAGATGGGTATTTTGTTTTTGTAATTCGACATATATTATGCCTATTGGGGGTGGCATTTAATTCTGCTGTACGACATACAAGGACAATAAAAATAATTATATTCTTTCTCTCTCTTTACTGAGCTATTTACCTATCTATTTATTTCTCTGTCTTCCTCTGTCATCTACTTATTGACCCACCTCTCCATCCATCCATTCACCAATACATTTCTCTCTTTCTCTCTCTCTATTCACCTGCGTCTTTCTCTATCTATCTATCTATCTATCTATCTATCTATCTATCTATCTATCTATCCACCAATCCATCCATCACCAACATATTTCTTTCTCTGTCTCTTCATCTGTCTTTCTCTATCTATCTATCTATCTATCTATCTATCTATCTATCTATCCATCCACATCCATCTACCAATCAATCCATTTATCCATCCATCCATCCATCCATCCATCACCAACACATTTCTCTCTCTGTTCACCTGCGTCTCTCTATCTATCTATCCATCCATCCATCCATCATCCATCCATCACCAACACATTTCTTTCTCTCTCTATTTACCTCTCTCTCTCTCTCTCTCTCTATTTATCCATCCATCATCCATCCATCACCAACACATTTCTCTCTTTCTCTATCTCTTCACCTGTCTCTATCTGTCTGTCTGTCTGTCTGTCTGTCTGTCTATCTATCCATCCATCCATCCATCCATCCATCCATCCATCACCAACACATTTCTCTCTTTCTCTATCTCTTCACCTGTCTCTATCTATCTGTCTGTCTGTCTGTCTATCTATCTATCTATCTATCCATCCATCCATCCATCCATCACCAACACATTTCTCTCTTTCTCTCTCTCTCTTCACCTGTGTCTTTCTCTATCATCCATCTATTTATCTACCAGCCTACCTATCTGACCCTTTATCCACCCGTTTATCAATAAATTGGCATGAGGGACTGTGAAATAGTGATTGGAATGTGGAAAGATAGGTATTTTGTTTTTGTAATTCGACATATCCATCCATTCACCAATACATTTCTCTCTTTCTCTCTCTATTCACCTGCGTCTTTCTCATTCTATCTATCTATCCATCCATCTACCAATCCATCCATCCATCCATCCATCCATCCATCACCAACACATTTCTCTCTTTCTCTCTCTCTCTTCACCTGCGTCTTTATCTATCTATCTATCCATCCATCCATCACCAACACATTTCTCTCTTTCTCTCTCTCTCTTCACCTGCGTCTTTATCTATCTATCCATCCATCCATCACCAACACATTTCTCTCTTTCTCTCTTTCTATTCACCTGCGTCTTTATCTATCTATCTATCTATCTATCTATCTATCTATCTATCCATCCAATCCATCCATTTATCCATCCATCACCAACACTTTTCTCTCTTTCTCTATCTCTTCTCCTGTGTCTCTATCTATCTCTATCTATCTATCTATCTATCTATCTATCTATCTATCTCTCTCTATCCATCCAGCTACCAATCCATCCATTCATCACCAACACATTTCTCTCTTTCTCTCTATTCACCTGCATCCTTCTCCATCCATCCATCCATCTACCAATCCATCCATTCGTCCATCCCTCCATCACCAACACATTTCTCTCTTTCTCTCTCTATTCACCTACGTCTTTCTCTGTCTATCTATCTATCTATCTATCTATCTATCTATCTATCTATCTATATCCATCCATCCATCCATCCATCCATCCATCTACCAATCCATCCATTCATTCATCCTATCTATCTATCTATCTATCCATCCATCCATCCATCCATCCATCCATCTACCAATCCATCCATTCGTCCATCCCTCCATCACCAACACATTTCTCTCTTTCTCTCTTTCTATTCACCTGCGTCTTTATCTATCTATCTATCTATCTATCCATCCATCCATCTACTAATCCATCCATCTACCAATCCATCCATTCATCCATCCATCACCAACACATTTCTCTTTCTCTTTCTCTCTTCACCTGCGTCTCTATCTATCTATCTATCTATCCATCCATCCATCCATCCATCCATCCATCTACCAATCCATCCATTCGTCCATCCCTCCATCACCAACACATTTCTCTCTTTCTCTCTTTCTATTCACCTGCGTCTTTATCTATCTATCTATCTATCTATCCATCCATCCATCTACTAATCCATCCATCTACCAATCCATCCATTCATCCATCCATCACCAACACATTTCTCTTTCTCTTTCTCTCTTCACCTGCGTCTCTTATCTATCTATCTATCTATCTATCTATCTATCCATCCATCCATCTACTAATCCATCCATCTACCAATCCATCCATTCATCCATCCATCACCAACACATTTCTCTTTCTCTTTCTCTCTTCACCTGCGTCTCTATCTATCTATCTATCTATCTATCTATCTATCCATCCATCCATCCATCCATCTACCATCCATCCATCCATCCATCTATCTCTCTATCTCTCTATCTCTCTATCTATCTATCTATCTATCTATCTATCTATCTATCTATCTATCCATCCATCCATCCATCCATCCATCCATCTACCAATCCATCCATTCGTCCATCCCTCCATCACCAACACATTTCTCTCTTTCTCTCTTTCTATTCACCTGCGTCTTTATCTATCTATCTATCTATCTATCCATCCATCCATCTACTAATCCATCCATCTACCAATCCATCCATTCATCCATCCATCACCAACACATTTCTCTTTCTCTTTCTCTCTTCACCTGCGTCTCTATCTATCTATCTATCTATCTATCTATCCATCCATCCATCCATCCATCCATCCATCTACCAATCCATCCATTCGTCCATCCCTCCATCACCAACACATTTCTCTCTTTCTCTCTTTCTATTCACCTGCGTCTTTATCTATCTATCTATCTATCTATCCATCCATCCATCTACTAATCCATCCATCTACCAATCCATCCATTCATCCATCCATCACCAACACATTTCTCTTTCTCTTTCTCTCTTCACCTGCGTCTCTATCTATCTATCTATCTATCTATCCATCCATCCATCCATCCATCCATCCATCTACCAATCCATCCATCCATTCATCTACCATCCATCCATCCAATCCATCCATCCATTCACCAATACATTTATCTCATTCTCTATCTTTTCACTGTGTCTCTATCTATCTATCTATCTATCTATCCATCCATTATTCCATCCATCACCAACACTTTTCTCTCTTTCTCTATCTCTTCTCCTGTGTCTCTATCTATCTCTATCTATCTATCTATCTATCTATCTATCTATCTCTCTCTATCCATCCAGCTACCAATCCATCCATTCATCACCAACACATTTCTCTCTTTCTCTCTATTCACCTGCATCCTTCTCCATCCATCCATCCATCTACCAATCCATCCATTCGTCCATCCCTCCATCACCAACACATTTCTCTCTTTCTCTCTCTATTCACCTACGTCTTTCTCTGTCTATCTATCTATCTATCTATCTATCTATCTATCTATCTATATCCATCCATCCATCCATCCATCCATCCATCTACCAATCCATCCATTCATTCATCCATCCATCACTAACACATTTCTCTCTTTCTCTCTCTCTATTCACCTACGTCTTTCTCTGTCTGTCTATCTATCTATCTATCTATCTATCTATCTATATCCATCCATCCATCCATCCATCCATCCATCCATGTACCAATCCATCCATTCATTCATCCATCCATCACCAACACATTTCTCTCTTTCTCTATCTCTTCACTTGTGTCTTTCGCTATTATTTATCTATTTATCTCCCAACCCACTTATCTGATCTTTTATCCACCCATTCATCAAAAGATTGGCACGAGGGGCTGTGAAATAGTGACAGGAATGTGGGAAGAGGGGTATTTTGTTTTTGTACTTCGACATCTATAATGCGTATTGGGGGTGGCATTTAATTTCATTGTAGAGCGTACAATGACAATAAAGCTATTCAGTGTCAGGGGACACTGCAAGGCGGAGGGGGTGGAGGAGCAGCCGCAGAGCCCACCCCACCCCCAAACTGGGGGCGTGGCCTCACCTCGTAGATGGCCAGCTGGTGCCGGAGCCCCGGGTCGGTGCCCTTGCTGGCCATGTGCTGGGCGATGATGCGCTCCATGCCCTGCTGCTCCAGGCAGTCCGTCACGTCGTAGAAGGAGTCCTGGTCAGGGAGGGCGGCCAGGGTCTGTGTGACACCAACGGACAGTCAGCGGAGGGAGGAGGGGGGTTCTGCGGCCCCATTGCGACCCCCGTACACACGTCCCTCCCCCTCCAGACCCACCTTGTTGATGAGGGTCATGGCAAAGACCTGAAGCTCTGAGTCCGAGCCACTCTCTGGCTCCAGGATGGCCACAAGCGGGGACCACGGCAAGCTGCCTGCAAGGAAGAAAGAACGAAGACGGTGTCAGGGCTCGTGGTGAGGAGGAAGATGAAGGTCTTCCTTGCCCAGCGTCCGAGTCAGGCCAGGACTGAAAGCTCCAGAAAGCAGAACCAGGCATGTTAAGCTCTTAAGGCTGCAATTAAGGACTGGAGCCATCACCCAGCACAGGAAATTGCATCTAATCGCTTGGCTGTGAGGAACAAGAACAGGGGAGTGCGCTTGGGAAAGTGGCATAAAGAGCTGGAGTCGGGAGCTAGCAGTTTGCTGGGAGCAACGTCATGGAATTGCTAGAGCCAGATCTCTGTTGGTGAACTTGTTGGGGTTCAGCCTGTGTGTGAACCTGAACCTGAGTCTCTGATTGTATTTCCTGATGCCAATGAAGATGTTGATTCTGAGTGCAATGTAGAAGATGACGGTTTGTGGAGTGAAACTCCTGCAGCCTTGGAAAGTGAAAGTCCAGAAAAAGAAAAGAATTCAATGCACTGGTGGTTAAACTGAAGAGCAGAGGAACCCCATTTCGCTGGCTGTTTCCACAGGGGATCTCCTTCTACCATAAGGCAAAGAGACACTCTATTACAGATTCAGGGAAGGTTGAACAATTTCTAAGGAAATATGCCCAGGATTTCCCGGATGGAGAAAGACTGCATGCAGGCGATGAGAGACAAGGACATGGAAGGGGTAAAGGGGTGCTACAGGAAAGGAGAGAGCCAGAGCGGAAGGAAAATGTGAAGGAGAGCGCTCAAATGGATGAAGAAAAAGAGGAAAATGATGAAGAAGAAGGAACAGCGGGGGAATAGACTAGTAAATAATGGAACATTAAGAGCAATGTAATATGTATCAGGAAATGTAATGTATTTTCTTTTCTTATTGGAAAGGGTGGGGGGTGGGGGGGATAGGATGGGGTAGAGTAGATTAAAATGTCTATACAAAGTGTAAAAACTATAGCTTCCAACATTAACGGTTTAAATAACGGCTATAAACGCAAGAAAGTGGTTCATTACTTGCAGGAAATCAAACCAGACATAGCATGTTTGGTCGAGACACATCTGATTTATGAGGATAGTCACCTGTTAAAAAAGGAAAGGTTGGGCCAATTATTTACAGCCTGTAACAACAAAAAGACCAATGGAGTACTGTTCTATATAAGAAAAGAACTGACACCAGAGAAAATATTTTGTGATGAGGAAGGTAGAATATTAATAATAAAGGTGTGTATTCAAAAAAACCCTGTACTATTAGTAGGAGTGTATGCTCCCAACAACAAACAAAAAGTATTCTATAAAAAACTAACATGCATATTAGCAGAATATGGTGAAAAGGAAATGTTATGGATGGGGGATTTTAATGGAGTCATGGTGCCCAAAGAGGATAGAGATAGTAAAGCAAAAAAGGACAGAAAGGAAGGCAAACTCCCGGGATCCTTCTTAAGGGAAATCCAGCATTGGGAACTTTATGATATTTGGAGGGTCCACAACCCAACAAGAAAAGAGTATTCATATTATTCACATAGACATGGCACATCCTCAAGAATTGACTTGATATTTGGTACTAAGGAACTAGTGGGGAAAACAGAGAAAATTGAGTTATTACCTAGAGTATTAGCCGACCATAACCCAATATTAATGAAATTAAGAGTGGGATACAAAAGAAATAGAGCTTGGAGAATGAATGATTACATTTTGAAAGTTAAGTCACATAGAGCGTCATCTTCTTCTTATACAACCTATTAAATAATACTAAATTATATATTCATTTAACATTGAAATATTAATATAAATGACACCTTACAGCAAGTCATCATTCTGGAATTTTTTAGAGGTTCAAATCATTAATTAGATTCTTCGCTACAACCACAACTCTATTTTAAACTTAAAAACCTATTCAACTTATCTTTTCACATTCCCATATCCATCTCCCACTCCCCATGCACCCATATATCCTCCCTTTCCTTAAACCCCCTCCCCCTCTCCCCTCCAACATGGCCATATAGCCCGAAAAAACCCACAAGAACCTAGTGATTCCAACCATGAAAGCCTTCGACAATACAAGGAAAATGATGTTTAATAGATACAATTTTTTTGAAAACGCAAACTAACCAGGGAAATTATTAGCTTGGCAAATAAAAGATGTAAAGAAAAAACCACTGATAATGAGAATAAAAAATAAAGGTGAAATTATCACTGATTCACAACAGATACAAAAACTATTCGAAGAATACTATGCAAACCTATATAAAAGAACTCAGGGGGAGATCAGGACAATCTCGCAGTATGTAGAGGAGACAAATTTAAAACAAATCTCAGAAGCAATGAAAGCTGATTTAGATAGAGAAATCACACCAGAGGAAGTAATTAGGACAATAAATTTGGCTAAAGTAAACAAGTCCCCTGGGGCAGATGGACTCTCAATCCTATATTATAAAACATTTAAGGAAGAGCTGGTCCCATTGTTGGTGTCAGTGATGAATTCGGTAATGAAAAAGGGGGAACTTCCAGAATCATGGAAGGAATCCATAATTGTTTTAGTCCGCAAACAGGATAAAGATTTAGATTTAATTATATTTTATAATTTATATTTTATAATCACAGTTCAACAAAGATATTGGTCTGTAATTTTTATTATAAAATATTCGCCACTATATTGGCAAATAGAATTAAGCAAGCACTGGCACAGTTAATACATAAAGACCAAGTGGGGTTCCTCCCAGGAAGACAAGTAAATCAAAACATCAGACTGATACTGAACACCCTGGAAATAGCAGAAAAAGACCCAAACAGAGATCTGGCATTGTTCTTCATTGACGCAAAAAAAGCTTTTGATCATGTTAGTTGGGCTTATTTGGAAAAAGTGCTAGAAAAATTTGAAGTTCGCCACCAATTTAAAAGGGCAGTAGGGGCAATATACACCAATCAAAGAGCAAGATTAAAAATAAATGGTCAACTATCAGACTACATTGATATACAAAAAGGGACAAGACAAGGCTGTCCGTTGTCCCCACTATTGTTTATTATGGGATTAGAAATCTTAAATGTAAGGATAAGGGAAGAGAAAGAAATCACCGGTTTAAAGATCAGCGGCCAAGAACTAAAAATTAGGGCTTACGCAGATGATATAGTCTGTATCCTAACTAACCCACTACAAAGTATTAAAAAACTATTGGATACAATCCAAAGATATGGTGACATATCAGGATTTATCATAGATAAGGAGAAATCTAAATTTTTAGTAAAAAATATAGATGTTAAAAGTCGCAAGAAATTGGAGGCCGCAGCACACTGCGAGGTGATAATGAAAGTAAAATATCTAGGAATATGGCTTTCAAACAAAAATATCAATTTATTCCAGGATAATTACATTAGAACATGGGAAGACATTAAAAAAGATCTCCTCAGATGGCAAACAATCCCTCTAACTTGGATGGGCAGAATTGCAGTAATAAAAATGATGGTACTCCCCAGATGTTATTCCTGTTTCAAAATATACCTATTATTAAAGAAACAAAAATCTTTGAGAAATGGAAAAGAGAGATTACTAACTTTATTTGGGCTAGAAAAAGAGCGAGGATAGCATACCGAAATTTAATTGATGATAAAGGAAGAGTGGGGCTAAGCTTACCCGATTTAAGGACCTATTATGAGGCTGCAGCAATGTCCTGGCTGAAAGAATGGATAAAATTAGAAAACAAGACCCTACTAGATTTGGAAGGATTTGGATTACGATTCGGCTGGCACGCATACGTGGAGGTGATAATGGAGATAAATTAAATAAAGATTTTAATAAACATATAATTAGAGGGGGACTATTGGATATTTGGAAAAAAGTACAGAAAAGGGATGGAACCAAAAAAACCCCTTTGGCTGAGACCACTAGAAGCAGTCACAAGACCAACCTTAAGGGTAGAAACAAGAACATATAAAGAATACCTTATTAGAGAAAATGAAAAGTGGAAATTAAAAGGGCGGGAAGAATTGGAGATTAATGATTGGTTTCGTTATCACCAACTGCATGAAAGATACAAAAAAGACTTGAGGATTGGCTTTGCAACCAAAGAATCAGAATTGGAAAGAATATGGGAAAAGGAGGATAAAGGGTTAATCTCTAGATTATACAAATACATACTAAGCTATAACATGGAGGACAACAGAGTCAAGAC
>NW_026847993.1:2271270-2299080 GCF_025583915.1 Anolis sagrei ordinatus | reverse complement strand
GTTCTCCTGCTTCCAGTGGCTTTGTTCCAAGGAGTTTTTCTAGTGTTTCCAAGTACGGTTAGTGGATTGCTAACAAGTTCCGGGTCTGAGCAGTTTTGCTGTGGGTTTTTGATCCTGTTCATGGACATTTCTTGTTGCTGATTTTACCTGTGGCTTTTTACCTTTGCATATTTCTTATATTTTGTACTCATCTTTCATCAATAAAAAGGATTGGTTTTTCCTGAAGTCAAGTGTGGTGGATTGTTGTCTGAGGGTCCAGTTTCCTGCTCTGGGTTGCAACAGAACTCTTGGATTGGACTACCGCTTGAATTGGTGAGATTGCTTGATTTTTCCTGACAGCATGGGCAAACTTCTGCCCTCCAGGTGTTTTGGACTTCAACTCCAGTAGGCTGTTAGGAATTGTGGGAGTTGAAGTCCAAAACACCGGGAGAGAGGGACGAAGTTGGCCCAGGCCTGGTTTGATAGGACACACTGAATGTGCCTTTTGATTAACTTGTTACTGTCTAAATAAATTAGTTGTTTGGCCCAAGCCTTTCATTTCTTTGAGTCAGAGGACTCCCAAAACAATGCTTCTGAACTCTCAAGTTAGCCAAAGACCTGCTTTCTGGCCCAATGAGCGCCAAAGAGGACCATCATTGCAAGCAAGTCTCTCCTCAGGCTGGATCTGTTGTGGCTGAGATGTTCTCTGATGATGAGGATGATGGGATTCAGATTCCTGGCTCTTTTTCTGTGCCTCAGATCTCTGGGCCTGCTTCTAGGTCTTTTTCTGAGGCTCCCACAGACAGTGCAGAGTCAACACAGCGGTTCTCAGAAGAAGAAGAAAGGAATGCTAACGAAGTAGATAGCGAAGAGGTAGAGAGGCCTTTGCCTCCTTCCCACGCTGATAGTGAAAGTGCAGAAAGCCTTGATAGTGACCTGACCCGGCAAGCCCATCTTGATTTGCAGTTCAGGTGGCGTTCTCGTCTTGCTGGCATACGAGAAGCCAGCTCGGGGAAAGGTCATCGCAATGCTTTCATGTTGGTGAGAGCATAATGTTTTCATGTTATAAAGGTATTTAGGCTTCTTGCAAACAAAGAGAAAGTGTCAGTTCAATGTAGCTTGTTAGCCTGAAAGCTTCATGGAATAACCTTAGCTGGAAAGCAGCACGCTTGGGATTTCTTGCATTGTGATTCTTGGGTAATTGTTTCCTTGCTTGTACCTTGAACTCTGTTTTGAACTTTGCCTATAGGATTGTGCCTCTTGTTTTTACCTGAACATCTTTGGAACTATATTCTGCATTTAACCTAAATCTTTGGAACTTTACAGTGCTTATTCTTTATTTTGACTTGGACTTTTGTGTGGTGCTGTTTGGAAGCAAGGCAAAGCTTACTCTGAGTTGCAACAGGATCTACAGCCAATGCGGATGAAGGGTCAATGCTGCTAACCTTCCCCTGTGACAGCCTACCCCAGCGGTCACTCACCCCTGGCCTGCTCCGCAGCCGCGATGGCCTGGATCAGCAGCCGGGCATTCGACTCGGTGTACTCCACGAAGACAAGGAGCAGCTTCAGGGCCGTCTTGACCACCAGGCGGTACTAGGAGGAGAAGAGGGGTGCTGTCATTCAACCCTCTAGGGGGTCTCTCTTGACTCATACTCCTCCCTTGGAGGCGGAGCTTAGGACAAAGTCCCGCCCACCACAAGTCCCGCCCTCTTCCTGGGGTTGTGCACCAAGCAGACGAATATCCACCTTGTCCAAAAAGGGACCAACCCAATAGGAAAAAGCCACCATCCTATTGGACCTCAAGGCAAGAAAGAGGACTCACCATGCTTCCACAGAGCGTGTAGAGCCATTGCACCGTGGCGTTGTGGCCGATCACTCCCATCATCCCGTCCACAAACAGCATGATCTGGCTCAGCGCTGGAAGGAGAGAGGTCCTGTGAGGGGGGGCACCCCACTTTTGCAGGAAACCCCCTGAAACGACACCCTCCTCCTCCTCCTCCTCACTGGTTTTCCCCTCCCCTGGATTGCTGGCTTTGGGGAAGCAGCATGACCCGATCCTCTTGGCATTGCAAAGGCAAAACAGGGAGACCCTCCCCCCTCCCCCACAAGCCTCCTTGTGGGTTTAACTGGGGCAACACCTTGATAAGAGACCCCTCTCCCCCCCTCCCAGACGCAGGCGTCTCACCTCGGAGGATGTAGTTCTGGTAATTCTGGTCGGCCTCGGCCCCCACCGTGATGAGGCAGGTCAGCCCCCCCAAACTCACAAACTCCGGCACCAGGTCCTTGTCCTCCTGCGGCAGAAGGTCAGGGTCGGGGTCAGGGGACAGGGTCAGGTTTAGGATCAGGGGTCGGGTTTAAGGCAGGGGTCATGGCCATGGTCAGGTTCAGGGTGGGGATCTGGGTCAGGTGTCAGGTTCAGGGATCATGGCCATACTCAGGTTTAGGGTCTCTGTATAGCGACCTCTTTTAGGGTCCCCGTTCAGGGCCAGGGGTCATGGCCATGGCCAGGTTTAGGGGTCAGGTTTAGGGCTAGGGTCATGGCCATGTCAGGTTCAGTGTTGGGATCAGGGTCAGGTGTCCGGTTCAGGGGTCATGGCCATACTCAGGATTAGGGTCTCCGTATCGCGATCTCTGTTTAGGGTTTCCATTCAGGGCCAGGGGTCATGGCCATGGCCAGGTTTAGCGGGATGTAAATAAACATAATAATAATCATAACAGGGTCAGGATTAGGCTCAGGGTCAGGATCAGGGTTGGGGTCACATGTCAGGAATCATGGCTATGGTCAGGATCATAGTCAGGGATTATGGCCATGGTTGGGGGTCAGGTTCAGTATTAGGGCCAGAGGTGAGGTATAATGACCATGGTTAGGGGTCAGGTTGAGGGATCATGTCCAGGGGTCATGAGTTAGAGTCAGGGGACAGGATCAGGGGTCAGGTTTAGGGCAGGGGTCATGGCCATGGTCAGGTTCAGTGTTGGGATCAGGGTCGGGTTCAGGGATCATGGCCATACTCAGGATGAGGGTCTCCGTATAGCGATTTCCGTTTCGGGTCCCCATTCAGGGCCAGGGGTCATGGCCATGGCCAGGTTTAGCGGGATGTAAATAAACATAATAATAATCATAATAGGGTCAGGATTAGGATCAAGGTTGGGTTCAAGGATCAGGTTCAGGGGTCACAGCCAAGTCTAGCCACTTTGAGTCTCCATATGGAGAGAAAAAGCCGGATATAAATAAACATAATCATAATCATAATGATAGAGTCAGGGTTGGGATCAGAGGTCAGGTTTAGGGTCAGGATCAGGATCAGGGTTGGGGGTCAGGTTCAGCATCATGGCCAGGGGTCAGGAATAATGACCATGGTTAGGGGTCAGGTTGAGGGATCCTGTCCAGGGGTCATGAGTTAGAGTCAGGGGACAGGATCAAGTTTAGGATCAGGGGTCAGGTTTAGGGCTGGGGTCATGGCCATGGTCAGGTTCAGGGTGGGGATCAGGGTCAGGTGTCAGGTTCAGGGATCATGGCCATACTCAGGATGAGGGTCTCCGTATAGCGATCTCTGTTTAGGGTCCCCATTCAGGGCCAGGGGTCATGGCCATGGCCAGGTTTAGCGGGATGTGAATAAACATAATAATCATCATAATAGGGTCAGGATTAGGGTCAGGTTCAGGGGTCATGGCGAAGTTTAGCCACTTTGAGTCTCCATATGGAGAGAAAAAGCAGAATATAAATAAACATAATAATAATCATAATGATAGGGTCACGGTTGGGACCAGAGGTCAGGTTTAGGGTCAGGATCAGGATTGGGGTCACAGGTCAGGAATCATGGCTATGGTCAGGATCATGGTCAGGGATCATGGCCATGGTTGGGGGTCAGGTTCAGTATCAATGCCAGGGGTCAGGAATAATTACCATGGTTAGGGGTCAGGTTGAGGGATCATGGCCATACTCAGGATTAGGGTCTCCGTTCAGGGGTCATGGCCATGTTTAGCAGGATGTAAATAAACATGATAACAACCATAATAGGGCCAAGGTCAGGATTGGGACTGGGTCAGGTTTAGGATTAGGATCAGGGTTGGGTTCAAGGATCAGGTTCAGGGGTCACGGCTAAGTTTAGCCACTTTGAGTCTCCGTATGGAGAGAAAAAGCAGAATATAAATAAACATAATAATAATCATAATGATAGGGTCAGGGTTGGGACCAGAGGTCAGGTTTAGGGTCAGGATCAGAGTTGGGGTCAGAGGTCAGGAATCATGACTATGGTCAGGATCATGGTCAGGGATCGTGGCCATGGTTGGGGGTCAGGTTCAGTATCAGGGCCAGGGGTCAGGAATAATGACCACGGTTAGGGGTCAGGTTGAGGGATCCTGTCCAGGGGTCATGAGTTAGGGTCACTTCACTTTTGGGGAGGGTCTCCCTCCCTCCCTTGCCCTCCAGTGGCACCAGTGCCAAGGAGGATGTGCTGGCCTCTCGACCAGTTGGTCGGCCATTGAGAGCCACTGGGCGCAGATGCCAAGCCCTGCCCGTCTCCCTGATGGCCGCAGCAAGACCAGAATCCCACAAGGGAAGGAAAGGGGGGACGGGGCAGTTGCAGCCCCTCTTCTAAGGTCTCAGAGGTCGAAGGGGTCCAATGGGGAACGACTGGGGGTCTGCATTGGTGTTTGTATATGTGTGTGTCTGCCCAGGTGGCCTGCTCACCTGGAAGAGCTGCTTCAAGGAGAAGAGGGAGCGCCTCAGCTCCGGCCCTTTGGCCGTGTAGAGCTTGTCTGAAAGAGAAAAGGGGGGCAGGAAGAGTGGGGGGTCACCAAGCGGGGCTGGGGGCTTCACCTGCCATGCAAAAAGCTACACAAATGCTATTTAAACAAAGTAAGAAAACATTAAGGGTAAAAATAGAGTTGAGCAAAAACAACAACAACAACAACACGGTCAGCAGACATACACAAGAAATCCTAGGGGACCCCCCCCCCCCGAAGATGTAGCAATGGAAATCTGTGAGGGAACTTCCTCTTTTACGTTTCCTTGCCCTGGTTTCACTGTGTGGCCTCCGCCATTGTCTCTTCTGCCTTTTCTTCCTTACAGAGAGGACGCATTTTGCCTCTTTCTGGGCAAAAAGTAGCTGCATGGACCTTTTTACCCTTTTTTAGAAGATGAGACTGAGTGAGCTAGTGAGCAATAAGGCCTTTTCTATCTAGGATTTATTATTATTATTGCTCTGTTACTGTCATTTTAATTATATTAGTGAGAAGAGGGTCTTCACACACATCCCAATTCTGCCATGCCCCCCCCCCCCCCACCAAACTTCGCTGATCCGTTTCCAAGCTGCAGCCTGTTTCCGGCCCGCCTTCCTGTTTCCTGCATTGCGGCATAAATATCTCCAAAGGGTTGTTTCCTGCGCAGAGAAGAGCTTAGAACAACAAACAAACACGCACACGGCTTGGTCCTGGAGCGGGATCATGGGATCCCAACCCTCAGACCACGCGACAGGGGAGGGATCCTGCCCCCATTCTTCACACATGCAATTTCATACTGATGTGGCATTTCAGGGTTGTGCAATGGTGATTACAACAGGCCTGGGCCAACTTGGGCCCTCCAGGTGTTTTGGACTCCAACTCCCACCATTCCTAACAGCCTACCGGCTGTTAGGAATGGTGGGAGTTGGAGTCCAAAACACCTGGAGGGCCCAAGTTGGCCCAGGCCCGGATGTGTTGCTTTTGTAATTTATTTATTTATTTCTTGTGTCATATTACATTTCTAACAGAACAAAGCAAACAAACAAGAGAAAATACAAAATGTGTGAGTTTGGTAGTTGGTTAAATGTCCTTTGACCAGTCTCTGGCCACTTGGAGTGCCTCTGGTGTTGCCGCAAGGAGGTCATCCTCCCTGGTGCATGTGGCAGGGCTCAGGGTGCATTGCAGCAGGTGGTCAGTGGTTGGCTCTTCTCCGCACTCGCATGTCGTGGACTCCACTTTGCGGCCCCATTTCTTGAGGTTGGCTCTGCAGTCTGTTCAGTGCCTTCCAAGTCTGTGTGCCCAGGGGGGAGTCTCTCATCTGGTATCAGCCATTGATTGAGATTCTGGGTTTGAGCCTGCCACTTTTGGACTCTCACTTGCTGAGATGTTCCAGCAAGTGTCTCTGTAGATCTTAGAAAACTATTTCTTGATTTAAGTCATTGACATGCTGGCTGATACAGGGGATGAGATGGAGATGTCTCTGCCTTGGTCCTTTCACTATTGGCTGCTAGTTCTCAGCGGATGTCAGTCAGGTGGTGCAATACCGGCTAAGCAGTGTAATTTCTCCAGTGGTGGAGGGCGCAGACGCCCTGTGATAATGCGGCATGTCTCATGAAGAGCCACATCCACTGTTTGAGCGTGGTGAGATGTGTTCCACACTGGGCATGCGTACTCAGCAGCAGAGTAGCATAGCGCAAGGGCAGATGTCTTCACTGTGTCTGGTTGTGATCCCCAGGTTGTGCCAGTCAGCTTTTGTATGATATTGTTCCTAGCACCCACTTTTTGCTTGATGTTCAGGCAGTGCTTCTTGTAGGTCAGAGCACGGTCCAGAGTGACTCCTCCCAGGGATTTGTATGCGCTGCAATGCTGCCGTGGGATTCCTTCCTTCCCAGGTAATGATCTTCAGAGCTCGGGATGCTTCTCTGTCCTTGAGATGAAAGGCACATGTCTGTGTTTTAGATGGATTAGGGATCAGTTGGTTTTCCCTGGAATAGGCAGTAAGGGCACCTAGAGCATCGGAGAGCTTCTGTTCTACCATCTCAAAACTCCCTGCTTGAGCGGTGATGGCACGATCATCAGCATAGATCAAACTCTCTGTCCCTTCTGGCAGTGGCTGGTCATTTGTGTAGATGTTGAACATGGATGGAGCAAGCACACTTTTTGTAATGCGTGCAGATCTATAATGTGATTGGGAGTGGCCTTTAATTTCAATGTGAACGACAAGAATGAAGCTGTTGTGTTCTGGAAGAGGGATCGGCCCCGGGGGGGGGGGGGGGGGGGGGGGGGGACGGGAGGAGCGCAGCCTTCTTGGCTTGGCCTCCCTCCGCTGCCCGCTTCTCCAAAGTGTCCTATTTTTAAGCAGCAGCCGGACATACCCAGCCATGCCATCCAAAGGCTTAAATTAACCCCGTGCCCTCAAAACATGTTGCAGCTCCTTTCTCATCCCCGTCCTTCCTGGTTGTTGTTTTCCAAGAGCAGAGTCCTGAAACGACCCGGAAACTCAAGGGCCAGGGGCAGCAGGGAGGGGCTTGTGCCCCCGACCCAAAAGATTCCCCTCAACCAAGTGGCGAGAATTCAGAACCTACTCAACCTAGGTGGACTGAATCAAAAATTAAAGCTAGTCAAATATTACTAAAAGGTCTGCTCCCCTTCTGCCCCACTCCCAGAATGGATCACTGCATTTGCTTTCCCGGTACCCTTCTTAGACAGGAAGGTTGCCTTTGCAGAGACTGGCAGAGAAAGGGATTTCTGCAATGCAGTGTGTGTGTGTGGGGGGGGGGGGTTCTTGCAATGCAGCGGAGGGAGTCCCATATTGTAATCGAGGGGTTCCCACAATGCAATTGAGGGGTTCCCACAATGCAATTGAGGGGTTCCTGCAATGCAGCGGAGGGGTTCTTGCAATGAGGCAGAGGGTTCTTGCAATGCAGTGGAGGGGTTCTTTCAATGTAGTGGAGGGATTCCCACAATGCAATGGAGGGATTCCCGCAATGCAGTGGAGGGATTCTTGTAATGCAGTGGAGGGGTTCTTGCAATGCAGTGGAGGGATTCCCACAATGCAATAGAGGGGTTCCTATAATGCAGTGGAGGGGTTCCTGCAATGCAGCGAAGGGGTTCCTATAATGCAGTGAAGGGGTTCCTGCAATGCAGTGAAGGGGTTCCTGCAATGCAGTGGAGGGATTTTTGTAATGCAGTGGAGGGATTCCTGCAATGCAATGGAGGGGTTCGTGTAATGCAGTGGAAGGGTTCCCGCAATGCAGTGGAGGGGTTCTTGCAATGCAGTGGAGGGATTCCCACAATGCAATAGAGGGGTTCCTATAATGCAGTGGAGGGGTTCCCGCAATGCAGCGAAGGGGTTCCCGCAATGCAGTGGAGGGGTTCCTATAATGCAGTGGAGGGGTTCCTATAATGCAGTGAAGGGGTTCCTGCAATGCAGTGGAGGGATTTTTGTAATGCAGTGGAGGGATTCCTGCAATGCAATGGACGGGTTCGTGTAATGCAGTGGAAGGGTTCCCGCAATGCAGTGGAGGGGTTCTTGCAATGCAGTGGAGGGGTTCCCGCAATACAGCGGAGTTCTCGCAATGCAGTGGAGGGGTTCTTGCAATGCAGTGGAGGGATTCTCATAATGCAGCGGAGGGGTTCCCGCAATACAGCGGAGTTCTTGTGATGCAGTGGAGGGGTTCTCGCAATGCAGTGGAGGGGTTCTTGCAATGCAGTGGAGGGATTCTCATAATGCAGTGGAGGGGTTCCCGCAATACAGCGGAGTTCTCGCAATGCAGTGGAGGGGTTCTTGCAATGCAATGAAGGGGTTCTTGCAATGCAGTGGAGGGATTCTCATAATGCAGCGGAGGGGTTCCCGCAATACAGCGGAGTTCTTGCGATGCAGTGGAGGGGTTCTCGCAATGCAGTGGAGGGGTTCTTGCAATGCAAAGGAGGGCTTCCCGCATTGCAGGCAGAGCCTCTCCTTCTCCCTCTCCCTGCCCCCTTCCCCACAGCAAACAGTCCCCCTGCCTTTTGACCTCATTGCAGGATTCAAGGTGTTTGTGCTCTGGACCAGAATCGTTCCAGAGCCTTGCGATGCTCCTCCGGTTGCATCAACCCGTTCTATGTATTCCTGAATTCTGACCCCCGCTGCCTCCCCACCTCCAAATCCCCTCTTCTCTGCATCCTTCCTTCTCCTTCTGTAAAGGAAGTGAGGGAGTACCGGCACTCTGGTGCTGACTTTTCCAAAGAGGGGGGGTCATTATTGTGTACAGTTGCTCTGTCTGCAAAGGCTCTGCCTGCAAGGCTTGGAAAAGAGAACTTGCCCTTTGGACAGGTCTTGTTTTCAAGTTGTGCTGACCCATTCTTTTGGAAGCCTCTCTCTCAGCTTGGGTGGATGCCTTCCCAGCAAGCCCAGTGACCCCCATAGGGACTTTCCCATTAGAGTTGGGCTGAAAGGGAAGGGTCCGTCCATAGGCCCCTTCCCCTCTCTGCAAGGGAGCGCAAGGCGGTCATTTGGGCACATCAAGGCAGGCGGGCAGTGGCTCCCCGGACGGACGGACGGACGGACGGATGCACCCAAGTGCCTCCTCTTCCCGCAGAGCCAGAACCATCGCCCTCTTCATCCAGGGAAAGCCAGCGCTGGGAGGCTTGCAAGGAAAGGTGGGCCAGGCAAAGGTTGCGTAACAAGCATTTTTGTCTCAAGGAGGGGCCGGGGGGGGGGGGGGGGGAATCACACTCTTTAGATGGAACTCTTTTTAATGTTTGCATATTTCTGGATATTAAATTGTATGCGGATGCTTTTATGTTAAGCGCTTTGAGCCTCCTTTGGGAGAAATAAGCGGGGTATAAATAATAACAACAACAACAACAACAACAACAATAACAACAGATACATAGCTGCTTTGAGCCTCCCTCCAGAGAGATAAAGTGGGTTATAAATATAATAACAATGATGATGATGATAATAATGATATTATAATAATAATAATAATAATAATAATAATAATAATAATAATAGATACATAGCTGCTTTGAGCCTCCTTCAGGAGAGATAAAGCGGGGTATAAATAATAATAATAATAATAATAATAATAATAATAATAGATACATAGCTGCTTTGCGCCTCCTTCAGGAGAGATAAAGCGGGGTATAAATAATCATAGATAGATAGCTGCTTTGAGCCTCCTTTGTGAGAGATAAAGTGGGGTAATAATAATAATAACAACATCAACAACTCTGCAAGGAAGCAGATGAAACAATAGATCCCATCCTCAGCAGCTGCAAGAAGATCACACAGACAGACTACAAGCAGAAGCACAACACCGTTGCTCAGGTGATTCACTGGACTCAGACCGGCTAACAACAGAAAATCAATATACAAATAAACTAAAGCATAATAACATCATAGTACATCAATACATTAAAACATATCAAAATACAGATCAAGAATAACATAAAGCCAATTCCTCAAGGTAAATCACAAATTCACCACCATCCGCCTTGTGGTCAACAGACCCAAGATTTTACCATCTTTCTGAAAGTCAGGAGGTCGGGGGCAAATGTGATCTCTATCGAGAGAGAGTTCCACAGCTGAGGGGCCACCACCAAGAAGGTCCTGTCTCTCGTCCCCACCAGACGCGATTGCGAAAGCGGTGGGGAGCAGGGCCCCTCCAGAAGATCTTAACAACCTTGATGGTTCGTAGGGGAGAATCCGTTCGGACAGGTAAACAGGGCCGGAGTCGTTTAGGGCTTTATAGGTCAACACGAGCACTTTGAATTGTGCTCAGAAGCCGACTGGCAGCCAGTGGAGCTGGCGCAAGAGAGGAGTAGTACGCTCCCTGTACCCCGCTCCCGTTAGTAATCTGGCTGCCAATCTTCTACCTCTGGGCCACAACCTGGGCGCAGAAGCAGCGGCAGCACCTGATCTGCCTTGTCGCCCTCTTGCAAGAGCCTTGCCAGGATCCACCCTCAGGGCTCCGGAAATGCCGTCAAGGCAGACAAGGCTGGAGGGGCCCGGCGCTGAGTCAGAAGGAAGCCGGGAGTGAGGCAGACACAGAAGGAGAAGCCCTTGCCAGTTCACAGAGGAACCAGCCAAAACGGCAGTGAGGAAGGAAGGAAGGAAGGAAGGAAGGAAGGAAGGAAGGAAGGAAGGAAGGAAGGAAGGAAGGAAGGAAGGAAGGAGGTGGCTGGCAGGCCGGCAGGCCATGCCCGTTCCCCCAGCTGACGAGCAAAGGGAGCTTTCCTGCAGGGATAGGGGTAAATAAATAAATACCGTATTTATTTACTTGAGCCTAATGCACCATCAAATCTAATGCGCACCTCAATTTTCCAAAGTCTGAAACCAAATAAGCCTCACAAGCGCGTCTGGTGGGGACGAGGGACAGGGCCTTCTCGGTGGTGGCCCCTCGACTCTGGAACTCCCTTCCACTGGAGATCAGAACTGCCCCTTCTATCCTGACGTTCAGAAGACAGGTGAAAACTTGGCTCTGGAAATTGGCATTCGACGAATGAGCCACGATCCCCTGATATGGGTGGATGATGACGAATCAGTGATTTCTTTTGATGACGACTGACCATTGTCATTTATATGACTGTATTTTGCTATTTTAATGTTTTAATGTTTTAGTGTGATTTAGAATTTGACGTTTTTAGTGCCCGTCTGTAATATTGATGTTGGAAACTGGCCTGAGTCCCTTGAACGGAGGTGAGAAGAAGACCGGGAAACAAAACTGCTGAATAAATAAATAAATAATGAATAAAGTGTTGTGCATCATGGTGAGAAGAGCTCTCTTTGTCACTTGACCATGACAGTTGCCACCGGCCTGCTGGGAACTCCTCTGAAGACAAAGGTGTTTGAGCACCTACGCTTCCAGCAATGGAAAGGAAGTGCAGCTGTGTTGCAGAACGAATCCACTTTAACTGCCCATGCTATGGAATCATGGGGGACGTAGTTTTCCAAGGTCTTGAGCCTCCTCTGCTATCTCTGTTTAGGGCCACGATGGCGAACCTAGGACACGCGTGTCAGCACTGACACGCATAGCCATTTTCAATGACACACAGCCACATGCGGCTGCATACAGAGAAGTATAGGGCTGCATCGGGATTTGTGTATAGCGCCAAATCCCGAAGGGTGCCCCCCCCACCCCCACCCCCACCCCGGCCATGGGTTGCTTGCTCGCTCGCTCGCTCCTCCAAGCAGTCTTTTTTTCTTCTCGAAGTGGCACCCCACCTGAATTATGCTCATTTTTAAGTGAATTTTGACACACCGAGCTCAAAAGGTTGCCCATCACTGGTTTAGGGTCTCCATTCAAGGCCAGGGGTCATGGCCAGGGCCAGGTTTAGTGGGATGTAAATAAACATAATAATCATCATAATAGGGTCAGGGTCTGGACTGGGACTGGGTCAGGTTCAGGGTTAGGATCAGGGTTGGGTTTAAGGAGCAGGTTCAGGTTTAGCCACTTTAAGTCTCCGCACGGAGAGGAAAAGCAGACATAATAACAATCATAATGATAGGGTCAGGGTTGGGATCACACGTCAGGGGTCACAGTTTCCCAAGGCCTTGAGCCTCCTCTGCTAGAGGCTGAAGCCTCACCAAACTACAAATCCCAGCATTGCATAGCACGGAGACATCGCTATTAAAGGAGAGATGACATCCCTCAAAGAGGAGCTCCTGAAGCAGCTTCCTCTTTGGCTTTGGCTCCGCAGTAAGATGACCGCATGACGTGAATCTTATGTGCGCCCCAACTTGGTTGAGGTCATTGAGCCCCAAAAGGTGAGCATTAGATAATAATAATAATAATAATAATAATACTTTATTTATACCCCGCTCCATCTCCCCAGGGGACTCGGTGCGGCTTACATGAGGCCATGTCCATAGGTTTTTAAATCCTTGTGTGTTATTGTTTATATGTGATTTATATTAATTGTATTGTATTTATTGTTTTGTTTATTGCTTTTGTTTATTGATGTACTGATGGACATGGCCTCATGTAAGCCCTACATTGTAATACAAAAGCATTGTAATACAAAAACACAGAAAATAAAATGCATAAAATGCAAAAAAATATAATAAACGAAACAAACAATATAAAACAAGCAGGATTTCACTGGGCAGGGCCACATTCAAGGCTAAAAAAATCAAAAACTGGGAGGTAGGACAACATAAATAATCAGGATGAGGATCTGAGAATGAGGGAGGATTCAATGGCACGAACCATAAATAAAGTGCTTCTAAGGACATTTAGTGCAAAGTTGGATCAGGGAGTTCTTACATTCAGTCACTGAAGGCACATTGGAAGAGCCAGGTTTTTAGGTCCCTCCTGAAGACTGCTAGTGTGGGGGCTGCCTAATATCTCTGGGGAGTGAGTTCCAGAGCCAGGGGGCCACCACAGAGAAGGCCCTCTCTCTTGTCCCCACAAGTTGCACTTGTGATGCGGGCAGGAGCGAGGGAAAAGCCTCTCCAGAAGATCGAAGGGATCGTGTGGGTTTGTAGATGGAAATACAGTTGCGCAAGTAGGTAGGTAGGTAGGTCCTAAACCGTTCAGGGCTTTGTAGGTCAAGACCTGCACCTTGAATTGGGGCCGGAAAACAAACGGCAGCCAATGGAGCTCCTTAAACAGGAGGGTTGACCGCTCCCTGTAATTCACATCAGTTAATAATCTGGCTGCCGCATGTTGGACCAATTGGAATTTCCGGGCGGTCTTCAAGGGCAGCCCCATGTAGAGAGCATTGCAATAGTCCAATCTAGAGGTAACTAAGGCATGGACCACCATGGCCAAATCCGACTTCATGAGGTACGATCCCACAGCTGGCGCACGAGTCTTAATTGTGCGAAGGCCCTCCTGGCCACCACTGACGCCTGAGGTTCAAGCGTAAGTGATGAGTCCAGGAGGACACCCAGACTGCGGACCTGTGTCTTCAGGGGGAGTGCAGCCCTGTCCAGCCCAGGTTGCCACCCTAGACCCTGATCCGGCCTACGACCGCAGGCACTCGTCCAGCACCCGAGGGGCTTCCGTGGAATTAGGTGGAAAGGAGTAGTAGAGTTGGGCATCGTCCACATAGAGATGGCACCGAACTTCAAAACTCCGGATGACCTCTCCCAGCGGTTTCATGTAGATGTTGAAAAGCATGGGGGACAGAATGGAGCCTTGCAGGACCCCACAGGTCAAAGGCCAGGGGTCGTGATGTGCTGGAAGTGATTGTGCCTGAACCCTTGTCCAGTGAGGCTTTGCTGTGAACGATGGCAAACACTAAGCCTTTCCTGTTCTCTTCTGTATGAGGGACAAAAACAAGGGAGGAAGGGCAATGCAAGGACCGCACGGGAATCCTCTTCGGCTTCTGCTGAATTTGCTTTGCAAGCGCGAGCCCTTCCTTCCTTCCTTCCTTCCTTCCTTCCTTCCTTCCTTCCTTCCTTCCTTCCTTCCTTCCTTCTTTCCACATCTCACCTTTCTCCCAGTGCAAGGCCCAAGGTGGCTGACCACAAAGCATCTTACACAAGCCAACGGCTGCAAGGAATGAGACAAGCCAATTCATGAAAGCAAGACAGGAGAGCAGCCGGGCCCCGACGGAGAAGCCACTGGCCACAACCGCAAGGAGTGGCTTATCGACCAAGGCCACGAACCTGACTCTCCAGGGCCAGAGGTCAAGCCGGCAAGGCAGGGGACAATTAAACGCAGCACAAGGAATTAGCCGGGATTTGACCGGGACTCACCCAGGATGGCTTGGACGCGGACGGAGAGCTGTGTGCGCAGGAGCAGGATGGGCCGCCGGCCTTTGCTGCAACGAGAGGAGCGCATCAGCACATCAGCACATCCTCGACCACCTTCCCTGGTAGCCCCCCCCCCAGGAAGCCTTGGGGACCCCCAACACATCTCTGTGCACAAGGACCAAAGGCCTGGAGACCATGAAGAATCCCTATGGAGAGGAGCGGCTTAAAGAGCTGGGTCTGTTTAGCCTCCGAAGAGAGACATACTGAGAGCCATGTGCAAAAGGAAGTTGAAAGGGAGAGGGAGAAGGCTTCCTTTCTGCTGCCCTGGAGATTAGGACTCAGTGGAGCCATGGGTTCAAGTGGCAGGGAAGGAGATCCCACCTCAACACCAGGAAGAATGTATGGATTGTAAGAAGGGCTGTTGAACTGGGGAACTCACTGCCTGCCTGATGGCAGAAGCGGGTTGGACTGGATAGCTCATGCAGTCTCTTCTAACTTTAGGATTCCATCATTGTCATCATTATCAAACAGGGGCTGGATAGCCATCTGTCAGGAGGGCTTTGATTGTGCTTTGTCATAATAATAATAATAATAATAATAATAATAATAATAATAATCTTTATTTCTACCCCGCCACTATCTCCCCAATGGGGACTTGGAGCGGCTTACATGAGGCCAAACCCGGACAACATATTACAGTAAAACCAAAACATAAACAGCAAGCAACATCATCAAAATTACATAAAGAAAGAAGAAAGAAGGGGGTTGGACTGGATGGCCTTTGGGGTCCCTTCCAACTCTATGATTATATAATGACAAGTATGATTAAGCAGAAGCTGGCTGGCCATCTGCTAGGGGTGCTTTGATTGTACTTTCCCTGCCTGGCAGAAAGAAAGAGGTCAGACTGGATGGCCTTTGGGGGACTCTTAAGATTTTATGACTTCTTTTCCCTCCCTCCCTTCTTCCTTCCTTCCTCCTTCCAAGGAGGAGATGCCTCTCACTTAGAATCATAGAATCCTAGAAGAGTTGGAAGAGACCTCCTGGGCCCTCATCCAGTCCAACCCCATTCTGCCAAGAAGCAGGAATATTGCATTCAAAGCACCCCTGACAGATGGCCATCCAGCCTCTGCTTAAAAGCCTCCAAAGAAGGAGCCCCCACCACACTCCCTCCGGGGCAGAGAGTTCCACTGCTGAACGGCTCTCACAGTCAGGAAGTTCTTCCTCATGTTCAGGTGGAATCTCCTCTCTTGTAGTTTGAAGCCATTCTTCCTTTGCGTCCTAGTCTCCAGGGAAGCAGAAAGGAAGCTCCCTCCCTCCTCCTCCCTGTGATATTCCTCTCACATATTTATACCTGGCCCTCATCATGTCTCCTCTCAGCCTTCTCTTCTTCAGGCTAAACATGCCCAGCTCCTTAAGCTGCTCCTCATAGGACTCGTTCTCTAGACCCTTGATCACTTTAGTCGCCCTCCTCTGGACACATTCCAGCTTAGAGTCAACATCTCTCTTGAATTGTGGTGCCCAGAATTGGACACAATTCTTCCAGGTAACGTGGTCTAACCAAGGCGGAATAGAGCATGGGGAGCATGACTTCCCTAGATCTAGACACTGGGCTCCTCTTGATGCAGGCCAACATCCCATTGGCTTTTTTTTTGCCACTGCATTACATTCCTGGATCATGTTCCCCTTCCTCCCCACAAGGACTCCCAAGATCTTTTTCACACGTACTGCTCTCAAACCAGGATGTCCCCCATTCTGTATCTTTGCATTTCGTTTTTCCTGCCAAAGTGGAGTATCTTGCATTTGTCCCTGTTGAACTTCATTTTGTTAGTTTTGGTCCATCATCTCTCTAGTCTGTCAAGGACTCCAAGATCTTTTCCCCTCTCGAGCCAGGCCTCATCGTCCCCCATTCTGTCTCTTTGCATTTCGTTTTTCCTGCCTAAGTGGAGTCTCTTGCATTTGTCCCTGTTGAACTTCATTGTGTTAGTTTTGGTCCATCATCTCTCTAGTCTGTCAAGGACTCCAAGATCTTTTCCCCTCTCGAGCCAGGCCTCATCGTCCCCCATTCTGTCTCTTTGCATTTCTTTTTTCCTGCCTAAGTGGAGTATCTTGCATTTGTCCCTGTTGAACTTCATTTTGTTAGTTTTGGCCATCATCTCTCTAATCTGTCCACGAGGACTCCAAGATCTTTTTCACACGTACTGCTCTCGAGCCAGGCCTCATTGTCCCCCATTCTGTCTCTTTGCATTTTGTTTTTCCTGCCAAAGTGGAGTCTCTTGCATTTGTCCCTGTTGAACTTCATTTTGTTAGTTTTGGTCCATCATCTCTCTAGTCTGTCAAGGACTCCAAGATCTTTTCCCCTCTCGAGCCAGGCCTCATCGTCCCCCATTCTATATCTTTGCTTTTTGTTTTTCCTGCCAAGTGGAGTCTCTTGCATTTGTCCCTGTTGAACTTCATTTTGTTAGTTTTGGCCCATCATCTCTCTAATCTGTCAAGATCCCTTTGAATCCTGCTCCTGTCCTCTGGAGTCTTGGCTCTCCCTCCCCATTTGGTCCCGTCTGCAAACTTGATGATCCTGCCTTCTAGCCCTTCATCTAAGAAGTCATGAATGGAGATCCTGAACAGGACCGGGCCCAGGACGGAACCCTGCGGATGGCACTCCACTCGTCACTCCTTTCCAGGATGAAGAGGAAGCCTTGGGGAGAATCACCTTCTGGGTTTGTACATTTAACCAATTCCAGATCCAAGTTGTTTGTCACTTGGAGACAGCCTGTCTTATCAACCAGGTTTTGGGTTCTGCATTTCTCCTCCTCACCTGACGTCTTCGAAGAACCCCTCCAGCTCGTCCTTCTGCTCCAGGAGGGACTGCTCCAGGTCCAGATAGTGGCCGGAGGGCAGGACTTGCAAGGCGCAATCCTCCAGCTGCAAAACACAAGGAGAGCAAAGCGTCCGTCACTGCCGAGCGAGACTAAGGTCGAGTCCGGAGAGATTTTGACCCCCAGAGTGATAGAGGGAAAACATGTCTGATGTAAACACGGAAAGAGAGGCAACAGCATCATGACAACATGATACAAACACGAGTCTACCAACAATCGGAATGAAAATTGTCGAACCTTCTTTGCAGATATTGATAATAAATAATTTAAGAAAAGTTTTAGTGTGAAATAATCTGCTGTGAAAAATTCATTTACATTGAAGAAGAACTGGAAACGGATCTATGACAGGGTTGTTGTAGGTTTTTTCGGGCTATATGGCCATGTTCTAGAGGCATTCTCTCCTGACATTTCGCCTGCATCTATGGCAAGCATCCTCAGAGGTCGTGAGGTCTGTTGGAACCACAAAAAATGGGTTTATATATCTGTGGAATAATGACCAGGGTGGGACAAAGGACTCTTATCTGCTGGAGCCAGGTGTGAATGTTTCAACTGACCACCTTGATTAGCATTTGATGGCCTGGCAGTTGTTTGGTGTGGCTTGTTAGTGCCTGGGGCAATCATTTGTTGAGAGGTGATTAGCTGACCCTGATTGTTTCCTCTCTGTTGTTTTGCTGTTGTAATTTTTGAGTTTTTTAAGACTGGATTTTCTTGGTGGGTCTGTGGATAGTTTGTAGGTTGTGTTTCCTCATCAGTTTCCCTCTGCGGTCAGTGGTTCCCTTGATGTCTGGCAGGAACACTTTTCCTCTGGGTGGATCTTTGTCTTGACTCTCCTGGCTTGTTCACGGTCTTACAAAGTAAAAAACTCCAAAATTTACAACAGCAAAACAACGGAAACAATCAAGGACATCTAATCACCTCTCAACAAAGGATTCCCCCAGGTACTGCCAGGTCATCAAATGCTAATCAAGGTGGTCAGTTCAAACATTCACCCCTAGCTCCAGCAGACAAGAGTCCTTTGTCTCATCCACAGATATACAAACCCAATTTTTCCTAGTTCCAACAGACCTCACTACCTCTGAGGATGCTTGCCATAGATGCAGGCGAAATGTCAGGAGAGAATGCCTCTAGAACATGGCCATATAGCCCAGAAAAACCTGCAACAATCCCCCCAAAAAACAGAGTTGCTAAACTGTGTGGGAATCTTCAAAAGTCAAAAATGTTTGGAAAATAAAACCAAAAAAACCCAGAAAAACTATTTTTAAAAGTATTTAAAACTATTTATAATGTAGAATGTACATTAATGGGAGTGCGAGGGAGTCACAAGATAATACCAAAGAACAAGAACTGTTCAAAGTAATGATTCGAATAGAACAAGCTGCCATTGCCTGGGGAAACGGACCATAGAAAATGGGAATATCTCCATTTGTGATCAGGTCCAACCTGAAATGATAGCAGATGCCATTTGGGAGGAGGCCCAGAGGGGTCATTCCATGCCAAGTGGTCTCAACCTTCCCACCATCATGTTCTCGAATTTTGTTCAAATTTTAACTCTAGGGCCAGTCGGGTGTTAAATAAGTTTCCCAGAATTTGAGGTCTCTCAACTGCAGTCGCTGCTGAGTGCAGCATTCATCCAAATTAATAATAATAATAATAATAATTATTATTATTATTATTATTATTATTATTATTATTATTATTATTTATATACCGCTCTATCTTCCCGAAGGGACTCAAGGCGGTTTCCAAGACCCAGGGGCTTCCTATAAAGCTGTTCTCCTCCCTACCCTCCCATATGCGAAACGTGGACTGTCTACAGACGTCACACTCAACTCCTGGAACAATTCCATCAGCCTCCAAAAAATCCTGCAAATCTCTTGGATTACTGCAACGCACTCTACGTGGGGTTGCCTTTGAAGACTGCTCGGAAACTCCAACTAGTCCAGCGGGAGGCAGCCAGAGTACTCACCAGAGTGTCATACAAGGAGCACACCACCCCCCTGTTGTGTCAGCTCCACTGGCTGCCGATCCAGTTCCGGGCACAATTCAAAGTGCTGGTTTTGACCTACAAAACCCTATACGGTTCCGGCCCAGCGTATCTGTCCGAACGGATCTCCCTCTACATCCCACCTCGGAGTCTGAGATCCTCTGGGGAGGCCCTGCTCTCAACCCCGCCTCTATCACAAGTGAGATTGGCGTGGACGAGGAGCAGGGCCTTCTCGGTGGTGGCCCCCCGCCTGTGGAATTCACTCCCTGGGGAGATTAGATTGGCAACGTCCCTTCTCTCATTTAGGAAAAAGTTGAAAACCTGGATATGGGACCAGGCATTTGGACATTCTGGCAGCTAAAGAAAGATTTGATGACGAGCTGGAATTTGACGAGACGGAATGGATTTACGGAACTCCGAACGCTGAGCTCAGGATTAGCCCACTACTGTGTTTATTGCACTGTTTTGTATTGATGATTTAATTTGTAACTTTTAATTGCTTTTATATATGTATGTATATGTGATAAAGGCATCGAATTGTGCCTTCCTCTGTAAGCCGCCCTGAGTCCCCCCTCGGGGGTGAGAAGGGCGGGGTAAAAGTGACGGAAATAAATAAATAGATAAATAATGCCAGGCAGAGAAAGGTCAGCACGCTGGAAGAAGCAGCAAAGACCACCAGCACTGAAGCGACGCTCCTCCATCATCACCTCCGCTGCACTGAATTGCTCCAGGAGTTGAGTGTGATGTCTGTCGACAGTCCACATTTCACATATGGGAGGGTAAGGAGGAGAAGAGCTTTATATTGATCACCGTCTCCCCAACTGCAGTTGCTCTACTCCCAACTCAAGAACGGAAAACGGAATGTTGGAGGACAGAAAAAGAGACTGAAAGATGGGATCAAAACTCTGGCATAGACACTGAGAACTGGGAAGCCCTGGCCCTTGAGCGCTCCAGCTGGAGGTCAGCCGTGACCATTAGTGCTGTGGAATTCAAAGAGACTCAAATGGATGGCGAAAGGGAGAAGTGTACCAAGAGGAAGAAGGCACATCAAGCCAACCCTTGATGTGCCTTCCATCTGGAAACTGATGTCCTCACTGTGGGAAAACATGCAGGTCAAGAATAGGGCTCCACCCACGGTTCTCTGTTTAGAAGTGGTGACCCTTGGAGCACCTTCCTGCCTGCCACTCTGCAGCTACCACTAAACCACACTCTCTAGAACCCAGCGGGAGAAAGTCACCACCAGTTTTCCATTCAGTTGGTGTTTCCTTAGGAGTCTCAGGCGGTCCAGTCTCTGCCCGGCCAGATCCTCCTTCTCAGGACACCAGGAACTTGAAACTGGCCATCCGCTCCATGTGGTCTCCAGACCAAGGCCAGTGGCTGACCGCCCTAGTGGTCACTGCCCTGGGCAGTAGCCCTCTCCCTCCATTGGCCTTCCTTCCTTTCCCAGGGCCAGGGCTTGGCCTCCTCCCACTTCCATCCTCTGAGGCATTCTTGGCCTGAAGGCAGGCGAGTCCCAAGGGATCCCAGCCCCTCTGCACCCCCACCCACTTCTGGCAGTGTGTGTGTGTGTGTGTGTGTGTGTGTGTGTATGTCAGGAGCAAGTTGAGAAACTGCAAGTTACTCCTGGCCATGGCAGCCAGGCACCTGGGGGTCCGGCTCCTGGGGTCTGGCACTCGAGGCGCATGTCTCCCTCCCTGGTTGCAACACACTCCGCACGGGGCTGCCCTTGCAAAGCATTTGGAAACTCCTTCTGGCCCAAAGTGCAGCAATTTAGGGACATTTGGGAGAGAGAGAGAGAGAGAGAGAGAGAAAGCAGGGTGAAGACAAACATCATCATCATCTGGAGAGGTCTGCCCGAAGTCTTTGTTGTTGTTTTAGACCAGGCACGGGCACATTTCGGCCCTCCCTCCAGGTCCTTCAACTCCCACAATTCCTAACAGCCGGCTACGAGTTGGCCCTTTATTATTATTACTAGCCGTCCCCTGCCACGCATTGCTGTGGCCCACATGGGGGTTCTGTGTGGGAAGTATGGCCCAATTCTATCGTTGGTGGGGTTGAGAATGCTCTCTGATTGTAGGTGAACTATAAATCCCAGCAACCACAACTCCCAAATGTCAAGATTCTATTTCCCCCAAACTCCACCAATGTTCACATTGGGGCATATTGAATATTCGTGTAGAGTTTGGTCCAGATCTATCATTCTTCAGTTCCACAGTGCTCTCTGGATGAAGGTGAACTACAACTCCCAAACTCAAGGTCAATGCCCACCAAACTCTTCCAGTATTTTCTCTTAGTCATGGGAGTTCTGTGTCCCCAGTTTGGTTCAATTCCTTTGCTGGTGGAGTTCAGAATGCTCTTTGATTGCAGGTGACCTATAAATTCCAGCAACTACAACTCCCAAATGACAAAATAATTTTTTTTGCGTGAAGGACATACATTGGGTTGTTAAGTGTCTTGTGTCCAAATTTGGTGTCAATTTGTCCAACGGATTTTGAGTTCTGTGAATACCACAAACGAACATGACATTTTTATTTATATAGATTATTATTATTATTATTATTATTGACACAAAAGCACAGTACGTCACAGAAAACGAGATCTCTCTGCTGGATTTTGTATCACAAAATCACAAGTCGAACCCTTCCCAAGCATCTAGGACTGTGTGATGTATTTCCGAATGATGTGTGCAGATCCAAGTCAGGTGGCCTTTTGCAGATGACAGATCGGGATTTTGTCAATGTTTAATGTTTCCAAATGCCGGCTGAGATCTTTTGGCATGGCACCCAGTGCGCCCATTATGACCACTGGGAACACCTGGACTGGTTGATGCCATCAGAGCCTTTGCTGTTCGATTTTGAGGTCTTGATAGTGGCTGAGTTTCTCCTGTTGTTTTTCCTCGATGCGACTCTCACTGGAATGGTGACATCCATCATCCAGACTTTTTCCTTTTCCACAATCACGCTGTCTGGCGTGCTTTGTTCCAAAACTTTGTCAGTTTGGATTCAAAAGTCCCACAGTATTTTTGCGTGTTCATTTTCCACGACCTTTGCAGGTTTATGATCCCTTTACCAATTCTTTGCTGCTGGCAGGTGGTCCCTGTGACAGAAGTTCCCGTGAATCACCTGGGCCACAGAGTTGTGCCTCTGTTTGTAGTCCCTCTGTGTGATTTTCTTGCAACAGCTGAGGAGATGGTCCATGGTTTCGTCCGCTTCCTTGCACAGCCTGCATTTTGGGTCATCCGCTGATTTTTCGATACTGACCTCAGTGGTCTTTGTCCTGATGACTTGCTCCTGGGCGGCAAGAACCGAGCCTTCTTCTGCCTCCTTCTTCGGGGTTCCGTTCATGAGACATAACCAGGTCTTCTCTTTGTCAACTTTTCCTTCTCAAGGAACTGACCGTGCAAGGCTTTGTTGTGCCAGCTGTCAGCTCTGGTTTGGAGTGCAGTTTTCTTGTACTTTGTCTGCTGTGCTTGGAGAAGTTTCCGATTACGGACTTCAATGAAAGCAGGTTCTTGGCTTTCCTTGACATCTTCTGCCAGCGCATCGTGTTGTTCTTCTTCGACTGCTTGTTTGACTTGTAAGAGTCCTCTGCCCCCAGACTTTCTAGGCAGATAGAGCCGGTCAACATCACTGTGAGGATGTCATGAATGATGAATGGCCATGAGTTTCCTTGTTTTTCTGTCCAAATTGTCCAGTTCTGCCTGTGTCCAGTTTTCGATGCCAGCAGTATATCTTATGGCAGGTATGGCCCAGGTGTTGATGGTCTTGACAGTGTTGCCTCCATTGAGCTTGCTTTTGAAAATTTTTCTGACCCTTTGAATGTCTTCTTTGCTGACCACGGTTTTCACATGTTCATGTTTGATGTTGTAGTCTCCCCAGATAATGACAGGCCTCTGGCCGGTGACACTTGATCGCTTGGCCATTGGGCATATTTAGGCCCTCACTTTCAGTGATTTTTCCCTTCTTCAGTGCCACTGTCGAACATTTGTCCAAACCAAACTCCATGTTGATATCTGTGCTAAAGTTTATATTATTATTATTATTATTATTATTATTATTATTATTATTATTATTTATACCCCACTTTTTCTTTCCTGAAAGGGGACCCAAAGCGGAGCTCTTCCTGCAGGTCGTTCCAGAATTTGGGGGCGGCTGATGAAAGGGTCAGTGGTTAAAGAGGGGTCAATGCAGGCCATGAACCCCTCCAAGAGAAACCATGTTCAGGACAAGAGCGAGGCCTTTCCGGGAGAGACTTGGTGAGCTCCTGGTGCTGTGGGAAACTCTCTCGCTGCTCTTCTTATTCTTCGTTTATAGCGCAAAGTTTATATTTATCTTCAGGCGGGGCGGCCCCACCACACGGAACAGATGCACGGCCGCCTGGCCGGCTTACCAAGAGCAGCGCATGCCTGGCAATGGGGCCAGGGAACAGACAGAAGGGTCCCAGAAGGCACGGGAGAGGCGGCTCCCAAGGGACGCCGTCTAACTTTGGCCGCTGCGTGCTTTCATGCTGAGCCCACCATCCAAGCACAGCCAGAATGGGTCAAGCGAGGGGACCCAGAGCTATGGTATAACGTGAACCCTTGGGAAATAATTATCATAATAATAATAATAATAATACTTGTGTGGTAATGCTTTTAATGTTAATGGCTTTGAGTTCTCCTGACGGAGAGAAGAAGCAGGATATTAATAAAAACAATAATAATAGAATAATAGTTGGAAGAGGCCAAGATGAAGTCCTTTGGCCACATCATGAGAAGAAAGGAAAGCTTGGAGAAGAGAATTATGCTGGGGGAAATGGAAGGAAAAAGGAAGAGGGGCCGACCAAGGGCAAGATTTATTTGTTTGTTTGTTTGTTTACAGTATTTCTATACTGCTTTTCTCACCCCGAGGGGGACTCAAAGCGGGGACTCAAAGATGGATGGATGGCATCCTTGAAGTGACTGGACTGACCTTGAAGGAGCTGGGGGTGGTGACGACCGACAGGGAGCTCTGGCGTGGGCTGGTTCATGATGTCACGAAGAGTCGGAAATGACTGAAGGAATGAACAACAACAAGTTGGAAGAGACCCCCGGGCCATCTAGTCCAGTGGTTCTCAACCTGGGGGTCACGACCCCCAGGGGGGTCACCTGGGCATTTTGGAGGGGTTGTGAGGCCACCTCCATTGGTCCCGCCCCAAGGGCGCGGGCGAGGCGAGGGCTCCTTCGCACAAGACCTGGCCTCGTGCAAAGCCAGCCTCGCCTGCCTCACACTTTAGTCATCCAGCGAGGGCGCGGTGCAGGCGAGGGGTCCTCTTCACGAGACCTAGCCTTGCGCAAAGCCTGCCTCGCACTCTCGCCATCCAAGAGCGCGAGGCAGGTGAGGCTGGGGGTCACCACAACATATTTGGGGGTCACCACAACTTGAGGAACCATATTTAGGGGTCCAGGTGTGAGAAACGTTGAGAACCACTGATCTAGTCCAACCCCAAGCCATGCAGGAAAAGCAAAATCACATTAATTAAGAAGGAGAAGAAAGCCCTTGGTTGAGCTGGAGCAAGGCACATCCTCTCAGCCTCGGAGGAAGCCCTGGGTGCAAGTCTCCCAACCTTGGCAAGCAAACCCTGCAAAAGGGATGCCTTACAAGTAACCAAGACGGAAGGAGAAGGGCATTATAAGGCACCACTGCAAAGCCCATTGTGCACGCAAGGTGTAGCTTTCCTGCATCTCCTTTGTAGGCAGGAGGTGTTGTGACTCAGCTTGACTCTGAGTCTGAAGCTGACCCCTGTGGGCTTTGTGAGCCAGAATTCCTACAAGATGATGATGAGGATGATGGGTTACAGATTTCTGTTCATGCTTCAGACAGGGTTGAAAGTGAGGCTGCAGAAGGGGAAACAGCAAGTCAGTTCTCAGGGGAAAAGAATGCCAGTGAGACTGATAACGAGAGTGAATTCCCACACGGCCAGGTGGAGATGTCTTCACCTCCTTTGCCTTCTCACGGTGATCAGGTCCAGCTGCTGGACCAAGATGATAAGGGGTTAGAGAGCCTTGAAGATAACGAATTGATGAGCAGGCAAGATCGTCTGCAATTAAGGGTCCGGAGAAGCTCTCGCTTGGCTAGCAAGCGAGAAACCAAGTGTGCCATAGGTCATCGCAATGCATTCATGTCTACAAAAGGTAAAATCATAGAATCCTAGAATCAAAGCGTTGGAAGAGACCTCCTGGGCCATCATCCAGTCCAACCCCATTCTGCCAAGAAGCAGGAATATTGCATTCAAATCACCCCGACAGATGGCCATCCAGCCTCTGTTTAAAAGCTTCCAAAGAAGGAGCCTCCAGCACACTCCCTCCGTGGCAGAGAGTTCCACTGCTGAATGGCTCTCACAGTCAGGAAGTTCTTCCTCATGTTCAGATGGAATCTCCTCTCTTGTAGTTTGAAGCCATTCCTCCCTTGCGTCCTAGTCTCCAGGGAAGCAGAAAGGAAGCTCCCTCACTCCTCCTCCCTGTGGCTTCCTCTCACATATTGATACATGGCTATCATATCTCCTCTCAGCCTTCTCTTCTTCAGGCTAAACATGCCAGCTCCTTAAGCCACTCCTCATAGGGTATTTAGCCTTCTCACTGACACACAGGCGTTGTCAGTTCAATGTGGCTCTTTCCATGCAAACTTCTATGGATTAACCTTGGCCTCAAGCAGCATGCTTCTGGCTTCCTGAATCCGGGATTTTGGGTTCTTGTGTTCAACTGTTTTTCTATCTATTGTTTGTCCACTGCGTAAAGGATTATGTTTCATGTTTTTGCCTTTGGATCTTGGGAACTGTGTCTTTGCATTCCTCATACTATGTTTTGACTTTGCCTTTTCTTCCATAAACTACACAATCTACAGCTTTGGTGTGGTGGTGTTTGGGAGCAAGGTGTAGCTTTCCTGCATCGCCTTTGTAGGCAAGAGGCCCATTGTCTCTGCCCAACAGACCTGGCGGGCAACTCCCTCGTTTTTGCAGAAAAGGTCAGTTTTGCAAAGGATTTCAGATCTCGCAGAAGATAAGGAGTCCCTGAAAGAATGCTTTGTGCTCAATGCGATGGTCTTCCGGGAAGAAGCCGTCCGGAAAGGGAGCATTCTTGCAAAAGCAGCCAAGGCCAGGAAGGGAGGAATGCAGCCAGAGAGAGATAAGGCCGCTCTCTCTCTCTCTCTCTCTCTCTCTCTCTCTCTCTTTGTGATGTCTCTTCTCTCTGTTCCGGCAACACTCCCGGGCCAACACTCCCGGGCTATTTTCGGAAAAGGCTCCATCAAGCCTGACAACCTGGAAAAGGTGCCAAGAGGCTCTCTCTCGCTGGCCTCCCAATTAAAAGGATTTCCTCCCCAGATCCACCAGCCATGAGAAATAATTACGGCTTCAAAGTTGTTTCCGTGAGCTTTTGGTTCAGCGCATGCAAGCCAGGCCCAGGCTGGCCCAGGTTTCCCATTGCAATGAGGAGGAACCGGCAAAGCGGAGCAGTGTTTTCCGCTCTGGAGACCAGGGTCTGAATCCCTGAATGATCAACTGATCAGTCTGGAGACCACGAATCCCCCCGAGGAGCTGCTTAAAGAGCTGGGTCTGTTGAGCCTCAGCAGAGAAGGCTGAGAGAAGGAGACGTGAGAGGAGCCATGTGCCAAGATACAGAAGGATGCTTGCCATAGATGCAGGCGAAACGTCAGGAGAGAATGCCTCTAGAACAGTGGTTCTCAACCTTCCTAATGCCGTGACCCCCGAGTACAGTCCCTCATGATGTGGTGACCCCCAACCATAATATTGTTTTCGTTGCTACTTCGTAACAGTCATTTTACTACTGATATAAATCATAATGTAAATATCTCATCTGCAGGATGCATTTTCATTCACTGGACCAAACTAGGCTCAAATACCCAATACACCCAAATGTGAATACTGGTGGGGTTGGGGGAGGATTGATTTTGTCATTCGGGAGTTGTAGTTGCTGGGATTTATAGTTCACTTAGAATCCAAGAGCATTCTGAACTCCACCAGCGATGAATTTGAACCCAACTTGGCTCCCATGACCAATGGAAAACACTGGAAGGGTTTGATGGGCATTGACCTTGAGTTTGGGAGTTGTAGTTCACCTATATCCAGAGAGCAATGTGGACTCATGCAATGGTGGATCTGGACCAAACTTGGCACGAATACTCAATATGCCCAAATGTGAACACTGGTGGAGCCTGGGGAAAATAGATCTTGACATTTGGGAGTTGTAGTTCCTGGGATTCATAGTTCATTACAATCAAAGAACATTCTGAACTCCACCAATGATAGAATGGGGTCGGACTTCCCACATGGAATCCCCATGACCATCAGAAAATACTGTGTTTTCTTATGGTCTTTGGCAACCCCTCTGCGACCCCCTCAGGGTTGAGAAACACTGCTCTAGAACGTGGCCATATAGTCCGAAAAAAACCTACAAGAACCCTGCAAAAGGATGCCCTGAGGAAGAGGGAGCAAGGCTTCCTTTCGGCCGCCCTGGAGACCAGGACTCAATCGAGACATGGGTTCAAATGACAGGAGGGAAAGGAGATCCCATTGACTGATTGGCAGAA
>NW_026847993.1:2153770-2266270 GCF_025583915.1 Anolis sagrei ordinatus | reverse complement strand
CTTCCTGCCATAAAGGTACAGCACCATCAAAGCCCTCCCAACGGATGGTCACCCAGCCTCTGCTGAAAAACAACAACAACAACAGCTTCACAGAGTTGGATGATAGAATATAGAGTTGGAAGGGACCCCCAAAGGCCACCCAGTCCAGCCCCCTTCTTCCTGCCATAAAGGACAAAACCCTCCTGACAGATGGCCATCCAACCCTCAAAGCCCTCCTGACAGATGACCATCCAACCCCTGCTTAAGAAGTAGAATACTAATAATATTAGAATCCTAGAGTCAGAAGGGAGCCTTGAGGGTCATCTAGTCCAATTGCCTTCTGCCATAAAGGTGCAGCACCATCAAAGCCCTCCTAACAGATGGCCACCCTGCTTAAAAATAATTGTCGAATCCTAGAGTTGGAAGGGAACCTTAAAGGTCATCTAGTCCAACTGCCTTCTGCCATAATGGTGCAGCACCACCAAAGCCCTCCCTACAGATGGCCACCCACCCCCTGCTTAAGAATAACTGTAGAATCCTAGAGTTGGAAGGGGCCCCAGGGGCCATCCCTTGGAAGCACAATTCAATCCGTCCGGACAGATGTCCACCCAGCCCCTGCTTGATAGTAACAATAATAATAGAATGCTAGAGTGGGAGAGAGGGGACCCCCCCCCCAAGGCCATCTAGCCCACCCCGCTTCTTCCAGGAGAGAAGCCCGTCCCGATCCCTCCCGACAGAGGAGCGGCGCCTGTGCTTACCGGGAGGGGGGCCTGCAGGCGCCGGTGGAGGAGGGGCAGCTGGTGGGCGAGGGTCCGGGCGGGGTGGAGGGCCAGGACGGGGGGGCGGCGGGGCTCCGGGAAGGCGGCCCCCCCGGAGGAGAAGGGCTCCCCGTCCTCCAGGAACTGCACCCGGCAGGGCACCGCCGCCTCCGCCTCCGCCTCCGCCTCCTCTCCCTCCTCTCCCTGCTGTGGCTGCCCCATGGAAGGAAAGAAACCCCCCCACGCCCCTCTCTCTCTCTCTCTCTCTCTCTCTGGCTGCCTTCCGCCCCGCCAGCCAGGAAAAGAGGCAGGCAAGCCAGGCAGGCACGCCCCTGCCACAGCCGAGGCCGCCCCCGAGACTCCGCACAACGCCCAGCCCGGCCCCGCCTTCCCCGCCAAAGCCCTCCCGGCAGAGGGCCCGCCTGCCTCCCCTTCCTCGTACCATCGGAAGGGAACCTCCAAGGCCACCCAGTCCCACCCCTTTCTTTCTGCTCCACCCGATCCCTCCCGACAGGTGGCCCTCCAGCCCCTGCTTAATAGTAATTACTACTATTACTACTATTACTACTGCTACTATTATTATTATTATGGCATCCTAGAGTTGGAAAGGACCCCAAAGGTCATCCAATCCAACCGCTTTCACCTATAAAGGTAAAGAACAATCAAATCTAGGTTCTTGTGGGTTTTTTCGGGCTATATGGCCATGTTCTAGAGGCATTCTCTCCTGACGTTTCGCCTGCATCTATGGCAAGCATCCTCAGAGGTCGTGAGGTCTGTTGGAACTAGGAAAAGGGGTTTCTATATCTGTGGAATGACCAGGGTGGGACAAAGGACTCTTGTCTGCTGGAGCCAGGTGGGAATGTTTCAACTGACCACCTTCATTAGCATTTGAAGGCCTGCCTGAGCCTGGGGGAATCTTTTGTGGAGAGGTGATCAGATGTGCCTGGTTGTTTCCTCTCTGCTGTTTGCTGTTGTAATTTTAGAGTTTTTTAACAATCAAATCCCTCCCAGCAGATGGCCACCCAGCCCATGCTTGAGGATAATATGAATGATAGCATCCTAGAGTTCGAAGGGAACCTTAAAGGGCATCCAGTCCAACCCCTTTCTTTCTGCTCTAAAGGAAAAGCTCCACCCGATCCCTCCCGACAGATGGCCCTCCAGCCCCTGCCTAATCTACTATATAAATACAAATGTTATGTTCGTTTGTGGGAAGGAAGGAGAGAAAGAAAGGAGAGAAGGTTGGCCACAGCAACGCGAGCTGCGTACAGCTAGTTGTTGTTGTTGTTGTTGTTGTTGTTATAGCATCCTAGAACTGGAAGGGAACCTTAAAGGTCATCCAGTCCAACCTTCTCCGGCCATAAAGGTCAAGCACAATCCGATCCCCCCTGACAGAGGCCCATCCAGCCTCTGCTTCATAATAATAATAATAATAATAATAATAATAATAATAATAATTTTATAGCATCCTAGAGTGAGAAGGGAACCTTAAAGGTCATCCAGTCCAACCTTCTCCGGCCATAAAGGCCAAGCACAATCTGATCCCCCCTGACAGAGGCCCATCCAGCCTCTGCTTCATAATAATAATAATAATAATAATAATAATAATAATAATAATTTTATAGCATCCTAGAGTCAGAAGGGAACCTTAAAGGTCATCCAGTCCAACCTTCTCCGGCCATAAAGGTCAAGCACAATCCGATCCCCCCTGACAGAGGCCCATCCAGCCTCTGCTTCATAATAATAATAATAATAATAATAATAATAATAATTTTATAGCATCCTAGAGTCAGAAGGGAACCTTAAAGGTCGTCCAGTCCAACCTTCTCCGGCCATAAAGGTCAAGCACAATCCGATCCCCCCTGACAGAGGCCCATCCAGCCTCTGCTTCATAATAATAATAATAATAATAATAATAATAATAATTTTATAGCATCCTAGAGTCAGAAGGGAACCTTAAAGGTAGTCCAGTCCAACCTTCTCCGGCCATAAAGGTCAAGCACAATCCGATCCCCCCTGACAGAGGCCCATCCAGCCTCTGCTTCATAATAATAATAATAATAATAATAATAATAATTTTATAGCATCCTAGAGTCAGAAGGGAACCTTAAAGGTCATCCAGTCCAACCTTCTCCGGCCATAAAGGTCAAGCACAATCCGATCCCCCCTGACAGAGGCCCATCCAGCCTCTGCTTCATAATAATAATAATAATAATAATAATAATAATTTTATAGCATCCTAGAGTCAGAAGGGAACCTTAAAGGTCATCCAGTCCAACCTTCTCCGGCCATAAAGGCCAAGCACAATCCGATCCCCCCTGACAGAGGCCCATCCAGCCTCTGCTTCATAATAATAATAATAATAATAATAATAATAATAATAATAATTTTATAGCATCCTAGAGTCAGAAGGGAACCTTAAAGGTCATCCAGTCCAACCTTCTCCGGCCATAAAGGTCAAGCACAATCCGATCCCCCCTGACAGAGGCCCATCCAGCCTCTGCTTCATAATAATAATAATAATAATAATAATAATAATAATTTTATAGCATCCTAGAGTCAGAAGGGAACCTTAAAGGTCATCCAGTCCAACCTTCTCCGGCCATAAAGGTCAAGCACAATCCGATCCCCCCTGACAGAGGCCCATCCAGCCTCTGCTTCATAATAATAATAATAATAATAATAATAATAATAATAATTTTATAGCATCCTAGAGTCAGAAGGGAACCTTAAAGGTCATCCAGTCCAACCTTCTCCGGCCATAAAGGTCAAGCACAATCCGATCCCCCCTGACAGAGGCCCATCCAGCCTCTGCTTCATAATAATAATAATAATAATAATAATAATAATAATTTTATAGCATCCTAGAGTCAGAAGGGAACCTTAAAGGTCATCCAGTCCAACCTTCTCCGGCCATAAAGGTCAAGCACAATCCGATCCCCCCTGACAGAGGCCCATCCAGCCTCTGCTTCATAATAATAATAATAATAATAATAATAATAATAATAATTTTATAGCATCCTAGAGTCAGAAGGGAACCTTAAAGGTCATCCAGTCCAACCTTCTCCGGCCATAAAGGCCAAGCACAATCCGATCCCCCCTGACAGAGGCCCATCCAGCCTCTGCTTCATAATAATAATAATAATAATAATAATAATAATAATAATTTTATAGCATCCTAGAGTGAGAAGGGAACCTTAAAGGTCATCCAGTCCAACCTTCTCCGGCCATAAAGGCCAAGCACAATCCGATCCCCCCTGACAGAGGCCCATCCAGCCTCTGCTTCATAATAATAATAATAATAATAATAATAATAATAATAATTTTATAGCATCCTAGAGTCAGAAGGGAACCTTAAAGGTCATCCAGTCCAACCTTCTCCGGCCATAAAGGCCAAGCACAATCCGATCCCCCCTGACAGAGGCCCATCCAGCCTCTGCTTCATAATAATAATAATAATAATAATAATAATAATAATAATAATTTTATAGCATCCTAGAGTCAGAAGGGAACCTTAAAGGTAGTCCAGTCCAACCTTCTCCGGCCATAAAGGTCAAGCACAATCCGATCCCCCCTGACAGAGGCCCATCCAGCCTCTGCTTCATAATAATAATAATAATAATAATAATAATTTTATAGCATCCTAGAGTCAGAAGGGAACCTTAAAGGTCATCCAGTCCAACCTTCTCCGGCCATAAAGGTCAAGCACAATCCGATCCCCCCTGACAGAGGCCCATCCAGCCTCTGCTTCATAATAATAATAATAATAATAATAATAATAATAATAATTTTATAGCATCCTAGAGTCAGAAGGGAACCTTAAAGGTCATCCAGTCCAACCTTCTCCGGCCATAAAGGTCAAGCACAATCCGATCCCCCCTGACAGAGGCCCATCCAGCCTCTGCTTCATAATAATAATAATAATAATAATAATAATAATAATAATTTTATAGCATCCTAGAGTCAGAAGGGAACCTTAAAGGTCGTCCAGTCCAACCTTCTCCGGCCATAAAGGCCAAGCACAATCCGATCCCCCCTGACAGAGGCCCATCCAGCCTCTGCTTCATAATAATAATAATAATAATAATAATAATAATAATAATAATTTTATAGCATCCTAGAGTCAGAAGGGAACCTTAAAGGTAGTCCAGTCCAACCTTCTCCGGCCATAAAGGTCAAGCACAATCCGATCCCCCCTGACAGAGGCCCATCCAGCCTCTGCTTCATAATAATAATAATAATAATAATAATAATAATAATAATAATAATTTTATAGCATCCTAGAGTCAGAAGGGAACCTTAAAGGTCATCCAGTCCAACCTTCTCCGGCCATAAAGGTCAAGCACAATCCGATCCCCCCTGACAGAGGCCCATCCAGCCTCTGCTTCATAATAATAATAATAATAATAATAATAATAATAATAATAATAATAATAATTTTATAGCATCCTAGAGTCAGAAGGGAACCTTAAAGGTCATCCAGTCCAACCTTCTCCGGCCATAAAGGTCAAGCACAATCCGATCCCCCCTGACAGAGGCCCATCCAGCCTCTGCTTCATAATAATAATAATAATAATAATAATAATAATAATAATAATTTTATAGCATCCTAGAGTCAGAAGGGAACCTTAAAGGTCATCCAGTCCAACCTCCTCCTGCCATAAAGGTCAAGCACAATCCGATCCCCCCTGACAGAGGCCCATCCAGCCTCTGCTTCATAATAATAATAATAATAATAATAATAATAATTTTATAGCATCCTAGAGTCAGAAGGGAACCTTAAAGGTCATCCAGTCCAACCTTCTCCGGCCATAAAGGTCAAGCACAATCCGATCCCCCCTGACAGAGGCCCATCCAGCCTCTGCTTCATAATAATAATAATAATAATAATAATAATAATAATAATAATAATTTTATAGCATCCTAGAGTCAGAAGGGAACCTTAAAGGTCATCCAGTCCAACCTTCTCCGGCCATAAAGGTCAAGCACAATCCGATCCCCCCTGACAGAGGCCCATCCAGCCTCTGCTTCATAATAATAATAATAATAATAATAATAATAATTTTATAGCATCCTAGAGTCAGAAGGGAACCTTAAAGGTAGTCCAGTCCAACCTCCTCCTGCCATAAAGGCCAAGCACAATCTGATCCCCCCTGACAGAGGAGCATCCAGCCTCTGCTTCATCATACTACTACTACTAATAATAATAATAATAATAATAATGGCCTCCTATAGTTGGAAAGGACCTCAAAGACCATCCAATCCAACCCCTTTCACCTATAAAGGTAAGGAACAATCAAATCCCTCCCAACACATGGTCATCCAGCCCATGCTTGAGGATAATAATAATAGCATCCTAGAGTTGGAAGGGAACCTTAAAGGGCATCCAGTCCAACCCCCTTCTGCCGTAAAGGCAAAGTACAATCAAATCCCTCCTGGCAGGTGGCCATCCAGCCCCTGCTTAATAATAATAATAATAATAATAATAATAATAATAATAGAATCACAGAGTTGGAAGGAAGCCCCAAAGGCCATCCAATCCCACCCCTTCTGCCATAAAGGTAAAGCACCACTAAAGCCCTCCCGAGAGATGACCATCCAGCCCCTGCTTAATAATAATAACAATTATGATTTTACTGACACAAAAACACAATATGTCACAGCAAACAAGATTTATTATTATTATTATTATTATTATTATTATTATTATTATATAATCTTAGAGTTGGAAAGGACCCCAAAGACCATCCAGTCCAACCCCTTTGGGCTATAAAGGAAAATCAAAGCACCCCTGAGAGATGGCCCTTCACCCTCTGCTTATTATTATTATTAATAATAATAATAATAATAATAATAGAATCCTAGAGTCAGAAGAAACCCCCAAAAGCTATCTAGTCAAACATCCTTCTGCTAGACAAGAAAAGCACAATCGAAGTTCTCCTGACAGATGGCCATCCAGTTTCTGCTTAATCATAATCATAATTGTTATTGTTATTATTATAGAATCATCGATTTGGAAGGGATCCCACGGGCCATCTAGTCCAACCCCCTTCTTCCATGCAGGAAAAGCACAATCAAAGCACCCTTAACAGACAGCCACCCAGCCCCTGTTTCAAAGGCTGCAAGGAAGGGCCTCTACCGGATTCAGATGCAGAGAGTTCCCCTGTTGAACAACTCTCAGGAAGTTCTTCCCAGGAAAGTTCAGGTGGGATCTCCTCTCCCAGAAGGATGTCATTGGAAGGCGGCCATGCAGAGGCGGCCCTAGGTGATTTTCAACGGTAAGCAAACAGTATTTGCCCCCCCCCTGAACCAATCATTGATATATATATTTTCTGTTTGTCGTGGGAGTTCTGTGTGCCATATTTGGTTCAATTCCATCATTGGTGGAGTTCAGAATGCCCTTTGATTGTAGGTGAACTATACATCCCAGTAACTACAACTTGCATATGTCAAGGTCTATTTTCCCCCAAGAGTGCCTCAAGAGCGCCCACCCTGGGCAAAGTCAACTCTACCGCGAGGGCTTACTTTGCGTAAGGGTTGAGCCGCCCCTGCCCATGGGCCATCTAGTCCAACCCCCTTCTTCCATGCAGGAAAAGCACAATCAAAGCACCCTTAACAGACAGCCACCCAGCCCCTGTTTCAAAGGCTGCAAGGAAGGGCCTCTGCCGGATTCAGATGCAGAGAGTTCCCCTGTTGAACAACTCTCAGGAAGTTCTTCCCAGGAAAATTCAGGTGGGATCTCCCACAAGGATGTCATTGGAAGGTGGCCATGGCCCCAATTCCACCTCTCCCCCCTTCTTGTTGCATAGCTGACAAGCTGGGAAGGAGGGGAGGGGAGGGGAGGGGAGGGGAGGGGGCGGCCCGTGCAGGGCAGAACTGCTGCGCCTGGCCTTTTCTCCCTGGCAGGCATGCAGGCAGGGCTCCTCTTTCCATGGTTGGAAGGAAGTGCCTCATCCGAGAGAGAGAGACCACAAAAGCCTTCCTCCGATGGGGTTTGCTAATGAGGGGCCTTTCCCGCTCCCTCCTGACTCATCCCTCCCTGCGTCATGGGCCCGTCCTGGCTCCGCTCTCCTCTCCGCCTGCCCGCCCGCCCGCCCGCCCGCCCTCCTGCAAGGAAGCCAACCGCCTTCCCAAAAGGAGGGAAAGAGGACTGCCCGCAAGGCCAGAGCGGGTCCAAGCAAGGAATCTCAAGGGAAGAGGCTCCTCAGGACAAGAGGAAGGAAGGCCAAGGAAACGCTGGGAGGGAACCACTGCAAAGAGGGGACAGAGCCGGAAGAGACCCCCAAGGGGCCACCCCTTCCTTCTGCCAGGCAGGAGGACACCATCCGATCCCTCCTGGCAGATGACCGCCTGGCCTCTGTTTAAAGGCCTCTTGCATATGATCTTTCCCTTGGGAATCCCTGGAGGGCAGGAGAGGTCCCAGGAGATGGGAATGCGATCTTGACCACCACCACCACCCCCTGCCAAAGGGGCCGGAAAGAGGCTCTGGGCAACCGCCGGCCCTTCAGGTTGAGACCAGGAAAGGCTCCAGAGCAGGCCGTGGGTCCGCCTGCGCACGCCGAGGAATTCAGGAGTTCCTCCGTCCTGGCCAGATTCAGGGTGTTGCCACCAGCATCACTGCAGGGCGGAGGAGCAGATCTCTCTTACTGTGAGTGTGTTTGAAGAGAGTGGGACACAATGTCACTTCGACAGAGACATTCAGTCTGATTTTGTGACAGAAGACAGGAGAAATAGGATCTGAAACATCTCATAGGGGAGAGAGATCCATCGGTCACTTGTGGAGTGGCTACTTTTTGAGCCACAGCTGTAAAAACAAGGAAGCCCTTTGTGGGTGATTATCGCGGGCCAAGTTTTCGCATCCTCGTTTGATTATCCATACCCAAAGATTTGAGAAGCCAAGCATATGGACTCCATGTGATGGACGTCTTGCTTTTGATTGTTTTGAATCTCTGCTCTTAACGTGAAAGCAAGAGCCCTCTTTTGAAAATGTATTGTTGAAGACTTTCACGGCCAGAATCACTGGGTTGTTGAAAGTTTTTGGAGTTTATGGCCATGTTAACATAGCCATATTGCCTGAAAAAACTACAACAACCCTCTTTTGAAAGTTTTGTTCTCTTGGTCTGTGGCCATAATAACAACAACAACAATAACAACAACAACAACAACTTTGAAAAAGGAGACAAAGGAGGGCCGGATTCTGGCAGCCCAAGAACAAGCCATGTGAGCCAATGCTCTCCAAGCCAGAATTGAAAAGTCGACAACAGATCCCAAGTGTAGACTCTGCAAGGAAGCAGGCGAAACAATAGATCCCATCCTCAGCTGCGCAGACAGACTCCAAGCAGAGGCACAACACCGTTGCTCAGATGATTCACTGGAACTTGTGCCACAAACTCCATCTACCTGCAACAAAGAACTGGTGGGATCACAAGCCGGGAAAAGTTACAGAGAATGAACACGTCAAGCTGCTCTGGGACTTACGGGTTCAGACAGTTTTGGAGCACAAGACTCCTGACCTCATGATCATGTTAAAAAACAAAGTATGGATTGTCGATGTCGCAATCCCAGGTGACAGCAGGATTGCAGAGAAACAACTGGGAAAGCTGACACGATATGAGGATTTCAAGATCGAACTGCAAAGACTCTGGCACAAGCCAGCCAAGGGGGTCCCAGTGGTGATGGGCACACTGGGTGCAGTGCCTCAAGACCTTGGCCTGCACTTAAACACAATCGGCGCTGACAAAATTACCATCTGTCAGCTGCAAAAGGCCGCCTTACTGGGATCTGCACGCATTATTTGCTGATACATCTCACTCACAGTCCTAGACACTTGGGAAGTGTCCGACGTGTGATCCAATACAACAACCAGCAGAGTGTCTGCTGTGGACCCATCTTGTGGTGTTTCTAATAATAATAATAATAATAATAATAATAGTCCTAGACTCTTGGGAAGGGTCAGACATGTGATCCAATACAACAGCTCGCAGAGTGTCTGCTGTGGACCTATCTTGTGTTACAAATAATAATAATAATAATAATAATAATAATAATAATAATAATAATAATAACAACAACAACAACAACAACAACAATAGGTATCCATTTGCCTGGAAAGCAATCCTGTTGATGTCCAAAAGCCATCATGGGGGTCCCAGGTGGGAGGGGGCTGCGACCTTCTCTCCAGATCCAGGGGTCAAGGGTCCAATGACCAGGGAGCCTTGGGGACCCCTCTCCCTTCTCCGGCCTTGGCGTGGGGAGGGTTTGGCCTTCCATGGCTGCCTAATTGCAGGCTTGGAGGAGCCAGGCAGAAGAGGAGGAGGAGGAGGAGGAGGGCTTGTGGTCCAGTGGGTTTTGGCAGCCGCGCTTGGCCAGGCCATTGACGCCTCTTTGCCTCTTTGCCTGTCCCCATTCTTGTCCGCAGTGTCTCCAAGGCGGCGTCCGGAGCAACGGGGCCTGAGCTGGGCAGTGAGACGGGGGTTCTCCCAGGTAACTCTTCCCCGAAGGAGAGGGTCTTCCCATTGTATATATGACTGGGGTGCTGCAAGGAACCTCTTGGTGGGCTTCCATGGCTGGCCAAGCGGTCACTGCCCCAGGTGCTTCCTTCTTGCGGCATGCATTTGTGCATGCCTGGGCTTGAGAGAGGTCAGGCAAGCCAAACTGGCCCTCAGGCAGCCTGGGCAGACCAGGACAAAAGCCCACCGTGTTCACCTGGAACTGTCCATCTTCCTCTTCTGGGCTGGTTGGCTTGCTTGGTGGATGGAGAGAGAGAGAGAGAGAGAGAGAGAGAGGAGAGAGATTGATCTCTGGAAGAAGGCCCCTCTTTCCTTCACCTCCCTCTCCTCTCCATTGATTCCTCTCCAAAGCCCAAGGGAAGCATATGGGGAAGGGTCCAGGAAGAGGGGCTTCTCCCCCTTCCCCTCCTTGACCTGTTTGCATTGACGGCAGGGGCAGGACACAACCCCCCCCCCCCCCCCCCCCCCCCCCCCGCATCACTTTCCGGTCCCAGGGATGGAGAGCGGCAACTTTTGGGAGCCTCTCATTGCTGAACGCATTTCTTTATGCCTGGACTGGCCTCCCCAAAAGCTTGGCTTGGCCTTTGGAGTGCCACAGGGGTCTCCCGAAAGCCCGGCGAGTGTGTGTGTGTGTGTGTGTGCAGGGAATGATGCAGAAGCAACCTTCTCATGTGTCCTTAACCATCTGCTCTCCTAGGGCCCTCCAAGCTGGCCCTCTCTGGATCCCAGGATCTGATCCCAGGTTTTCTGCTTTAAACTGGATTATAGGAGTCTGCACCGCCAGATAATCTGGGATAAACAGAAAACCTGGGATCAGATCCTGGGATAGAGAGAGAGCCTGTCTGGGAGGGTCCTTAGCTGTTCCTTATGCAGGCAGTCCCCAAGTTACAAACAAGATTGGATCTGTAGGTTTGTTCCTAAGTTGAATTTGCACGCAAGTCAGAACAGGGACCTTTTAAAATGCTTGTCTGTTCTTGAGATTGGAAAGCACATGTCTGTGTTTTAGATGGGTTGGGGATTGGCTGGTTTCCCCTGTAATAGGCAGAAAGAGCACCTAGAGCTTCGGAGAGCTTCTCTTCTACCATCTCAAAGCTCCCTGCTTGAGCGGTGATGGCACGATCATCAGCATAGATGAATCTCTCTGTCCCTTCTGGCAGTGGCTGGTCATTTGGGTAAATGTTGAACATGGATGGAGCGAGCACGCTCCCCTGAGGCCGGCCGTTCTTCTGTTTCCGCCATCTGCTTCTCTGGCCCTGGAACTCAACAAAGAAGCTCCTGTTTTGTAGCAGGTTTCCTATGAGGCGGGTGAGGCGGTCGTCCTTGGTGATACTATACATTTTTCTCAGGAGGAGGAAGTGGTTCACGGTATCCTAGGCTGCTGACAGGTCTATGAAGACAGCTCCTGGGATCTCCTGCCTTTCAAAGCCATCTTCTATCTATGTGCTGAGTCAGGTTCAGCACTTCCCCATGTTGTGGTGATAGAACCAATTAGGAAATGACGCTGATATCCCAGAGAACAAAACTCAAAGCTTTTCAGAGCGTAATCAAAATAGATCCTAAAACTCCTTCCCAGAGTTCAAGTGCGTTCCCAGCCATAGGAAGGAATGGCGCAGTGGCCCCAAGGGCCCTCCCTTCTCCTGCCCACTGGCCCTCTGGCCACTGGCTCAGGCGCCAGTCTTGGCCGATGACCAGCATCACAAGGGTGGGAGAGGGAGGGAGAGAGGGAGGGAGGGAGGGGCCCAAACAGAGCTCAGCTGCTTCTCGGTGCCTGCCGGAAAGAGCGGGTCACGGGCATCCCTTGGCGGACACATGTCTGCGCTGAGAAGGTTGAGAGGAGACATGTTGACGACATATTGGGAAGGATGCCCCAAGGAAGAGTTGGGCTTCTTTTCTGCTGCCCTGCAGACTGGACTCAAGGCTTTTGCCTGTACAAGTGGGGTTGGACTGAATGGCCCTTGGGATCCCTTCCATCTCTAGGATTCTATTGTCATTATGATTAAGCAGAGGCTGGATGGCTGGCTATCTGTCAGGAAGGTTCTGATGGTGCCTTTCTTGCCTCTGGTGCCCGTGCCCGGTTGGAGCGCGGAGACCTTCCCTTCCTTCCTTCCCTTCCCTTCCCTTCCCAGGGCCCGTGTTTCTCAACCTTGTCTCTGCCCCGGATTAAGGGCCGAGGGTCTTAGCGGTCATTAAGGCCCCCTGGCAGATGTAAGCGGGGGGGGGCATAGGGACACCCCCCCCCCCAGGGTCTCTCTCCTTAAGCCCAAGCAGCCCCTGTTTGGGCTTTCCTGGTTAATTGGCAAGGCCCAAGAAAGGCCCACACCCCACCCTAGCCCCACACCCAGGGGCGGCTCAACCCTTATGCAAAGTAAGCACTCGCGGTAGAGTTGATGTTGCCCAGGGGTGCGCTCTTGAGGCGCTCTTGGGGGAACATAGACCTTGACGTATGTGAGTTGTAGTTACTGGGATGTATAGTTCACTTACAATCAAAGAGCATTCTGAACTCCACCAATGATGGAATTGAACCAAATATGGCACACAGAACTCCCACCACGAACAGAAAATATATATCAGTGATTGGTTGGGGGGGGGGGGGAACACATGCTAAAATACTGTTTGCTTACCATTGAAAATTACCTAGGGCCGGCCCTGCCCACCCCCCACCCAATGTACGTTTGTTTGTTAGGGAAAGATTGCCTAAGTACAGGCTGCCCCGGAGTTACAAACATCCGACTTGCAAACAGCTCCTAGTTCAAAACTGGGTTGGGCTGGATGGCCTTTAGGGGTCCCTTCCAGCTGTATGATACTATATCTATCTCATACACACATACACACACACATCTATACATATACATAGGTGTGAATGTTTCAACTGACCACCTTGATTAGCATATGATGGCTTGGAAGTGCCTGGGGGAATCTTTTGTTGGGAGGTGATTAGATGTCCCAGATTGTTTACTCTCTGTTAATTCAGTTTAAAGCAGAAAACCTGGGATCAGATCCTGTATGATACTATATCTATCTCATACACACACACACACACGCCTATACATATACATAGGCAGTCCTCGACTTACAAGCAACTCCTAGTTAAGAACAGGGCAGGACTGGATGGCCTTTGGGAGTCCCTTCCAAATGTATGATACTATATCTATCTCATATATATATATATATATATATATATATATATATATATATATATATTCATAGAATTCTAGAGTCCGAGAATCCTAGAGTTGGAAGAGCCCTCCAACCACATTCTGCCAAGAAGCAGGAAAACCCATTCAAAGCACCCCTGACAGATGGCCACCCAGCCTCTGTTTCAAAGCCTCCAAAGAAGGAGCCTCCCCCTGCATAGATTGACAGATATAATATTGTTGATTTGCCATTCCTGAGTTACAAACATCTGAGTTACAAACGCCTCCCAGTTAAGGACAAGGCTGGGGGTCCCTTCCAAATCAATGATCTATAGATAGGTAGGTCAAGGTTTCCCCCGGACATGAAGTCCAGTCGTGCCCGACTCTGGGACTCTGGTGGTCATCTCCATTTCTAAGCTGAAGAGCCAGCGTTGTCTGTAGACGCCTCCAAGGTCACGTGACCAGCATGACTGCATGGAGCATCATTACCTATTGATCGACTCACATTTGCATGTTTTCGAACTGCTAGGTTGGCAGGAGCTAGGGCTAACAGTGGGATTCAAACCTGCAACCCTTAGGTCAGCAAGTTCAGCAGCTCAGCACTTTAACACGTTATTTATATAGATAGATATAATATCACAGACCCGCAAGGGACTCCCGCAGCCCCCCAAAGGCCATCCAGTCCAGCCCTGTACTTAACTAGGAGTTGTTTGTCGGTGTAATATTTGTAACTTGGGGACAGTAAATCTATGATATTATATCTATCTCATCTACCTATCGAAGCAGGCTGTCTCTGAGTTACAAACGTCTGACTTACAAGCGACTCCTAGTTAAGAACGGGGAGCCTGGTTGGATTTACACTTGGGAAACATCCCTGTTCCAACTTACATACAAACCCGCTTTAAGAACACCTGAAGATGGATCACAGAACACACGTATGCAGCAAACATTCAATACCGATGATGCAATGACAAGACAGACAACAGGTAGAGGTGTATATAGAGGCTTTGTCTCCTCTTCCTTCGTGTTTCGAATGTCGCCTGTGCGCATTCAGAAGAAGACCTACAAGCCACTCTAAATACTTTCGCAGAAGCATACGAGGAGCTCGGCCTGTCACTGAACATCGAGAAAACCAACGTGCTCTTCCAGCAAAAGACACCAGCCAACCCTTCTCCAGTGCCAGAGATACAGCTTAATGGGGTAACATGAGAAAACGTGGACCATTTCCGCTCCCTTGGCAGCCCCCTCTCCACCAAAGTCAACATTGACACTGAAATTCAACACCGCCTGAGCTCTGCAAGCGCAGCATTTTCCCAAACGAAGCAGAGAGTGTTTGGGGACCGGGACATCCGTAGGGAGACCAAGGGGCTTGTTGATAAAGCCATTCCCCTCCCAACCCTGCTCTATGCCTGCGAAACGTGGACTGTCTACAGGCGTCACATGCAAATCCTGGAACAATTCCATCAGCACTGCCACCAGAAAATCCTGCAAATCTCCTGGGAAGACAAGCGGACAAACGCCAGCGTGCTGGAAGAAGAAGCAAAGACCACCAGCACTGAAGCGATGGTCCTCTGCCATCAATTCCGCTGGGCCGGACATGTTGTCCGGATGCCCAAAGACCACCGTCTCCCAAAGCAGTCGCTCTACTCCGAACTCAAGAACGGAAAACGGAATCTTGATGTGCAGGAAAAGAGATTGAAAGATGGGCTCAAAGCCAACCTTAAAACCTCTGGCATAGACACTGAGAACTTCGAAGCCCTGGCCCTTGAGCGCTCCAGTTGGAAGTCAGCTGTGACCAGCAGTGCTGCAGAATTTGAAGAGGCACGAATGGAGGGCGAAAGGGAGAAAAATGCCAAGAGGAAGGCACGTCAAGCCAACCCTGACCGGGACCTTCCGTCTGGAATCCGATGCCCTCACTGTGGGAGAAGATGCAGATCAAGAAGAGGGCTCCACGGCCACATACGGACACCCCCCAGGACACCGAACTTGGAGGACCATCATCCTGGGACAAGGAGGGATGGCCTAGGTAAGTCAGTAAGGAGGCTGTGCTCTGTTCTGGCCGCAGGGGGGCGCTGTGGCTCCACCTCCTTGCCCAAGAGCTTCCTTGGTTTGTCAGCTTCCTCCTATTTCTAAAATACCTTCTTCTCACTTTAATGCGGTTCCTATTCATCTACTCACATTGCTTCTTTTCAATCCACTAGGTCACCAGTGAGGAGCTGGTCTGAAAGTCAGGAGCTCACCCTGACCCACATTTGTACTGTCAAAGTTTTTGTTGGTAGTATTTACTGCAGCTGGGGATTAACTGGCTGTCTGTACTCAAGATGTTCGTAACTCGAGGACTGCCTGTGGCGCGTAACTCGGGGGGGGGTGTTGTTCGTAACTCGGGGTGTTGTTCGTAACTCGAGGACAACCTGTTCCTGCTTCCTAGAAGTATGGAGACTTCTCTTTCTTTCTTTAAGAGGGAGAAGAAAGGCAGTTCTGGCCCCTTCCCTTTTTCCCGTGGGGGGGGGGTCGGAACTCCTTTCCCTGCGGGGGGGGGTGGGCTTCCTCTCGCGCCCAACGGTTCCCCCTCTCAGCAAGGAGAAGCCCCTCCCTCCCTCCCTCCCTTCCCTCCACCATTCAAAAGGAGGGAGGGGTGAGCTCGAGGTAAGAAGGGTGTGCATGGGGAGGGGGGGTCTTTTGGGTCTGGATGGACAAACCCCCCCCCATAAAAGAAGGAAGGCAAGCCAAGCCCAGCTTCCCGCAAACAGACGACATCTGCCCGACCCCCCCCCCCCCTTAATTCCTTTAAGCGGCTCAGGAGGGGACAGGCAGACCCCCCCCCCTCGCCCACTCCCCAAATTAGGCCAAGGAGGACCAAGGGGGGGGGCTTCCTTAAAGGCAAAGGGGGGGGTCCTCAATAGTAATAATAATAATAATAATAATAATAATAATAATAATAATAACATAGTAACATAATAAATTATTATAATGTAATATAGTATATCAAAATATATAATTATTGCATTATTGCACTATAGAGTATCACATGAGAAACATCAGCATAACAATAGTATGTTATAATGCAGAATAATAATAATAATAATAATAATAATAATAAAAGATAATCTGTTATATAATAATAAAAATAATAACAACATAAAATAATACTTTATTATAATTTAATATAGTATATAATAATAATAATAATAATAATAATAATAATGTGGTATAATGCAATGTAGTATCACATAAGAACCATAAGCATAACAATATAGGATGCTAAAATGCAGAATAATAATAATAATAATGTAGTATAATATAATCTCGTACATAATAATAAAAATAATAACAACATAACATCATAATAATAATGTGGTATAATGCAATATAACATAAGAATCATACGCATAACAATATAGGATGCTATAATGCAGAATAATAATAATAATAATAATGTATAATATAATCTGGTGTATAATAATAAACATAATAGAATAATAATTTATTACAATTTAATATAGTATATCATAATATTAATGTGGTATAATGTAATATAGTATAAGGACAATAAGCATAACAATATAGGATGCTATAATGCAGTATAATAATAATAATAATAATAATAATAATAATAAAGTATAATATAATCTGGTATATAATAATAAACATAATAACATAACATAATAAATTATTATAATTTAATATAGTAATATAAGAACCATAAGCATAACAGTATAGGATGCTATAATGCAGTATAATAATAATAATAATAATAATAATATAGAATCTGGTATATAATATTAAAATAATAACATAATAACATAATAATTTATTATAATTTAATATAGTATATCAAAATATATAACAATGCAATATAGTATAACATAAGAACCATAAGCATAACAATATAGGATGCTATAATGCTGTATAATAATAATAACAATAATAAGGTGGTCAGTTGAAACATTCCCACCTAGCTCCAGCAGACAAGAGTCCTTTGTCCCATCCTGGTCATTATTCTACATATATCTAAACCCTTTTCCTAGTTCCAACAGACCGCACTACCTCTGAGGATGCTTGCCATACATGCAGGCGAAACGTCAGGAGAGAATGCCTCTAGATCAGGGGTAGGGAACCTTTGGCCCTCCAGCTGTGGTGGACTTCAACTCCCACAATTCCTTGAGGCTCGGCATTCGCCCCAAAGGCTTACCTTGGCCCAATGCCGAGCCTCAAGGAATTGTGGGAGTTGAAGTCCACCACAGCTGGAGGGCCAAAGGTTCCCTACCCCTGCTCTAGAACATGGCCATACAGCCCGGAAAAACCCACAAGAACCCAATAATATTAATGTGTAATATAATAATAATAATGTATCAATAAGAAGAGTAGCAGTACTCATGTAATAATAATGAATAGTATAGACAGTGGGTTGCTGTGAGTTTTCCGGGCTGCCTGGCCAATATGTTCCAGAAGCAGCATTCTCTCCTGACGTTTCGCCCACATCTACGGGCAGGCATCCTCAGAGTTTGGGAGGGGAATGTTGCCACTGGCCACTTTGAATGGCCTTGCAGCTTCAAGGTCTGGCTTCTGACTGCCTGGGGAGGAATCCTTTGTTGGGAGGTGATGAGCTGGCCCTGATGTTTTCTTGCCTGGAGTTCCCCCCCTGGCTCCAGAAAGGAAATGCTTGAGGAGTGTACGAGCAGTCCTGCCCTGCAGCCCCTCTGCCCTGCCCGGGGAATCCCTAGGGGAGGGGGCGTGTCCCGGGGCATGCCCCGCCCCCTCCCCTCCCCTCCCCTCCCCTCTGGGCCGGGCTCTCCCCGGGGGAAGGGAGGGAGGGAGGGAGGGCAGGCTCCGGCCCCTCCGGACCCCCCAAGAGGCAGGACAGAGTCCACGCTCGCCATGGCCCGTCCGGTGAGTCGGGGGGGGGGGCACCGGGAGGGAGGGAGGGAGGGAATTGTGGGTTGGGGGTAAAGAGGGGGGCGTCGCTGCTCCCCCGGCCTTCGCCCCTCCTCCTCCTCCTCCTCCTCTTCTTCTCTTCTTCTCCTCCTCCTTCGTCTTCTTTTCCTTCTTCCTGTTCTTCCTTTTCTCCTTCTTCCTTCCTCTTATTCTCTTCTTCTCTCCTTTTCCTTCTCCTCCTTCTCTTCTTTCCTTCTTCCTCTTCTTTCTTTTCCTTCTCTCCTCCTCTTTCTCTCCTTCTCCTTCTTCTCCTTCATCTTTTCCTTCCCCTTCTCTTCCATTTCTTCTTTTTCTCCCCTTTCTTCTCCTCCTTCACCTTCTTTTCCTTCTTCTTCTTCCTGTATCTTATTCTCTTTCTTCTTCCCTCCTCCTCCTCCTCTTCTTCTCTGCTTCTTCTCTTCCTTCTTCTTCTCCTCCTTCGTCTTCTTTTCCTTCTTCCTGTTCTTCCTTTTCTCCTTCTTCCTTCCTCTTATTCTCTTCCTCCTTCTCTCCTCCTTCTCTTCTTCTCTCCTTCTCTTCCTTCTCCTCCTCCTTCATCTTCTTTTCCTTCTTCCTCTTTCTTTTCTTTCTCTTTCTCTCCTCCTCTTTCTCTCCTTCTCCCTTCTCCTCCTCCTTCATCGTTTCCTTCTTCCTCCTCTTCCCTTTCTTCTTCTTCCTTCCTTTTCTCTTTCTCTCCTTCTCCTTCTTCTCCTCCCTTCTTCTCCATCTTTTCCTTCCTCTTCCTTTTCTTCTTCTTCTCTTTCTCCTTCTCTCCTCCTCTTTCCCTCCTTCTCCTTCTTTTCCTTCCTCCCTTCTTTTCCACTTCATCTTTTCTTCTCCTTCTCTCCTCCTCTTTCTCTCTTTCTCCTTCTTCTCCTTCATCTTTTCCTTCCTCCTTCTCTTCCATTTCTTCTTTTTCTCCCCTTTCTTCTCCTCCTTCACCTTCTTTTCCTTCTTCTTCTTCCTGTATCTTATTCTCTTTCTTCTTCCCTCCTCCTCCTCCTCTTCTTCTCTGCTTCTTCTCTTCCTTCTTCTTCTCCTCCTTCGTCTTCTTTTCCTTCTTCCTGTTCTTCCTTTTCTCCTTCTTCCTTCCTCTTATTCTCTTCCTCCTTCTCTCCTCCTTCTCTTCTTCTCTCCTTCTCTTCCTTCTCCTCCTCCTTCACCTTCTTTTCCTTCTTCTTCTTCCTGTATCTTATTCTCTTTCTTCTTCCCTCCTCCTCCTCTTCTTCTTCTCTGCTTCTTCTCTTCCTTCTTCCTGTTCTTCCTTTTCTCCTTCTTCCTTCCTCTTATTCTCCTCCTCCTTTTCTCCTTCTTCCTTCCTCTTATTCTCTTCCTCCTTCTCTCCTCCTTCTCTTCTTCTCTCCTTCTCTTCCTTCTCCTCCTTCATCTTCTTTTCCTTCTTCCTCTTTCTCTTTCTCTTTCTCTCCTCCTCTTTCTCTCCTTCTCCCTTCTCTCCCTCCATCTTTCTTCTTCCTCTCTTCCCTTTCTTCTTCTTCCTTCCTTTTCTCTTTCTCTCCTTCTCCTTCTTCTCCTCCCTTCTTCTCCATCTTTTCCTTCCTCTTCCTTTTCTTCTTCTTCTCTTTCTCCTTCTCTCCTCCTCTTTCCCTCCTTCTCCTTCTTTTCCTTCCTCCCTTCTTTTCCACTTCATCTTTTCCTTCTTCCTCCTCCTCTTCCTTTTCTTCTTCTTCTTCTTCTTCCTCTTCTTCTCTTTCTCCTTCTTCTCTCCTCCTTCTCTTCTTCTCTCCTTCTCTTCCTTCTCCTCCTCCTTCACCTTCTTTTCCTTCTTCTTCTTCCTGTATCTTATTCTCTTTCTTCTTCCCTCCTCCTCCTCTTCTTCTTCTCTGCTTCTTCTCTTCCTTCTTCCTGTTCTTCCTTTTCTCCTTCTTCCTTCCTCTTATTCTCCTCCTCCTTTTCTCCTTCTTCCTTCCTCTTATTCTCTTCCTCCTTCTCTCCTCCTTCTCTTCTTCTCTCCTTCTCTTCCTTCTCCTCCTTCATCTTCTTTTCCTTCTTCCTCTTTCTCTTTCTCTTCCTCCTCCTTCTTCTCTCTTCTCCTTCTCCTCCTCCTTCTTTTCCTCTTCTCTTCTTCCTTCCTTTTCTCTTTCTCTCCTTCTCCTTCTTCTCCTCCCTTCTTCTCCATCTTTTCCTTCCTCTTCCTTTTCTTCTTCTTCTCTTTCTCCTTCTCTCCTCCTCTTTCCCTCCTTCTCCTTCTTTTCCTTCCTCCCTTCTTTTCCACTTCATCTTTTCCTTCTTCCTCCTCCTCTTCCTTTTCTTCTTCTTCTCCTTCTCTCCTCCTCTTTCTCTCTTTCTCCTTCTTCTCCTTCATCTTTTCCTTCCTCCTTCTCTTCCATTTCTTCTTTTTCTCCCCTTTCTTCTCCTCCTTCACCTTCTTTTCCTTCTTCTTCTTCCTGTATCTTATTCTCTTTCTTCTTCCCTCCTCCTCCTCTTCTTCTCTGCTTCTTCTCTTCCTTCTTCTTCTGGATGGCAGGGTGGCCACCTTTTTGGGGGGCTCCCTGATGATGCTTCTCCTGCCTGGCCGAAGGGGGTTGGACTAGATGGCTCAGGGGGTCTCTTCTCCCAACTCTTATCATTCTATGATTCCCCTCCTCCTCCTCCTCCTCCTCCTTCCTCTTCTTCTTCTTTTGGGGGTCTTTCTATTCCTCTCTCACCCCCTCCCTGGGGGGGGGGTCAGGAAGGGTCACTGCCAGGCTTGGCTTTGGACCTAGTCCTTATAGGGAGAGGGGGGGGGGGGGGGGGTGTCTCTTTCTTCTCTTTGGGGGCCTGGAGAGAGACAGAGAGGGAGGGAGATAAGGGCCCCATTGAGCCAGGAATGCCAGGCCGGTCTGCGTGGGAGGGGCAGCTGGCATCCACAAGCAGGAGGAAAAGTAAGTGTGTGTGTGTGTGGGGGGGGGGGGTCAATGGCTTACCTTCATCCCCAGAGCACAGGAGGAGGGGGGAGGGAGGGAGGGAGGGGACTTGGTCCCTCCCCAGGTCACCTGGGAGATGCCTGCTTACCTGTCAGGAGGGGAGGAGGGGGCCATTCTCTGAGCAGACCAACAGGGGGCGCCTCTGCCCTCCAGTAGGAATCCTCATAATAATAGGAGTTGGCATAATCATAATCATAATCATAATCATAATTTATTTATCATGTCATCAGCAACCAGACATAATCATCATCATCATCATCATTATGATTATGATTACTATGATGATGATGATGACCAGTACTAGAAACATTTAAAAAGGACCTGAAAACCCGATGATGACCAGTGGAACAATGGCTTCAAACGACAAGAGAGGAGATTCCACCTGAACATGAGGAAGAACTTCCTGACTGTGAGAGCCGTTCAGCAGTGGAACTCTCTGCCTTCCCCGGAGGGAGTGTGGTGGAGGCTCCTTCTTTGGAAGCGTTTAAGCAGAGGCTGGATGGCCATCTGTCAGGGGTGATTTGGATGCAATATTCCTGCTTCTTGGCAGAATGGGGTTGGACTGGAGGATGGCCCAGGAGGTCTCTTCCAACTCTAGGATTCTAGGATTCTATGATCATCATCATCATCATCATCACCATCATCTTTATTTCTACCCCGCCACCATCTCCCCAATGGGGACTCGGAGGGGCTTACATGAGGCCAAGCCCTGACAACATATCACAGCAATAAAATCAAAACATAAACAACAAATAATGACAACATCATCAAAGTACATTAATAATAATAATAAGAAAAAATAGTCTTAAGATAACATTCTAATAAACACAGTCACGATAACGATAACAGTGGGCGGGCCACATGTACAGCATCAAACAATATAAGAACTGTGATGAGATGAAAAAGGAGCAAGACATTTTCGGGGATTTGTGAGGTTGAACTTCCTTCCCATTTGGAGGGGTGTGAACTCCAGTCACAGAAAAGCATTGAGGGGTGCAAAAGGTTATGTTGTGCACCGACTCACCAAAGGCGCAGTGGAAGAGCCGGGTTTTAAGGTCCTTTTTTAATGTTTCTAGTACTGGTCATCTTCATCATAGTAATCATAAGAGTAATGACAACTGGGTTGTTGTAGGTTTTTCGGGCTATATGGCCATGTCCTAGAAGCATTCTCTCCTGACGTTTTGTCTGCATCTATGGCAAGCATAGATGTAGACCTCACAACCTCTGAGGATGCTTGCCATAGATGCAGACAGCCCAAAGCCTCTTCTGCCATTATGCAGGGAAAGCACCATCAAAGCCTTCCTGACAGATGGCCATCCAACCTCTGCTTAATAATAATAATAATAATAATAATAATAATAATAATAATAATAATAATAAGTAATAGTAGTAATAGTAGTAGTAGTATTTGGAAGAAACCCCAAAGGCCATCCAATCCAACCCTCTTCTGCCATTTTGCAGTAAAAGCACCACCAAAGTCTTCCTGACAGATGGCCACCCAATCCCTGCTTAATAATAATAATAATAATAATAATAATAATAATAATAATAATAATAATAAGTAGTAGTAGTAGTAGTAGTAGTAGTAGTTGGAAGAGACCCCAAAGGCCTTCCAGTTCAATCCATTCTGCCATGTAGGAAAAGCACCATCAAAACCTTCCTGACAGATGGCCATCCAACCCCTGCTTAAGAATAAGAATAAGAATAAGTAGTAGTAGTATTTGGAAGGGACTCCAAAAGCCACCCAGTCCAACCCTCTTCTGCCATTTTGCAGGAAAAGCACCACCAAAGCCTTCCTGACAGATGGCCACCCAACCCCTGCTTAATAATAATAGCCATAAGCACCACCAAAGCCTTCCTGACAGATAGCCACCCAACCCCTGCTTAATAATAATAGTCATAATAGTCATAATAATAATAATAATAATAATAATAAGTAGTAGTAGTAGTAGTTGGAAGGGACTCCAAAGATCTTCCAATTCATTCTGCCATGTAGGAAATGCACCACCAAAGCCTTCCTGACAGATGGCCATCCAACCCCTGCTTAATAATAATAGTCATAATAGTAATAATAATAATAATAAAAAGTAGTAGTAGTAGTAGTAGTAGTTGGAAGGGACTCCAAAGATCTTCCAGTTCATTCTGCCATGTAGGAAAAGCACCATCAAAGCCTTCCTGACAGATGGCCATCCAACCCCTGCTTAATAATAATAATAATAAGTAGTAGTAGTAGTAGTAGTAGTAGTTGGAAGGAACTCCAAAGGCCATCCAGTCCATTATGCAGGAAAAGCTCCATCAAAGCACCCTTGACAGATGGCCACCCAGCCTCTGTTTCAAAGCCTCCAAAGAAGGAGCTTCCACCAGACGCCGAGGCAGAGAGTTCCACTGTTGGAGAGTTCTCAATTGGGTCTCTCCAAAATAGGACACATTGAAAAGGCGGGTTGTTTTCCAAGCAGGAAGGAAGGGATCCGTTTCCGAGGGCAGTGGTGTCTCCCTATTGGCTTCCCAGGTTGTCTTCCTCCCAGAATGGGATCCTTGCCTCTTGGGGGCGCCAGGTGTCAACAGGTATTTCCAGGTCAGCGGTTGTTGTGCGCGGCTGCCAAGCATTGTCTTTGCACTTCCACCGCCTGGAGGAGCCCTCCCTTGGCCCAAATGGAGAGGGAAGGGGGGCCCTCAGGTGGAGGAAGCAAGCCAGGTGACCCTATGCACACAGGTAAGGAGACTGGAGAGCGTTGTGGGCGAGTCTCGTTTCCCACCCGCCTCTCTCTCTTTGCCCTTTTCGGAGGACCTTCCTTCTTCTTCTTCTTCTTCTTCTTCTTCTGATTATTATTATTATTATTATTATTATTATTATTGCCGTATATCCTCAAATCTAATGCTCACCTTCTTGCGAGTGAAATGGCCTTCCCCCAAATCAGGGTGCGCATTAGATTTGCATCATACTTACTTACTTTACTTAGCTGATCCCTCGTAGTCCGAGGATGATAGTCCTCCAAGTGTAGTGTCCTGGCGGTGGGTCCGTACGTGACTGTGGAGTCCTATTCTTGATCTGCATGTTCTCCTGTTTCCAGACGGAAGGCGGTCTCAGTCGGGGTTGCCTTGACGCGCCTTCCTCTTGGCACGTTTCTCCCTTTCGCCCTCCATTCGTGCCTCTTCAAATTCTGCAGCACTGCTGGTCACAGCTAACCTCCAGCTGGAGCACTGAAAAGCCAGGGCTTCCCAGTTTTCAGTGTCTATGCCAGAGTATTTAAGGTTGGCTTTGAGCCCATCTTTCAATCTCTTTTCCTGCCCGTTAACGTTCCATTTTCCGTTCTTGAGTTCGGAGTAGAGCAACTGCTTTGGGAGACGGTGGTCAGGCATCTGGACAACGTGGCCGGTCCAGCAGAGTTGATGGCGGAGGACCATCGCTTCAGTGCTGGTGGTCTTTGCGTCTTCCAGCACGCTGATGTTTCCCCGCTTGTCTTCCCAAGAGATTTGCAGGATTTTCTGGAGGCAGTGCTGATGGAATTGTTCCAGGAGTTGCGTGTGACGCCTGTAGACAGTCCACGTCTCGCAGGCGTTTAGCAGGGTTGGGAGGGGAATAGCTTTATCAACAAGCCGCTTGGTCTCCCTATGGATGTCCCGGTCCTCAAACACTCTCTGCTTCATTCGGAAAAATGCTGCACTCACAGAGCTCAGGTGGTGTTGTATTTCAGTCTCAGTGTTGACATCTGAAGACAGTCCACGTCTCGCAGGCGTATAGCAGTGTTGGGAAGACAATTGCTTTATCAACAAGCCCCTTGGTCTCCCTACGGATGTCCCGGTCCTCAAACACTCTCTGCTTCATTTGGAAAAATGCTGCACTCGCAGAGCTCAGGCGGTGTTGTATTTCAGTGTCAATGGTGACTTTGGTGGAGAGGAGGCTGCCAAGGGAGCGGAAATGCTCCACATTTTCTAATGTTACGCCATTAAGCTGCATCTCTGGCATTGGAGTGGAACAGCACTTTGGTTTTCTCGATGTTCAATGACAGGCCGAACTTCTTGTATGCTTCTGCGAAGGTGTTTAGAGTGGCTTGTAGATCTTCTTCTACAAGAGTTCTTCTGTTATAGAACTCCAGTATGTCATCAGCATACTGGAGTTCTATAACAGATGTTGTTGTAACATGGTTTTGGCTTTCAGTCTGCTGAGGTTGAATAGCTTGCCATCTGACCAATAGATGATGTCCACTCCGGTGGGAAGCTTCCCATCCACAAGGTGAAGTCTCATAGCGATGAAGATGGAGAATGAAATTTGCATCATACGGTCACCTTCGTGCCGAGCCAAAGCCAAAGGGAATCTGCTTCCGGAACTCCCGCTTAAGGGACACCATCTCTCTTTGAATTGCCATGCGGCCTCAATGTTACGCAGTGCTGGGATGTGTAGTTTGACGAGGCACCGGCATCCTTTGGGGGACCCCATGGCCCCGTAGCCTTGAGCCAAAGGAGGTGGCATCGCGACCCCTCGGAAACGGCCAATCGACCCCTCTGGGGGTCGCGACCCTCCGGTTGAGAACCGCTGTTCTAGAGCATGGATGCCGCACCCCAAGGTTTCCTTTTCGGTTGCTGAAAACTTTGATGCTCTCACGTTTATTATTTTTTGGCATCCGGGTTTTGGAAATGGAGGTGCGCATTAGATTTGATGGCGCGTGAGACTCGAGTCAAGGTGGGTGTTATGGTTATTGATGTGCGCCCCGCTTTCTCTCCCCGCAAGGAGGCTTCCTTTGTGTGGAGAGTGGCCGGAGCGTCCCACGCAGGCAGGCAGAACGTGGTGCGCTTCCAAAGGAGGGCAGGAGGGAGGGAGGGAAGGTCACACAGGAAGCCCCCTCCCACGCGCATCCCTCCCACGCTCGCGCATTCCGGGTCCCCCTTCGAGTCAATGGGCCGCCTTGTTGTCCCTGGTTGTCCCTTCGCTCCCTCCCACACGCTCTGCGTTTCTCACACTCTCTTTCTCACTCCTTTCATTGCGCCTCTCTTGGCCACCATCAAAGTCTTCCTGACAGATGGCCATCCAACCCCTGCTTAATAATAATAATAATAATAATAATAATAGGTAGTAGTAGTAGTAGTTATTGTTGTGGTGGTAGTTGGAAGTGATCCCAAAGGCCAACCCTCTTCTGCCATCCCGTGGACAATGTCTTTCCAGGTGGCCAATTCTCTCACACCAGAAGTGACTTGCAGTTTCTCAAGTTGTGGGGTGAGCTCCCATCTGTAAGCTCCAGCTTCCCATGCGGGCACATGAGAGAAGCTTCCCACAGGATGGTTAACACATCCAGGCAACGTCCCCTGGGCAATGTCTCTGCAGGCGGCCAGTTCTCTCACATCAGAAGCGACTTGTACTTTCTCAAGTTGTGGGGTGAGCTCCCATCTGTCAGCTCCAGCTTCCCATGCTGACATACACATGAGAGAAGCTTCCCGCGTGATGGTCAACACATTCGGGCAACGTCCCCTGGGCAACGTCTCTGCAGACGGCCAATTCTTTCACACCAGAAGCGACTTGCAGTTTCTCAAGTCATGGGGTGAGCTCCCATCTGTCAGCTCCAGCTTCCCATGCGGGGACAAGAGAGAAGCTTCCCACAGGATGGTCAACACATCCGGGCAATGTCCCCTGGGCAACGTCTCAGCAGACTGGCCAATTCTCTCACAGCAGAAGCGACCTGCAGTTTCTTAAGTCGTGGGGTGAGCTCCCATCTGTAAGCTCCAGCTTCCCATGCGGGGACATGAGAGAAGCTTCCCACAGGATGGTCAACACATCTGGGCAACGTCCCCTGAGCAACAAGCCTGTGTGAAATAGACCAGGGTGGAAATAGAGTAAATAAATAGTAAATAAATCAATGATGGGCCCGTCTGATCCCGTTTGATTGAATCAGTCAGGTGGTGACAATGTGGTGGTGGGGCGCTTGAGAGCACGCTTTGCAGAAATCCAGCTCAACCACATCTGCAGCATTCCTCTCCTTGGCTGAACCCATGACTGAATGCAAAAAAAAGAAAAGAAAGGAAGGTATGGGATTAGTTTGGCAGGATTTGGTCTTGAGAAACCCACGCTGGCTCCCACCACTAATTGCTGCACCGTCAGCTTAATATCTGCGGACAGATTCCTCTGCAATCCCTTTCCAAAAGGTTCATGGCACCGAGGTCACGCTGCAAGAGAGGCAGGAGTTTTGCAGAGATTCCACATCATGCTGCCAAGGAATGTTTACCTGGGTGCCCTCCTCGCTCTTGCTCCTTGGCTGCTCTTTCGGGACCCTTTAATTCGCAGTTCCCTCTCTGGTCCACTCCCAACTCACTTCTCTGTTCCCTGTGTTGTCCCGGGCATTCCTCCATGGCCAGCCATTATAGTCAGTTCCTGCCTTGAGCAGAAAGAATGATATTTGTGCAGCAGAAGGAGAGAAACAGACCCTTTGGTGGTCTCCCTTCCAAGGATCAACCAGGGCAGCCCCTGCTTAGGATTACTTGCCATGGTGCACAAACCGCCATGGGACACATTGCCCATTGCATGGCAACAAGGTCCATGTGTTGCTTGATGTTGCTAATAATAATAATAATAATAATAATAATAATAATAATGATAATAATGCATTGCGGTTGTACATTGCACATCAACAATGTCCATGTATTGCTTTATGTTGCTATTGGACGTGTAGCATCTCTCAATGTCTGGATATTTACATTATTATTATTATTGTTATTATTATTATTATTATTGACCATTGCATTTGTGCATCGTGGCTGTACATTGCATGGCAACAAGATCCATGTGTTGCTTGATGTTATAATAATAATGATAATAATAATAATAATAACAATAGCACTTGCCCATTGCATTTGTGCATTGTGGCTGTACGTTGCATGGCAACAAGGTCCATGTGTTGCTTGATGTTGCTAACAATAACAACAACAATAATAATAATAATAATAATAATAATAATAATAATAATAATAATGTGCTCTTGCCCATTGCATTTGTGCATTGTGGCTGTACATTGCAGGGCAACAAGATCCATGTGTCGCTTGATGTTGTAATAATAATAATAATAATAATAATAATAATAATAATAATAATATGCACTTGCCCATTGCATTTGTGCATTGCATTTGTGCATTGTGGCTGTACGATGCACGGCAACAACATCCATGTGTCGCTTGATGTTGCTATAACTAATAATAATAATAATAATAATAATAATAATAATAATAACACTTGCCCATTGCATTTATGCATTGTGGCTGTACGTTGCATGGCAACAAGGTCCATGTGTTGCTTGATGTTGCTAATAATAATAATAATAATAATAATAATAATAATAATAATAATTTGCACTTGCCCATTGCATTTGTGCATTGCATTTGTGCATTGTGGCTGTACGTTGCACGGCAACAAGGTCCATGTGTTGCTAATAATAATAATAATAATAATAATAATAATAATAATAATAATAATGTGCTCTTGCCCATTGCATTTGTGCATTGAGGTGTTAGTGCAGCCCCTCTCCACGTTTGCAGTGTGTTGTTGCAGGGAGGTGAGGCTGCACCTCCCTGCAACACCACGCAAGCCCCAAGTGCAATCATCATCATCATCATCATCATCATCATCATCATCACTGCACTTGGGACTTGTGTGGTCTAAGTGCAGCATCTCTCCATGGGTGCATATATACATTATTATTATTATTATTATTATTATTATTATTATTATTATTAGTTATAGCAACATCAAGCAGCACATGGATGTTGTTGCCATGCACTGTTCAGCCACAATGCACAAATGCAATGGGCAAGTGCTATTATTATTGTTATTGTGATTTAGCAGATCACTTCTTTCGCTCTCATGCATGAAATCGATTGAGGCGCCCCTGCATGAAGCAGCCTGCAAAGGCATAGAACTGGGGGGGGGGGGGCATCTTTCCTTTATTTAAATGGAGGTTTCTCCCCTTCCCTCCCTCCCGCCCCCTCTCTCTCTCTCTCTCTCTCTCTCTCTGATGTTTTGCAGCGCATGATGAATGGATCCTGGGAAGCGGCCCGTGGGCATGTTCCCTCTTTGTGGGCCAGGCGCCTTTTTGGCAGGTGCCCATCTCTGCACAAAGGCGCCTTTATGGGATCCCCGAGGGGAGGGATGCATGCAGGAGAAGGGCCCCCCAAAAGGAGGGACCCTGGGCGGGGGCACCCCTTGACCACCACCACCACCACCACCACCACAGGGTCTCTCTCTCTCTGGCCAAGCCGGAGCAAGGGCCTTTCTTCCCAAGGGCAATGGCACCCAGATGGTTTATTGTGTTGGAAGCACAGTGATAATGTATAGACAAAAACCACAAGCAAGGTTCTCAATGTGCTTTGACCACTTGGAGTGCCTCTGCTGTCCATTTGTGACACGGATGAAGCACTTCCTCATTCTTCGCATGCTTGCTGGAGATTTTTATGGCCTCGTAAATGAGTTAAAGCAGCCTCCCCGCATACGTGGTACTTACATTTCCTACTTGACAGATGCAACTGTCTTTTGGGCTGCAACGGTCGACAGCAAGCTACACAAATTGGTCGGAAGCTCACTCCGACCCGGGCTGGCTTCAAACCCATGGCCTTTTGATCAGTAGTGATCTTAACGCAGCGACAGGTCTTTCGGTCGGTCGGTGAGAAGGTCCTGCGTGGTGCACGTGGCAGGGCTCAGGCCATATTATCATATTTATTTGTTTACAGTATTTATATTCTGCCCTTCTCACCCCTCAGGGGTCTCAGGGCGGATTACAATGCACATATACATGGCAAACATTCAATGCCATTTAGACATACAACATATATAGACAGAGACACAGAGGCTATTTAACATTCCAGCTTTCCAGCCTCATGAGGACATGCTCGATTCCGGCCACAGGGGGAGCTGCTGCTCCACCATCTACTTGTAACACCGAGTCCTTGATGGAGTACTTCCTTATTCTTCTGCATGCCGCTGGAAGGTTTTATGGCATCATAAATTAATTAAATTACCCTCCCCACATAAAGCGGTGCCTCAGTTTCCTACTTGACAGATGCAACTGTCTTTTGGGCTGCATAGGTCGACAGCAAGCTAGGCTATGAATGGTTGGGAGCATGGCAACAACATCCACGTGTCGCTTGATGTTGCAATAAATAATAATAATAATAATAATAATAATAATAATAATAATAATAATAATAATGTTCTCATTCTTCTGCACGCTGCTGGAAGGTTTTATGGCATCGTAAATTAATTAAATTACCCTCCCCACATAAAGCAGTGCCTCAGTTTCCTACTTGACAGATGCAACTGTCTTTTGGGCTGCATAGGTTGACAGCAAGCTAGGCTATGAATTGTCAGGAGCGTGGCAACAACATCCATGTGTCGCTTGATGTTGCTATAACTAATGATAATAATAATGTCAATATCCACCCATGGAAAGATGCTGCACTTACTCCAAGTGCAGTGGTGATGAGGATGATGATGATGATGATGCATAGGTCAACAGCATCATCATGGATGACTAAGATGGTTTTAAATGGTGTATTATTATTATTGTGTCTATATATACACAACTATATATATCTATATATCTATATATATATATATATATATATTAGTTGTGTATTGATGTGTTTTATATAATTATGATGTTATTGTTTGTTGTTTGCGTTTTCCATTTGTGTTTTTGGTTTTTCTTTATTGTAATTGTACTTTTGGTCTTGGCCTCATGTAAACCGCCCCGAGTCCCCATCGGGGAGATGGTGGTGGGGTAATAAATAAAGCTTAATTATTATTATTATTATTATTATTATTATTATTATTATTATTTTAATATTTTGATTAAATTTTTTAATGTTTATGTACGCATATAAGAATTTGTGTCCCGGCATTGAATGTTTGTCGCAGATATGCTGTGCTCCGCCCCGAGTCCCCTTCGGGGTGAGAAGAAGGGCGGAATATTAATGTCTTAAATAAATAAATAAATATCATCACCAGACTGTATAGGTCAACAGCAAGCTAGACGTAATAGTCGGGAGCTCGCACCAATGTTTTAAATAAATAAATAAATAAAAATCATCACCAGACTGTATAGGTCAACAGCAAGCTAGACGTAATAGTCGGGAGCTCGCTCCGATGTTTTAAATAAATAAAAAAATAAAAATCATCACCAGACTGTATAGGTCAACAGCAAGCTAGACTTAATAGTCAGGAGCTCACTCTGATGTTTTAAATAAATAAATATCATCACCAGACTGTATAGGTCAACAGCAAGCTAGACTTAATAGTCGGGAGCTCGCGCCGATGTTTTAAATAAATAAATAAATAAATAAATAAAAATCATCACCAGACTGTATAGGTCAACAGCAAGCTAGACTTAATGGTCGGGGGCTCGCTCCAATGTTTTAAATAAATAAATAAATAAATAATCATCGCCAAACTGTATAGGTCAACAGCAAGCTAGACTTAATAGTCAGGAGCTCGCGCTGATGCTTTAAATAAATAAATAAATAAAAATCATCACCAGACTGTATAGGTCAACAGCAAGCTAGACTTAATGGTTGAGAGCTCGCTCCGACCCGAGCTGGCTTCGAACACATGACCTCTCGGCCAGTTGTGTCCTGGCATTGAATGTTTGCTGTAGATATGCTGCGCTCCACCCTGAGTCCCCTTCGTGGTGAGAAGAAGGGCGGAATATAAATGTTATAAATAAATAAAAATCATCACCAGACTGTATAGGTCAACAGCAAGCTAGACTTAATGGTCGGGGGCTCGCTCCAATGCTTTAAATAAATAAATAAATAAAAATCATCACCAGACTGTATAGGTCAACAGCAAGCTAGACTTAATGGTCAGGAGCTCACTCCGATGTTTTAAATAAAGAAATAAATAAAAATCATCACCAGACTGTATAGGTCAACAGCAAGCTAGACTTAATGGTCGGGAGCTCGCTCCGACCCGGGCTGGCTTCGAACACATGACCTCTCGGCCAGTTGTGTCCTGGCATTGAATGTTTGCTGTAGATATGCTGCGCTCCACCCTGAGTCCCCTTCGTGGTGAGAAGAAGGGCGGAATATAAATGTTATAAATAAATAAAATCATCACCAGACTGTATAGGTCAACAGCAAGCTAGACTTAATGGTCGGGAGCTCACTCCGACCCGGGCTGGTTTCGAAGACACGACCTCTCGGTCAGTAGTGATTTAATGCAACTGGCTACTAATGAATTGCACCACAGTAAGCAGTCTGTGGTTTGCTCTTCTCCGCTCTACTCGCATGTCGTGGACTTGTATGTGGTGGCCCCATTTCTGCACCTTGTGAAGCTGGAGTGCAGCCTGTTTAGCGCCTTCCAGGTTGCCCCGTCTTTGGTGTGCCCAGGAATGCCATTCAGAGGAGACCAATGCAAAGCCTTTAGGCCTCTGCTGTGTCCAGTGGAGCGAGGCGGGGACCCTCAAAGCCCCTCCCTGAACTGCAGATCCCAGAATCCCGCAGGAAGCAGCGGTTGCAGTTTGGAGCGGGAAAGCAGCGCTGTCGCTTTGCAATGGGAGAAGCACCCAAGAGGCCCGCAAGGCCTCTTTCCAAGCTCTGCTGGGCCGCAGCCTTTTGAGTGGCACAGGTGGTGCAAACCATTCGGGCAAAACAGGAGTCCGGCCCGTTGGAGGTGAGATGGTGATAATACCCCCGCACCCTTGGGGGCCATAGCGGGGGCCCCCTGCCCTTTTCTTCTTGGCCGGGCCCATCATGCATGCTTAACTTGGGGGGGGGGGGGCAATGGTGCAAATGCAAACAAATGCAACATGTTCCATCAAGACCAAGTAGGCAGAACATATTGCAAAGAACAAAAATAACTTTCTGGCCTTGCATCGCACATTTTAGTGCAAACACTAAGACACAATTAGTGTTCGATTCAGCAAGTATGGCCGAACGTCATGCCACGGTCCCCAACATACCCACCCATCTTGACTTGATTGGATGGCCATCTGTCGGGGTGCTTTGAGTGCAACTTTCCTGCTTCTTGACAGAAAGGGGTTGGAATGGATGATGGCCCAGGAGTTCTCGTCCAACTCTAGGATGCTAGGATTCTATGTTCAGCAGTGGAACTCTCTGCCCCAGAGGGAGTGTGGTGGAGGCTCCTTCTTTGGAAGCTTTGAAACAGAGGCTGGATGGCCATCTGTCAGGGGTGATTTGAATGCAATATTCCTGCTTCTTGGCAGAAAGGGGTTGGAATGGATGACGGCCCAGGAGTTCTCGTCCAACTCTAGGATGCTAGGATTCTATGTTCAGCAGTGGAACTCTCTGCCCCAGAGGGAGTGTGGTGGAGGCTCCTTCTTTGGAGGCTTTTAACAGAGGTTGGATGGCCATCTGTCAGGGGTGATTTGAATGCAATATTCCTGCTTCTTGGCAGAATGGGGTTGGACTGGATGATGGCCCAGGAGGTCTCTTCCCACTCTAGGATTCTCATGCGCCATCAAATCTAATGCGCAATTCAATTTCCACAACCCCAAAAGAGTATTTGTTGGCGAACGTAATGTGCACCAGCAAAAATGTATTTATTTATTTGTTTGTTTATCTATTATTTATTTATGGCATTAATATGCTGCCCTTCTCACCCCGAAGGGGACTCAGAGCGTCTTACAAGATATATATACATACGATATATTAAATCATTAGCATAGTACAATATCAGTATCATATATTGCTATATTGCACTGTACCATTATATTGTCATATTATTAGTAATATTACATGAAATATATAATATTTAATTATAATATATTATTATTATTATATTGTATTGCATTATAATATTATCAATATTATATGTATATACAATATATTATATTATTAGCATAGTACACTATCAGTATGATACATTACTATATTGCACTATACCATTATATTGCGATATTATTAGTAATATTATGTGTAACGTAAATATATAATTATAAATATAATATTGTATTATTATTACTAGTACTATATTGTATTATTATAGTATTATAAATGTTATATGTATATACAATATATTATATTATTGGTATAGTACAATATCAGTTTTAAATATTACTATTTTGTGCTATACCATTATATTGCAATATTATTAGTAATATTACATGAAATATATAATACATAATTATAAATATAATATTGTCTTATTATTACTAGTATTATATTGTATTACATTATAATATATAAATATTATATGTATATACAATGTACTATATTACATTACGGCGCTCCATGCAGTCATGCCGGCCACATGACCTTGGAGGTGTCTGCGGACAACGCTGGCTCTTCGGCTTAGAAATGGAGATGAGCACCACACCCCAGAGTCAAACCTGACTGGACTTAATGTCAGGGGACTACCTTTACCTTATATTACATTATTAGTAAAGACAAGATGGGAAAAGTGTCTCCTTCGTCACTTGCGCATTGCAGTTGTTGCTTGCTTAGAATGCCTTCTCTAAACACAAAAATATTGGGGAGCCAAAGCTTCCGGCCACAGAAAAGGAAACCTTGGGGTGCATCTATGCTGCAGTTTTATTCGGGGAGATGGTGGCGGGGTATAAATAATAATAATAACAATAATAATAATAATAATAATAATAATTGCACTTAAATTGCCTTGGTTCAATGCTATGAAGTTGTGGGCAGTGTCGTTTTGCAAAGCCTTGAGCCTCCTCGGCCCAAGAACACAAATGCCTTGCAAAACTACAGATCCCAGTACAGCGTGATTGCATTGCTCACTGGCCATTTAGTTGGAGATGGCGTACCTCAAGGAGGAGCTCCAGGTGCAACTCCTGCAGCAGCCTCCCCTTTGGCTTTGGCCCAGCGTCAAGATGACGATATTATGCAAATCTAATGCGCACCCTAATTTTGGGAAGGCAGTTCAGCCCAGAAGGGCGAGCGCTAGATTCGAGCAAATCCCATACCCGTTCTTGCAAGGGGCATTGCATTCCCAACAGTCCCCTTTGGCTTTGGCTCAGCGTTAAGATGATGATATTATGCAAATCTAATGCGCATCCTCATTTTGGGAAGGCAGTTCAGCCCAGAAGGGCGAGCGCTAGATTCGAGCAAATCCCATACCCGTTCTTGCAAGGGGCATTGCATTCCCAACAGTCCCCTTTGGCTTTGGCTCAGCGTTAAGATGATGATATTATGCAAATCTAATGCACACCCTAATTTTGGGAAGGCAGTTCAGCCCAGAAGGGCGAGCGCTAGATTCGAGCAAATCCCATACCCGTTCTTGCAAGGGGCATTGCATTCCCAACAGTCCCCTTTGGCTTTGGCTCAGCGTTAAGATGATGATATTATGCAAATCTAATGCACACCCTAATTTTGGGAAGGCAGTTCAGCCCAGAAGGGCGAGCGCTAGATTCGAGCAAATCCCATACCCGTTCTTGCAAGGGGCATTGCATTCCCAACAGTCCCCTTTGGCTTTGGCTCAGCGTTAAGATGATGATATTATGCAAATCTAATGCGCATCCTCATTTTGGGAAGGCAGTTCAGCCCAGAAGGGCGAGCGCTAGATTCGAGCAAATCCCATACCCGTTCTTGCAAGGGGCATTGCATTCCCAACAGTCCCCTTTGGCTTTGGCTCAGCGTTAAGATGATGATATTATGCAAATCTAATGCGCATCCTCATTTTGGGAAGGCAGTTCAGCCCGGAAAGGTGAGCACTAGATTCGAGCAAATCCCATACCCGTTCTTGCAAGGGGCATTGCATTCCCAACAGTCCCCTTTGGCTTTGGCTCAGCGTTAAGATGATGATATTATGCAAATCTAATTCGCATCCTCATTTTGGGAAGGCAGTTCAGCCCGGAAAGGTGAGCACTAGATTTGAGCAAATGTGGTCCCAATCTGGCATGACTTGTTTTTGATAAATCCATGTTGACTCTTAGCGATGACCGCATTTGTTTCTAAGTGTTTGCAGACCACTTCCTTAACAATCTTTTCCAGAATCTTGCCTGGTATCGACGTGAGGCTGACCAGACAGTAATTGTTTGGGTCATCCTTTTTTCCTTCTTGAAGATTGGGACCACATTGGCTCTCCTGCAGTCTGCTGGAACTTCTCCCGTTCTCCAAGAACTCTCAATGATGATTGCCAATCGTTCCGAAATGACTTCCGCTAGTTCCTTCAGTACTCTTGGGTGTAGTTGATCTGGCCCTGGGGACTTGAACTCATTTAGAGCGGCCAGGTATTCCTGGACGACTTGTTTCCCAATTTGGGGTTGGATGTCCTCTAATCCCCCACCCACTCCATCTTGCTGAGGTTGAAGATGACTTTCTTTTTGTGAGAAGACTGAGGCAAAGAAGGCATTAAGTAGTTCTGCCTTTTCCCTATCACCCCCTGTCAGCATTGCCCCATCTTCTCCTCGAAGAGGCCCTATCGCCTCCTTGTTCTTCCTTTTTCAACTGACAACCCTGGCAAGCCTGAGCTCGTTTTGTGCTTTAGCCTTGCGGACCTTTTCCCTACAGGTGTTGGCTATTTGTTTGAATTCTTCTTTTGTGATTTCTCCCTTTTTCCACTTCTTGTGCATGTCTCTTTTGTGTCTTAGCACAGTTAGAAGTTCTTTGGACATCCATTCTGGCTTCTTTGCACTTGTCCTATTTTTTCTCTTTGTTGGCACGATTTGCAATTGCGCCTTGAGTATTTCACTCTTGAGAAATTCCCATCCATCCGTAACTCCCTTGTCTTTTAGTATCTTGTGTCCACGGAATGCTGCTCAGTGTTTCCTTCATTTTTCGGAAATCAGCTCTCCTAAAGTCCAAAATGCGGGTTTGACTTGTCTTAGTTTCGGCCTTCCTTTGTACTTCAAATTGCATTACATTCCCAACAGAGTATTGTTGCAAAAATCAACACCTTTGCTACTTCTGCGATTGCATTTTGCACTTTGGCAGAATGTATTCCCAGTATTGTGTTGTGTTTTGAAGTCCAGCGCAGCAATTTGGGGTGTGTGTGGGGAGAAACTGTGGATCTCTGGGATCTCTGCCTGTGCCCAGATGTCTCCTGCGGTTTGGTTCCTCGCCCGCCGCCTGGAGTTTTGCATCCCGCCTGGCCGATGCCAGAAGGTGACGTTGCTTTTGGGGGAATGGGCCTCGGCTTTGCCTTTGGTGTCTTTCCTTTCAGACTTGCATCGGCGACTCCTTCCAACCCGAGTGGCACTTTGCGCCACTGTTGCACGCTCAACCTGCCAGCGTGTGTTGCCTGCCCTGATAACAATCTGCCGCAGCAGAGATTGCGTGGGAGCCGATTCCAGGCCAGGGAGGCTAATTCTGATGCGGGAGCCGCCTTGGCACCTTCGGGAACGTGGGAGACACCCACGGGTTCTTCCTCGTGCGGAAGCGCCTTCTTCCTTGGAGGCTTTTAAACAGAGGCTGGGTGGCCGTCTGTCGGTAAGGCTTGGATGGTGCTTCTCCTTCCTGGCAGAGAGAGGGGTTGGACTAGATGGCCCTTGGGGGTCCCTTCCAACTCTGTGTAAGAACAGCTGGATGTTCTGGGTTGTTGTAGATTTTTTCAGGCTATATGGCCATATTCTAGAGGCATTCTCTCCTGACGTTTCGCCTGCATCTATGGCAAGCATCTTCAAAGGTAATGGCTGGATGTTCCTTTGCCAACAGGCCAGCGGTCAAGCAAGATGAGGAAGTGGCTCAAGTGTCGTATCATCAGCATTTTTTGGTCTGAGGCCTGGAGGCCGTGCTTCTTCTGGCCATAATTTCCGTGGAAGAAAGTTTGGTTATGATAAGTTCATTACTTTGAAAACTCCCTTTTTTTCTCTGCGTTGATTTCATTCATCTCCTCCCTTTCCTTCAAGCAGCTCATGCTCCTCAGATCATAGTAAAGTAAAGGTCAAGGTTTCCCCTTGACGTTAAGTTGTGTCCAGCTCTGGGACTCTGGTGCGCATCTCCATTTCTAAGCCAAAGAGCCAGCGTTGTCCGCAGATGCCTCCAAGGGCATGACTGCACGGACTCCATTACCTTCCCGCCGGAGCAGTACCCATTTACTCACATTCGCATGTTTTTGAACTGTTAGGTTGGCAGAAGCTGGGGCTGACAGCAGGAGCTCACCCCGCTCTTCGGATTTGAATCACCAACCTTTCGGTCAGCAAGTTCCACAGCTCTGCGGTTTAACCTGCTGTGCCACCAGGGGGGCTCCTGGGTCATACTGTTGTTGTTGTTATTATTATTATTATTATTATTATTATTATTATTATTACTACTATTGTTGTTGTTGTTGTTGTTAGGGGCTCCTAGATCAATTTGTTGTTGTTGTTATTATTTTTACTATTATTTATTTATTTATTTATTTTATACTAGCCGTCCCCTGTCACTCATTGCTGTGGCCCATTCTGTGTATATGTGTTTTGTGTGTGTATATGTGTGTGTGTATATGTGTGTATATATTTGTGTATATGTGTGTGTTTGCATATATATGTGTGTGGTTTTGTGCATATGTTAAAACATACTTTTATGTTTTGGCATTTTAAGTCTCTTCTGTTGCGCTATTCAGTGTTTTCATGAGTGATGGTCACTTGTTGGCCTGAGAGGTGTCTTGTGTCCAAATTTGGTGTCAATTCGCCCAATGGTTTTTGAGTTATGCTAATCCAACAAACGAACATGACCTTTTTATTTATATGGATTAAAATATGATTATATTACAGATATTATAATCATATAATATAAATAATATAATATTAATATTGACATGATGATGTTTATTTATACTTTGCTCGTTCTCTCCACAAAGGAGACTCAAAAGCGGCTTAGGCTCCTCCATGTTGTGGGTCCTTCCACCTGGTGGGTAGCCATGGCTTGAGACCATGCAATGGTCAGGGGTGTCTCTGACCCCCAAGTCCTTCCCCACCTGTGGTTCTGGGCCTCTGGCTCCAGCAGAAGAGGGTCTATTGGAGGTCTTGAATCCCCACTGAAAGGAGCCTGTCATCCAGGTACGGGAGGAGTCTCCCTGCCTGGAACTCATTGGGCCAAGTGGGAGGTTCTCCCTCCGGTGGGTAGCCATGGCCTGAGACCATGCAATGGTCAGGGATGCCTCTGACCCCCAAGTCCTTCCCCACCTGTGGTTCTGGGCCTATGGCTCCAGCGGAAGAAGGTCTTTCAGAGGCCTTGAATCCCCATTGAAAGGAGCCTGTCATCCAGGTACGGGAGGAGTCTCCCTGCCTGGAACTCATTGGGCCAAGTGGGAGGCTCTCCCTCCAGTGGGTAGCCATGACCTGAGACCATGCAATGGTCAGGGGTGTCTCTGGCCCCCCAAAGACCCCTTTGCCCCTCACCCAGCCCTTCCCCATCCATGGTTCCAGCAGAAGAGGGTCTTTCGGAGGCCTTGAATCCCCACTGAAAGGAGCCTGTCATCCAGGAACGGGAGGAGTCTCCCTGCCTGGAACTCATTGGGCCAAGTGGGAGGTTCTCCCTCCGGGACGGGATTCATTTGTGGGGAGATGACAAGTTAATTGTTGTCAGGCGGTGGCGCATGTGTTGGGGCTTGCAGCAGAAGTGCTGAGCCTGCACGGCCGGGGCTTTCGGCCTCCGAGGGAGGGAGAGAGTGCTGGAGAGGAAGCCCCAGGAGAGGGAGGGGGAGGAGACCCCTTGTGCCCCCCTCGCATCCTGCCCCACGGGTGCAAAAGCAAGGGAGGGCAGTGGGGCACACGCTACCCTTGCCTCCACGGCTGGCTCCCTTCCTCTCGTGTGTGCAGAGCCGACTCTAGGTAATTTTCAAATGTAAGCAAACAGTATTTTTGCACACATCCCCTCCCAACCAATCACTGATATATATTTTCTGTTGGTTGTGGGAGTTCTGTGTGCCATATTTGGTTCAATTCCATCATTGGTGAACTATACAACCCAGTAACTACAACTCACATATGTCCAGGTCTATTTTCCCTCGAGCACCCCTGGGCAATATCAACTCTACCGCGACTGCTTACTTTGCGTAAGGGTTGAGCCGCCCCTGTGTGTGTGCAGGAGGAGCACAGCCCGCGTCCCAGATACAGTTTAAATGCAAACAGTGCAACGAAAACAACATGTAAATGCTCCTCGCTCGCTCGGATTAAGTTGTGTGCCTTTCTGGGGTGTGTGCGTGCGCATGCGCTTCCGCCGCACCAGGTGCTTTGAGGGCCAGGGAAGTCTAAGGCAGGTAGGAAGGAGGAGAAGTGCTGGAAAGGCCCTCTTCCAGAACCACACATCCTTTGAGGCTCAAGGCCAAGGCCGGGAGCGGCGGGGAGAAGGTGGGTTTCGTTCTGTTGCTTCCCAAGAGTGTCGCGTACAGCAACCGGCGTCATAACCATTTTGCAAAACGAGGAGGAGGAGTGGCCGGGCCCGGCTCTCTCTGGCAGGGGAGGATTGTGCCGCGTAAGCTGTCTGCTGCTGGAGCCGGTGCCGGCCTCGGTTGGGTCCCTAGCCTCACGCTGCCCCGCTTTCCCTCCTTCCCGGCAGGACCTGCGCTCGCTGGACGGCTGCATCCAGAGCACGCTCTCGGCGCTCTTCCCGCCCTTTGAGTCCACAGCGGCCACGCTCCTGGGACAGGTCTTCGACGGGGTGGAGGCCGCCTTCCGTGGAGACGGGCTGCGCTACCTCACCGGCTTCCTCATCCCGGCCAAGCACATCCTCCAGTGCGTCCAGCAAGAGGCCTGCGTGAGTACAAGGCGCCTCCAAGACCTCTCTTGTCCTTACCCTCACTGACCCGAGTGCAAAACTTCCACACTTTTGCCAAAGTTAAAGCTTTACGTGCCAAAGCCGGCATGAGCCAACTTGGGCCCTCCTGCAATGTTTTGGACTTCACCTCCCACAATTGTGGAAGCCCAAAGCACCTGGAGGAGGGCCGAATCTGGACCATGCCTGCACCTGCCGCAGGAAACGTATTTATTTATTTATTGACAGTATTTATATATTCCGCCCTTCTCACCCCGCGGATTACAATGTACACATATATGGCAAACATTCAATGCCAAAGACACACAACAGATATAGAGAGACAGTCAGAGGCTGGTGGGGACGAGGGAGAGGGCCTTCTCGGTGGTGGCCCCCGTTCTCTGGAACTCACTTCCCAAGGACATCAGGCATGCCCCAACTCTGGCAGTCTTTAGGAGGAGCCTGAAAACATGGCTGTTCCAGTGTGCCTTCCCGGAATAAGGAAAAATTCCCAGCAATATGTCCTCAGAATGCACTTTACTATTGGATTAGGTTGGACTGCGCTCCCTCATCTATATATATAAAAAGGTGAACGTCGTCCTGAGTGGTTCAAAAACGGAAAAACTACAGGACCAAATATCACCAAATTTGGCCTTCTAATGCCTCATACATACCCCAAGGTATGACCAACAATCATCAAAATTCCAATACACACCAAAACAAACTCACACATTCAAAACAACACGGAGCATGCGCACAGGGGTGGGGAATAACATATATTAAATACCAGTACTTTGTCTTTGCTTTTTTTTTCATACCATCACACTATGCCACAGCAACGCGTGGCCGGGTACAGCTAGTTTCTTTTAAAACTCTATACCATATATCTCCTACCTTGTCATGCCCGGGCACACAAATCCTTGTGTGTATTGTTCATTGGTTATTGTTTATATGTTATTTATATTAATTGTATTGCGTTTATTGTTTTTGTTTATTGCTTTTGTTTGTATTGATGTGGTGTTGGGCTTGGCCTCATGTAAGCCGCTCCGAGTCCCCTTGGGGAGATAGATGGTGGCGGGGTATAAATAAAGTATTATTATTATTATTATTATTATTATTATTATTATTTTCTACCCTTCTCACACCGCTGGGGACTCGGGGCAGATCACAAGGCACATATACATGGCAAACATCCAATGCCATAGACACACAACATATATAGACAGACACACAGAGGCTACTTAACATTCCAGCTTTTTTCATGAGGGTATTCTGGCCACCAGGGGGAGCTGTCGCTTCACCGTCCATTTGTGACACTGATGAAGTACTTCCTCATTCTTTGCATGCTTGCTGGAGATTTTTATGGCCTCCCCGCATAGTTAAATTTGCCTCCCCGCATAAGCGGTACTTAATTTTCCTACTTGACAGATGCAACTGCAAAGGTCGACAGCAAGCTACACAAAATTGGTTGGAAGCTCACTCCGACTCGGGCTGGCTTTGAACTCATGACCTTTCAGTCAGTAGTGATCTTAATGCAGTCTTTTGGTCGGTTGGTGTGAGCCTCTCCTCCCATTCCTCTCTCTCTCTCTCTCTCTCTGAGATCATATTAACAGATGCAGAAATTGCCGCGGAGAAGGGAATGGGCCACTCCACCCTCCTCTTCCACTGGTCACGCCCAATTGCTCATTCTCGCAGATGGCGGTGACAATTACTGCTCCCCTCTCAGGTCTTTCGGTCGGTTGGTATGAGCATCTCACCCCGTTCTCCTCTCTCTCTGAGATTAATAGAGGTGGAGATTGCATGGAGAAGGGAACGGGCCACTCCACCCTCCCCTCCCCTCCCCTCCCCTCCCCTCCCACAGGCCGGGCCCAATGGCTCATTCCCGTGGATGGAGGCGACAATTACTGCTCCCCTCTCGGGTCATTCGGTCGGTTGGTGCGAGATCTCACGCCGTTCCTCTCTCTCTCTGAGATCATATTAACAGATGCAGAAATTGCCGCGGAGAAGGGAACGGGCCACTCCACCCTCCTCTTCCACTGGTCACGCCCAATTGCTCATTCTCGCAGATGGCGGCGACAATCACCGCTCCCCTCTCTGGTCGTTCAGTCGGTTGGTGCGAGATCTCACCCGTTCTTCTCTCTGTCTCTTGCCTTGCAGGCCCCGTTCTGCGGCCGGCTCTTCCGCCACGAGGGCTGGCCGCTCTGCCTGGGGGAGAAGGTGGTCGTCCAGCTGGGTGTACTTGACCGGCGGGCGCTGAAGCCTGGGGACTTCTACCTGCAGGTGGTCCCTTCCTCAACGTCCCCCCCGCGGATTGTGGTCAAGTGCCTCTCGCCCGACGGGTGCCACCTGGAGCAGCTGGTGGTCCCAGAGGAGTGCTACACGTCCATCTTCACCCCAGGATGGCTGGAGGGCCTCAACCGGGAGCGGAGGGGACCGGCGTTGGGCAGCTGCCTCCTGGCCACTGAGGGCGGGGCCATCCGCCTGCCCTGGGAGCACATTGTGCGGCCAGAGTTCGTCCCCAGCGAGGCCCCCGCCATGGCCGAGAGGCCTCCTTCGCCTGATTTTTCAGAAGAGTGGTCTCGGAATGGATCCCGGGACTTCCGTGGGGCAGGGACGCCCGAAGAGGTGGAGGTCCTGCCCACATCGGTGGGGCCTTTGAGGAGAGCAGCTCCAGGCAAGGAGAAGGACCTGGGAGGGGAATACGCCGCATTGACCGAGGTCTCCCGGGTGCCGGAGGTATCCGGGGCCCAGCCAGCCCCTCCCACTTGCCGCTGTGCTGAAACCGGGGCCCGGGATTGGCCCCTGTCTTGTCCAGACGGCAGCACTTCCTTGAGCAACGGAGTCGGCGTGGACCTGCCGCCAACAGCAAGTGGGCAGCTGAGGATCTCCGAGGCGCAGACTGGCGATGCCGGGATCTCTTGGGTGAATGAAGGTGGAACGGGAAGCGACATGTTGCCCCTGAGGGAGCCCCCCACCCCTCTGCCCTCCACGGAGGGGGAGACCCTTCCCTCGGGGCACGAACTCGACTGGCGGTTTGCCATGTGCCGCTTCCAGGAGGCAGAAGAGTCCGAGGGTACGCTGCCCGCGACCGAGATCCCCCCTCGAAGTGAGGGAAGGGCCACCGAGGTGCTGGACAATGGCTGGTCTCCGGGAGCAGGCCGTGTCGGAGTGTGGGATGCTGAGGATCAGCAGGGAGGGAGGGGGGCCAGGGGGGGTGGGGGCCCTCGGAGTGATGGGGTCCTGGTAGAGGAGCCTTGTGGGGGGGCTCATGAAGACCATCAAATTGTTGACCTCTGCTGCCAGGAGGAGGAGGACAACGATGACAATTCTGGTTACGCCAACTCAAGCCCCTCGTCCACAATGAAGTCGTTCCTACCAGAAGGCGACCCGGATGGGACGCTGGAGCCTGGTCTCCTTGCTGAAGAGCCTCCACCTGCGGTGACCTGCCAGTTGGCTCCTCATCTGGAACGGATGGAGGAGAAGGAGATAAAGAGGGAAGCTGACCGGTTGGAGGGGCCACGCTGTGGGGCCGGAGAGGGGGCTGAGCAAGGCCTGCGAGAGCAGCACAGCCCTAGAGACCCTCCTCCGACTCTGTGGTCCAGCACGAAGGAGCAGGATCAGGCGGAGGAGGATGGCCAAATGCCCCATGACCGCAGCGCCCTTCTGTTTAGCCCCTCTGTACCAACGCAACCAGAGAGCAGCTGCCCCACTTTGACAGGCACAGAACCGCTGGGCTTCTCAGGCCTCCTCAGTGCGGAAGGGGCCCCGGCACACCCCCTGGACCGGTCCAGCCTCTCCAACGAGACAGAGGCCTTCCTGCTGGACACTTTGCAGGGCCAGAGAGAGGCCTTCCCTACAGCTGTTTCCCCCAAAAAGGAGCTGGGCTTGAGGCCCCTTCTGGGGTCCAGCCCCCTCCCGGCCCCCTTGGCAGTGGAGGAGCCCCCAGGAGTTGCCCAGGAGGACCAGGCCACAGGTAGGGCCCCTCAGGGCAAGCGTTTGGGCCGCAGGGTGAGGTTGTGTTTGTGTGTCTTTATATATATATATACAGTGTGTGTGTGTGGGGGGGGGGGGTCTGAGTTTCCTTGGCTTCCTCTCCCAGGGTCCTGCGGTGGGCTAGGAGCAGCCCATTTACAGTGTTCCCTCACTTATCACGGGTGTTACGTTCCAGGACCACCCGTGATAAGTGAAAATCTGCTACATAGGGATTGCCCCCCTCCTCACTCAATGGTGGTGGTGGTGGTAGTAATGCCGTGGAGGGGTGGCCCCCGAAGGCCGCAGCCTGCCTTCCTTGGAAGGCCTTGGCTCTTCTTCCCTCCGGGGGCTCCCTTAAGCGGGGGGCAGAGGCAGCAGAGGCCGAGGTGCTGATGGACTACGGTAGGCCTTCTTCCCACGGCAGGAGTCTATTATTATTATTTGCCATGCAGCTGTGGACAAGAGAAGTCTGCATAAGAACCCAGTGTAAGCCTGTAGGATCTATCTAGCAATATTAAATGACCACTCACAAGCCGGTTTTGCTTTGAAATGGATATATTGCTTGTATCTCTGCAGCAAAGAAAGACACTAGTGACTTTTTCCCACCACCACTTCCTTTTATACACCCTTCCTGCCCATTTTCTCCTCTTCTCAGTCTCCTTATTAAACTTGTTGTTTCACAAGTTCCAATACAAGGTTTCCAGTGCCCTCCCCTGACTTCAAAATGTCACAGAGAGAGAATTGATTCAGCCAGGATGTCATGGAGGGAATTTGTGATGTCTTCATTCCGTCAGAAATTGACTCCTGACACCCAGAAGCCCAGGCACGAATCAAAGAGCCATAGACGCATGAGTTGCAAGCTCATGGTGCGCAGGGGGCCATGGCTGGCTGCGTCTGCTGGGGAGGGGTCTGCAGGTCAGGGGCGGAGGAAGAAGAACCTGTGGAACGGCCTGCGCTCCCTCTTGCCTTGTCGGAACTGTTTACATGCATGCCCGAGGCGCCCTCTCCTCCCCACATACACCCTGCGCCCACGCCCAGTGGACTCAATGTGCACTCAGCCGGGGAAAGAGGCCTCGCTCACGTGGCGGGGATTACGGGCCGGCGGAGAGCACAACGGGCAAGCCCTGCCTCTCTTTAAGGGGGGATCAGAGAGGCACAAACACTCGCCCTCTCTTGCCAAGCCACAGAGACTCTCTCCTGATGTTTCGCCTGCACCTGTGGCCACGGGCACCTTCAGAGCACCCGGTAGTGGTCAAAGCAAGTGGAGTATGTGCACTACCTGTGGTTCCTTCCCAGCAGGTGCCCTTGCTATTGACAAGGTAATCCCCTCCCTTCCTCACCTGCTGATGGGTGGATCCCACTCCAACTCTTGCAAATCAGGCTTCCTCCTTCCACCCTTCGCACCTGTTCCGCATGCCAGGGTTCTTTGCTCCCACCCTGCACGTTATTCTTCCCTGGGTCAATGATGGACTCCCATCGGATCCTCTGAGGATTCCGTGAGATGCAGCGGAAACGGGGAGAGGAGAAAATGCTGCTCAAACACTGAGCCGTCAAAGGCTTTCATGCCCAGAAGCCCTGAGTTGCGTGTGTTCCAGCAGCATTCTCTCCTGGCGTTTCGCCTGCACCTGTGGCAAGCATCCTAAGAGGCTGGTTCAGAGGAAGCGAGGCAAGTGGGGTGTCTGTCTATCCATCTATCTGTGGCAGCAGCATTCTCTCCTGGGGTTTCGCCTGCACCTGTGGCAAGCATCCTCGGAGGCTGGTTCAGAGGAAGCGAGGCAAGTGGGGTGTCTGTCTATCCATCTATCTATCTGTGGAGAGATGTCCACAACCCGGATTCTGGCCATGAAAGACAGCTTATTGGAGAATACATTGTGCAGTTTATGACCCTTCTCCTCACCCACCACAATTCACATTATAAGTGCAGAACTATTGACATGCGCGCTGCTCGGCTGAATCCTGGGGGTGCCCCAAACAAGTCCCTGTGGAAACGACAGTCACAACACGCCCCCCTCCATTGGGAAAAGAGCGTAGAAGGAAAGAAGAAGGAAAGACGTTGGGGCTTGTCTTCTTCCCGTTCCCCAAAGCTTATCCGGCCAGCCTCTGATGGACCAAAACGGAGCCCGGCAGGCGGGGGGGGGGGGGGGGGGGGGGGGGGGGCTGAGAGGGGGCCCCGAGAAGAGGGGAGGGGAGGCCAAAGGGCTCAGGAGAGGCAGGCACGGCCCCGCCCCATGGCCCCCGTCGTCTGTCTTGGCAGGTGCCTTCCAACTCAACCAAAACAAACGTGGAAGAGTTCACGCCAAAGGAGTTTGGGCTCAAAGCCTGCCTGTTTCCCCCTGCAAGGCATGACCCCCTCCCCCCTTCCCTTCCCTCTTTGGTTCCAAATGCTGCGATGCAGGCACAGGGATCACCACATGTACGATTCGCAGTGACTACGACAGGAAAACACACACACACATATACACATACATACATGCATGCATACATACATATACACACATATACACAGACACACACATACATACATACATACACACACACACACATATACATGCATATATATACACATACATACAACACATACATACACACACATATATATACACACATACATACATATAGACACACACACACATATATACACATACATACACACACATACACACACACACATACACACACAGAGATATATACACACACATACATACATACACACATATACACATACATACACATACATACATACACACATATATATACACACATACATACATATACACATACATACATACACACAGAGATATATATACACACACACATATATACACATACATACACACATACACACACACACACATATATATATGTGTGTTAATTCATAGAGGGCAGATTGAATGAGAGGCTTCATGTTTCTAATTGTATAGTCATCTATACATACAAACATGCATACATACATACACATACATACATACACACACACACACACGTACATACATACATACACACACATATACACAGACATACACATACATACATACACACACACATATACATGCATATATATACACATACATACAACACATACATACACACACATATATATACACACATACATACATATAGACACACACACACATATATACACATACATACACACACATACACACACACACATACACACACAGAGATATATACACACACATACATACATACACACATATAYACATACATACACATACATACATACACACATATATATACACACATACATACATATACACATACATACATACACACAGAGATATATATACACACACACATATATACACATACATACACACATACACACACACACACATATATATATGTGTGTTAATTCATAGAGGGCAGATTGAATGAGAGGCTTCATGTTTCTAATTGTATAGTCATCTATACATACAAACATGCATACATACATACACATACATACATACATACACATACACACACACGTACATACATACATACACACACATAGATACACAGGAGCCCCCTGGCGGCGCAGTGGGTTAAAGCACTGAGCTGCTGAAGTTGCTGACCGAAAGGTTGCAGGTTCGAATCCGGGGATCAGGGATGAGCTCCCCCTGTTAACCCCAGCTTCTGCCAACCTAGCCGTTCGAAGACATGCAAATGCAAGTAGATCAATAGGTACTGCTCCGGTGGGAAGGTATCAGTGCTCCATGAAGTCATGCTAGCCACATGACCTTGGAGGTGTCTACGGACAACACTGGCTTAGAAATGTCAGGGGAAAACCTTTACCTTTACCTTATGTGTGTGTATACACACACACACACACACACACACACATATATACCTATACAGGGAGAGAGTTTTCTGTTGTTGTTGTTGTTGTTGTTGTTGTTGTTTTCCCTTCTTGTTTTTGCAATGATGGTGACCTGGGATAAATGGAAGCGCAGGAGTCCAGGCCGCCCCCAAGTTACGAACAAGGCTGGGTCGGAAGTTGCATTGGTTTGTGAGTCTAAACAGGGACATGTTTGAAGTGTACCTCCAGCTACACACACACACACTTTAGATTGCATAGGGACAGGTGAAGGGTTCAGGTGATTCCACCCCACTTTCTGCCCCAGTGAGGACTGGGCTTTGAGAACTTTGGCTTCCTGTGGAAACAAGAACTGGAGGGGGGGAAAGTGCCCCTCGCTTTCTGTGGCCTCGCCCTGTTCTTAACTAGGAGTCGGGTGTATGTCTAGTGTTTGTAACTTGGGGACTGTTTGTACCCCATGCTTCTCTCTGCAGGGAGCGTGCTGATGCGTATGTCTCGTGTGTCTCTTTCTTTTCCCTCGGCGGCAGCAGCAGCAGTATCAGCCTCCTTCCCGTCGGCAGGGGAAACCAACGGGCAAAGCCGGCACGTCGTCGTCACCGGCTCCCCAAAAACGCCGCCCTCTTCCCCCCTGGAGACCCCGGGACCGCCTTGCTTTCCTTCTGGGGGGGAAGCCCTCCTGCACGCGCCCCCAACGTGGAGGGACGTGGATTGGGAGATGCTCCGGAGCGGAGTGGCCTACCTGCCAGGTAAGGCGTGCTGGCGTTTAGTCCAGGCCCGGGCCAACTTTGGCCCTCCCTCCAGGTGTGTTGGACTTCAACTCCCACAATTCCCAGCAGACCCAGACCCACTCACCTTTTTGGCTGAGGGGCAGCAGCACAGACATGCCCGATAGGGAGGCGAGATAGGAAGCGAGGGAGGGAAGTAAATCGATAATAAGGAGACTTTATTTATATCCCGCCCTCCCTGCCCTCCCTGATTCCAGTCACAAAAAAGGCAAACATCCAATGCCCGAACATCAGAGTAAACATAAATTAAACTCCACCGCAGATAAAAACTAATTATTATTTAGCAAATTAGAATAAAACTTGCCCACAGGTGGACCTTCCAATCAGACCCCTCCTCCTCCTCCTCCTCCTCCTCCTCCTTCCTCCGCAGGCGGCAGGGACCGCTGTGGGCGGGCAGTGGTCATCCTCCAGACCAGGAGCGCCCTGTGGCCGGACCCTTCCTCCAGACAGGCCAGCGCACTGGTGCGCCTCCTCCTCTACCTGCGCAGCACACTCAGGTTTGCCGGGAGCCGAGGGAGTGCACGGGAGGGGGGCAGGGGGGCAGCAGGGCAGGCTGCTCACCCTCTTCCTCCTCCTCCTCTTCCTCCTCTGCTTGTCTCCAGGCCTGAGCTCCAGGCTCTGGGCCTCACGGTCCTGGTCGATGCCCGCCAATGCCCTCCGGCCCCGGCCCTCTTCACCACTCTGGCCACCCTGCAGGTGAGAAGGGGGGGGGGGGCTTGGCAGGGGATGATGGCCCCATCAGTGCTGGGGTGGTGGCAGGGTGAGATGTGGCCCACACAGGGCAAGGGGCGGCCGGGAGGGGATTCCTTCCTTTCTCTCTCCTTCTTTTCTTCCTCCTGTCCTTCCTTCCATCTTCCTCCCTTCCTCCTTCCTTCCTTCCTTCCTTCCTTCCTTCCTTCCTTCCTTCCTTCCTTCCTGGTCTGCTGGGGTGCCTTCTCTACCTCCCTTTGGCCTCCCATCAATTTAAATCCTTTTTTAAACTCCTGTAGTTTGTGAGTGTTGACTGCCCGCTTCCTCCGATCTGTCACAATCTGCTTTCTTCCCTCCCTCTTTCCTTCCTTCCTTCTTTCTTTCTTTCCTTCTTTCTTTCTCTCCCTCTTTCTCTCCTTCCTTCCTTCCTTTCCTTCCTTCCTTCCTTCCTTCCTTCCTTCCTTCCTTCCTTCCCTCCTTCCTTTCTTCCTTCCTTCCTCCCTTCTCTTTCCTTCCTTCCTTCTTCTTCTTCTTCCACTTCCTTCCTTCCTCTGTCCCTCCCTCCCTTCTTTCCTTCCTTCCTTCTTTCCTTCTTCCTTCCTTCCCCTCTTCCTTCTTCCTTCCTTCTTCTTCTCTTTCCTCCCTTCCTCCTCTTCATCTTTCCTTCCTTCCTTCCTTCCTTCTTCCTTCTTCCTTTCCTTTTTCCTTCTCTTTGCTCTGCTGGGGTGCCTTCTCTCCCTCCCTTTGGTTCTCCATCCTGCTAAATCCTTGTTGAACCTCCTCTAGTTTGTGAGTCTTGACCTTGTGGCTTCTTTGCAGGCGTCCGTCCCTGGCTGCGTCCGTGGGGTGCTCTGCCTGGCCGAGAAAGAGGCCGCCTTCCGGGTGGAGAGGCCACACACCTTGCAGGTAGGCCTGGGGGGCGGGCACAGAGGGGCTGCTCTGCTCTGCTCTGGGGGGGGGGGCACACGGGGGTCTTCCAGGGGTGCCAAGGCCAAACTCTTCCTTCCTTGGTTCTCCTCCAGTGCGAGCTGCTGACCTCCCTGAAGGCCCTGCACAGGCACATCGAGGCCGCGCAGCTTCCCCCGGAGCTGGACGGGACCCTCCCTTACTGCCACCAGGACTGGCTGCGCTTCCGCATGGTGAGCGGGTGGCCGAAAGAGCAGGACCCCCCCCTTCCCTGAAGCCCCCATCCTGATGGGCTTCTCCACAACAGAGCTGGGTCTGCCCAGAAGCCAAAGCCTCCAAAGTGGACATTGGTCCTGTCCCCAGTCTCCCCTCCCCAAGATGGGCCCTTTTGGGGTTCCCCATCCAAGCCCCCCCCCCTCTTCTTCTTCCAGCGCCTGGAGCAGCTGCTGCAGGGATGCCAAGGGGCCCGTGCCTTCCTGGAGGGGGCCGTCCGAGCCGTGGGGTCCGGTGGGTGGCCGGAGACGGCCGAGGTGAGTCTCTCCAACCGTCCCTGTCGTGCGAGGGCAGAAGGTGGTGGTGGGTGGGCAAGGGGTGGAAAGGCACAAACTGAGCCGGGAAGTTGTGTGTCCTGCACGGTGGGTGGAGGGTAGGCCGGTCCCACCACCCTCAGGCTCACGCTCTGCCCCATTCTGCTCTATGAGGAGAGGGCAGCCCATCAATGAAGTATTTATTATTGTTGTTATTGTTATTATTCTGGCACAAAGCCAGGCGAGATTAGTGTCACCTGGAGCCACGAGTATCATGCAAGGGCAGAAGGTGGTGGTGGGCGGGGGGGGGGGGGGGGTGGGGGGGCACTTCCGGTCAGTTGGGGAACTGGACTTGCATGGGGATGCATGTTGACCTTGCGTGTGCCCACAGGAGGCAGAGGCGCTTCTGCAGAGGGACCGGCAGCTGATGCGGACGGTGCTGGAGGACGCCCGCCTGGTCCGGCTGCAGCAAGAGGGGGGGGCCCTGCTGGCCCGGCTCCGGAAGGAGGACTCCCCCGTGGCACTCGTCCCGGACTTCCCGTGAGTCGCCTCCTGGCCTTGAAGGGCTTCTCATGCCACCGCTCTGGGTCTCAAAATCGGGGGGGGGGGGGAATCAACATAATAATAATAATAATAATAATAATAATAATAATAATAATAGTGAAACAGCTGGAAAAGCTGACAAGATATGAGGACCCAAAATCCCAGATTCAGGAAGCCAAAAGCGTGTTGCTTAAAGCCAAGTTAATCCATAGAACTTTGCACGGAAAGAGCCACGTTGAACTGACAATTCCCGTTTGTCAGCCAGAAGGCTAAATACCCTTTGCAGTCATGAACGCATTGCGATGACCCTTGGCCGATGGAGCAACAGCACCCCCTGTGGCTGGAATCGAGACAACCTCCAGGACGCCGAAGTTGGGAAACATGCTGACATATACCTCTATCTGTTGTGTGTCCTGTCTGTTTAAGGGCATTGAATGTTTGCCGTGTATGTCCTTCCGTGATCCGCCCTGAATCCCCTTTGGGGTGAGAAGGAAGGGCGGAATATAAATGCTGCAAGTAAACAACTAAATATTACTTGGGCGTTTCAGCCGGCACACTTTGCTGCATCCAGCGCCGGCCAGGAAGGGAAGGGCAGCGGCGGGGCAGGAGGGTGAAGGTCGACGCCATGGGGGCAATAATAATAATAATAATAATAATAATAATAATAATAAACTTTATTTATACCCCGCCACCATCTCCCCAAGGAGACTCGGGACGGCTTACTTGAGGCCAAGCCCAACAACACATCAGCAAATAAAACAGTACAATTAATATAACTTACTTATAAACAATAACAACGACCCTCTTTCTGCCTCAAGGTGCACTTCCTGCCAGAGGCTCCTTCCCCCTCCCTCCCCAAGTGTTGTTGTTGTTGTTTATTTATTTACAACATTGATATGTTGACCTTCTCACCAACTTCCAATTTGGAGGACGCGCGCTCCAGTGGCAAAAAACGTTGAGGGGTGCAAAATGTCAAAATGTGCTCCTATTCACCAAAGGCGCAGCGGAAGAGCCAGGTTTTAAGGTTCTTTTCGAACGTCTCTATTATTATTATTATTATTATTATTATTATTATTATTATTATTATTATTATTAAGGCGCAGCGGAAGAGCCAGGTTTTAAGGTTCTTTTCGAACATCTGTATTATTATTAGTAGTAGTATTAGTATTAGTATTATTATTATATATATTCCCTTCCAGGTTGGTGCTGGATGCGGCCACTGCCCTGTACAACCAGGTGGACGAGGGCATCCATCAGCTGGTGCTGGCCTCCAACCAGCGCATCCGGGTCCTGGAGCTGGTCAGGGACCTGCCGGCCTTTGAGGAGGCCTTTCGGGAGGTGCGTGCGGGGTGGCCTTCCTGCTTTGTGGGGGGGGGGCATGGGGGGCACTAACATCCTTCCCGGGAAAGGAGGAGGAGGAGTCCAGGGCTCCTGCCACACCGCTTGACCATCCACTGGCACTGGCTCCCTTGTCCCTCTGCAGGTCAGCGGCTGGATCGAGAACGTGGGCCGGACGCGGCTGGTGGAGCTGGGAGAGCTGGGCGCTTCCTCGGAGGCCCTCCTCCGGGCGCAGAGGCAGTTCCAGGACTTTGAGCTGGTGGCCGGTGTAAGTCTTGCCTCTGGCTCTGAGGTTGCCACTTTCAGGCTGACGAGGCCTTTCTCGCTCAGGGTCCAGAGCCTGCTTTCTTCTCCTGCGTCTTCCGTAAGGCATCTGGAGGTCAGCTGTGCCAAGGTGATCCTTCCCAGATCCCACAAGCAGAAGGACCTGAAGTGCCGAGAAGAAGGTTCTCCGCCAGCTTGGCGGGCGTTGAGCTTAGCCTTTTTGGTCTTCTTTTTCGTCGGGCCCACAGCTTGTGTAGCTGCCGAAGGAGGTAGGGACGACCCTCTTGATAGACCCGAGGGCCTTGGAAGGTGCTGCGGAGGGATCGCACGCTTTTGTGGCAGGTGCCCCTCTCCCAGGCAAAGGACACGAAGGGAATGCCCATCGCTATCAGGATAGTTATTGGGGCAATTATCGCAACGTTTAAAGGAAGTCGTTGCCAACATATTATCACACACAGACGGGCAAATACTTAGGCGGGTCAAGAGCAGTCCGCGAAAGTCAGGCAGTGCAGGTCAACACACAAATGTCAGAAAAGGCAAACAGTCCAGGTCAAAGCACATAAATCAGGAAAAATAGGCAGTCCAAGTTGAAATACAATAGTAAAAATATGCTCGTCAGGACGAAGGTTCTCTATCTAGCGGATGTTAAAGGCGGCGGATGAAGGGAACTGAGGGCAGTAGCCCCGCCCACAGGCTACTTATACCGAGAGGGGAAGGTGGGCGGAGCTTCCGCCAAAATGTTTTTTATAAAATGTCTAGAACATTACATTTTTATTTGTATAGATGCACAATGTTCGTCTGATGTGAGACTGCTGTTTTGTTTTGGACTTTCCAGAGACTTGAGTATTGTGTCTGCCTTAAGACTCCTTTGCTTTCTTTTACATTATACAACTGCATGTGCCGTTCTCTTGTCTTTTGCTGAAGTAAAAGCATTTTTCATTTACTTTCAACATGATATTAAGGCTGGGTTGTTTTAGGTTTTTTTGGGCTCTAGGGCCATGTTCTAGAGGCATTCTCTCCTGACGTTTCGCCTGCATCTATGGCAAGCAGCCTCAGAGGTAGTGAGGTCTGTTGGAACTAGGAAAAAGGGTTTCTATATCTGTGGAATAATGTTCAGGGTGGGACAAAGGACTCTTGTCTGCTGAAGCTAGGTAGGAATGTTTCAACTGAGCACCTTGATTAGCATTTGATGGCCTGGCAGTGCCTGGGGCAATCTTTTGTTGAGAGGTGATTAGGTGTCCCTGATTTTTTTTCCCCTCTCTGTTGTCTTGGTATTAAGGCTGTTCTTGAGGGGGAAATCAGGGGCACTTCCTCTGATCCGACCACCTTTCCTCCCTTTCCTGCTTCTTCTCCTTCCAGGAATACATCCGGAAGGGCTGGGAAGCCCTGCGGAAGACGGGATGGGAGGAGTTCTCTTCCTCTTCCTCCCCCTCCTCGTCCGGGGAGCTTCCCGCGGGAACCGTGGCCCATCTCCAGGGTGCCAACCAACTGCTGCGGAGCTTCTGCCACCAACTGGAGGGCGGCAGGAACCGGCTGGAGGAGGCCACACATCTCTATGCGTTCCTGGACCAGGTGAGGAAGTAGCCCACCAATCCCCGCCCAGAATTCCGTTCCCGCCCCCTTTGGAAGCCGTTTCCAGCATGGGTGGGCCGGGATGCACACCTGCGCATCCCCTCCATGCCCGGGTCACACTCACTCATGCATACATTATCATCTCTGCTATTATTACTATTATTATTATTATTGACACAAAAGCAGAGTATGTCACAGCAAACGAGATCCATATGCTGGAATTCGTATCACAGAATTATTATTATTATTATTATTATTATTATTATTGACACAAAAGCGCAGTATGTCACAGCAAACGAGATCCATATGCTGGAATTCGTATCACAGAATTATTATTATTATTATTATTGACACAAAAGCGCAGTATGTCACAGCAAACGAGATCCATATGCTGGAATTCATATCACAAAATTATTATTATTATTATTATTATTATTATTGACAATAATAATAATAACTCTTGACACAATAAATAAATAAATATTATTATTATTATTATTATTATTATTGACACAAAAGCAGAGTATGTCACAGCAAACGAGATCTATATGCTGGATTTCATATCACAAAATTATTATTATTATTATTATTATTATTATTATTATTATTGACAATAATAATAATAATAACTCTTGACACGATAAATAAATATTATTATTATTATTATTATTATTATTATTATTGACACAAAAGCACAGTATGTCACAGCAAACGAGATCTATATGCTGGAATTCGTATCACAAAATTATTATTATTATTATTATTATTGACAATAATAATAATAATAACTCTTGACACGATAAATAAATAAATATTATTATTATTGACACAAAAGCACAGTATGTCACAGCAAACGGGATCTATATGCTGGAATTCGTATCACAAAATTATTATTATTATTATTATTATTGACACAAAAGCACAGTATGTCACAGCAAACGGGATCTATATGCTGGATTTCGTATCACAAAATTATTATTATTATTATTGACAATAATAATAATAACTCTTGACATGATAAATAAATAATAATAATAATTATAATAATTATTATTATTATTATTGACACAAAAGCACAGTACGTCACAGCAGACGAGATCTATAATGCCGGATGTAGAGTAGGTCATGGGGGCTCTGTGTGCCAAGTTTGATCTTGATCGGTCATTGGATGAGGATCACAGCGGTCTCAGAAAGTGAGTGATGGTACTGCAAGTCCCATCATCCATGGTCCATCCTCCTCCAAACTGCAGTAGGATGTAGAGTGGGTCTTGTGGGCTCTGTGTGCCAAGTTTGGTCTGTATTGGTAATTTTCCGACACAGCCTCAGGCCTTTTCCTCTCCTCTGTCACCTCAGAATCTTGGAGTTTTGAGGCTGGCCAATCAGAGACCATATGCAAATTGTACCACAGTGGCAGCCAATCAGAACGCTGCCACATACACCTCCCTCCCGTCCTCCCTCCACATACGAACACTGACTTTTATTATATACATAGATAGATGTAAGGATGTGTTGACGTCCTTACTCAAAAGAACCACTGTCTTTGGTAATGTAAACATGTTGTTTCCCACCAAGCGTTCAGGAGTTCATCATTGTCACAGTTCTCATCAGTAACTTTTAATTACAGTTCAGCAGTGTACTTCAATATTTTTTTTTTAAAATAATTTGTATTGAAATATTTGAAAATAACAGCGAAAGAGGGTGAATATTATAGAAGGGGATAGCAAAGTAGGAAAAAATAGAAAATAGAAAAACCCCACCTCTCCCCCAAGTCCAAAAAGAAGAAAAGGAAAATCAAAAATCGCAAGTAAAAAAAAGAAAAAAAAAATAACTATGAAACACAAAAGATGCTAAAAATAAAAAGCTAGAATGGTGAAAAACAAAAATTAAAAAAAAGAAAAAGAAAAAAATGAGATAAAAATTGACTTCCATCTCTCCATCAGGTGTTGTGTCCTTGATAATGTTCCCAATATAACCACATCAAAATATTCCTCTTATTTACTCTTCTCGTAGTTTTCATATAGAGTCCAATCTGTCCTCTTTATCGGATTCCCGGTATTCTTTTTCAAGAAAAAAAGTTAGTTCATCCATTTCTCTTTTTTCTCTTACTTTCCCTAACCATTCTTCAATGGTAGGGATATCTTCCTGCTTCCAAAGTTTAGCCAAAGATATTCTCGCCGCCGTCGTGATATAAGTAAATAGTCTATCTTCGTTATCATCTAATTGTAATTCCAAATCAGTAAAACCTAATAGATAGTATTCTGGTTTCTTCTTAAATACTCTCTTTGGGATTTTTTGTGTCTCATCATGAACCATCTGCCAGTATTTCTCTGTTTCTTTACATGTCCACCACATGTGATAGAAAGTGCCTATTTCAGTGGTTCTCAACCTTCCTAATGCTGTGATGACCCCTTAATACGGTTCCTCATGTAGTGGTGACCCCCAACCATACAATTATTTTTGTTGCTACTCCATAACTGTAATTTTGCTACTGTTATGAAATGTAATGTAAATATCTGATTTGCAGGATGTATTTTCATTCACTGGACCAAATTTGGCACAAATGCCCGATATGCCCAAATTTGAATACTGGTGGGGTTGGGGGGGGGGGTTGATTTTGTTATTTGGGAGTTGTAGTTGCTGGGATTTATAGTTAACCTACAATCAAAGGTCGTTCTGAACCTCACCTACAATAGAATGGGGCCAGACTTCCCACATAGAACCCACATGACAAACAGAAAATACTGTGTTTTCTGATGGTCCTTGGCGACCCCTCTGACACCCCCGCATGACCCCCCCTAGGGGTCCCGACCCCCAGGTTGAGAAACACTGGCCTATTTGATGACAACCCTTCCAGCATTTATCAGAAGAGTTTTTGTTCATTAGAGAGAGCCACTGTTTTGATGTCCTTACTCAAAAGAGCCACTGTCTTTGGTAATGTAAACATGTTGTTTCCCACCAAGCCTTCAGAAGTTCATCGTTGTCACAGTTCTCACCAGCAACTTTTACTTACAGTTCAGAAGTGTACTTCCATATTTTAGAATAGTGTCTCCGGCCCAATTAGGCTCGATTCATTCCCCTTTCATATAATTTCATTCAAATTATACGCAATGTCTCGGTCACACGAGCGTCCTCCCTTCTCCCGCAGGCGCAGTCCTGGGCTGCGGAGGGGACGAGGCTGCTGTCCGGCCTGGGCCCGGAGGAGGGCTCCACCCACACCGAAAGCAAACCCAAGGCGGCCTTGGCCTGGCTGGAGAGCGCCCGCGGGTTCAGCGAGGCGCAGTTCCAGGAGACGAAGGAGGCGGCGCTGCGGCTGAAGAGCGGGGCGGCGCTGCAGCGGTGGCACCGAGCGTGGGCCCAGTGCCAGGAGGCCAGGCAGGGCCTGGGGAGGAAGGTGGAGGTTGCGCTCAGTGCCACCGCCAAGCCTTTGCGGCCACATTGGGCCCCGCCACAGGAGTCAGCTGCCGGGGGCCCCTCCCAGGCCTCTCCCAGCCCCGATGGTGTTGCCCTTGAGGTGGAAGTGGCCCCCGCGCACACCCGGCGCATCCTGCGCAAGGCCCAAAGCTTTGAGCTTGGCGGTTCATTAGAGGGCCTGCGCCCCGGCTGCCAGCGCACCTTGAGCGAGCCAGCTCCCTTCGGGCACCACCACCACCACCACCACCACCACCGCGGGGTCTTCATCCGGGGCCTGGAGGTCAGCAGCACGGAGCTGGCCGGGAGGGCCGGAGGGGCCCCACAGGCTCTCGCACCTCCCGCTTGGGGACCATCCTGCGCACAGGAGCAACACAGGAGCAGCGGCCCCAACTTGTTGGTGGAGGAGGAGGAGGAGGAGGAAGAGGCCAAGGGCTGGAGCCGGTAGGCCGGGATGGGGCCCCAGGGGTCTTAGCGGGGTGGGTGAGTTATTATTACTAGTCAAGGCCCGGTATCTGTCTCGTTTGTTTGGTTCGTGTTTTCGTTTTGATCTCTCCATTTGGATGGCACAGAATGGGAAGGCCCCTCCGGGAACGAAAACACACTCAATACGAAAGGCAGGCGGGAGTATGCTTTGGATTGCGGAGGAAAGCCACCAACAGCAAACCTCCATTTTTCCTTTTCCTTCCTTCCTTCCTTGCATCCTTCCTTCATTTCTTCTTTTCTTCCTCCTTTCCTTTTCCTTTCTCCTTTACATCCTCCTTCCTTCCTTCGCTCCCTTTCTTCCATCCTTTGTTCCTTCTTCTCTTCTTCCCTTCCTCCTTTCCTTCCTTCCTTCCTTCTTTCCATCCTTCATTTCTTCTTTGCATCCTTCCTTTATTTCTTCTCTTCTTCCCTTCCTCCTTTCCTTTTCCTCCCTCCCTCCTTTACTTCCTCCCTTCCTCCCTCACTCCCTTTCTTCCATCCTTTGTTCCTTCTTCTCTTCTTCCCTTCCTCCTTTCCTTCCTTCCTTCTTTCCATCCTTCATTTCTTCTTCTCTTCTTCCCTTCCTCCTTTCTTTTTCCTTCCTCCCTCCTTTACTTCTTCCTTCCCTCGCTTCCTTCCATCCTTTGTTCCTTCTTCTCTTCTTCCCTTCCTCCTTTCCTTCCTTCCTTCCTTCTTTCCATCCTTCCTTCATTTCTTCTTCCCTTCCTCCTTTCCTTTTTCTTCCTCCTTTACTTCCTCCTTCCTTCCCTCACTTCCTTCTATCCTTTGTTCCTTCTTCTCTCTTCCCTTCCTCCTTTCCTTTTCCTCCATTTCGTCTTTTCTTCTTCCCTTCTTCCTTTCCTTTTCCTTCCTCCGTCCTTTACTTCTTCCCTCCCTCACTTCCATCCTTTGTTCCTTCTTCTCTTCCTCCCTCCCTCCCTCCCTTCCTTCCTTCCTTCCTTCTTTTCTTCTTCCCTTCCTCCTTTCCTTTTCCTTCCTCCTTCACTTCCTCCTTCCTTCCCTCACTCCCTTCCATCCTTTGTTCCTTCTCTTCTTCCCTTCCTTCCTTCCATCCATCCTTCCTTCCTTCATTTCTTCTTCTCTTCTTCCCTTCCTCCTTTCCTTTTCCTTCCTTCCTCCTTTACTTCCTCCTTCCTTTTTCTTCCTTCCTTCCTTCCTTCCTTCCTTCCCTCTCTCCCTTCTTTCCATCCTTTGTTCCTTCCTCCCTCCCCCTCCCTCCCTTCCTTTCTTCCTTCCTTTCTTCTTCTCTTCTTCCCTTCCTCCTTTCCTTTTCCTTCCTCCTTTGCTTCCTCCTTCCTTCCCTTTCTCCCTTCTTTCCATCCTTTGTTCCTTCTTCTCCTCTTCCCTTCCTCCCTTCCTTCCTTCCCTCTCCTCTTCTGTGACTCAGGCTGAAGAACATTGTGGAGGAGATGGTGAGGACGGAGCAGGAGTACGTGCGCTCCTTGCGCTACATCATGGAGAGCTACTTCCCGGAGATGGAGCGCGGGGACCTTCCCCAGGAGCTGCGGGGCAAGCGCAGCGTGGTGTTCGGCAACCTGGAGAAGCTCCACGGCTTCCACAGCCAGTACTTCCTGCGCGAGCTGGAGAGCTGCTGCGCCCACCCGCTGCGCGTCAGCCACTGCTTCCTCAGACACGTAAGACGGCTCCCTTGCGCCCCTGGGAAGGCTGCTCTTCCCAACACCCCCGGCTCAGCCCCGGTTGCTTCTTCTTCTTCTTCTTCGTCTTCCCTTTTGCAGAAAGACCAGTTTGGGATGTACGCGCTCTACAGCAAGAACAAGCCCAAGTCGGATGCCCTCCTGGCCGGCCGAGGGAACGCCTTCTTCAAGGTGAGCTGGTCCCGAATACTGTTTTGAGCCTGGAACACGCTCTTGAATGCGCTTCCAGTGGGACAGAATGCACCGGGCGCTCTCTCTCAGAGAAGGAAGCAGGCTCACTGGCTCCATCCTGGATTTTGGATTCGCTCTACTGGTTACTAGGGCTGGGCAACCACGGAAAAAAATGTTTCTAAACTCGATTCGTTTTTAGGGGGTTTTGCGTTTCGATTTTTAAAAGAATTCCGAAATTTTTCTTTAAAAAAGTTCGAAATTTACGAAATTTCGGAAATTACGAAACAATTACGAATCGATTCATTAATGGAGGACGCGACGGCGCAATACGCTAAAAAACCTCCAAATGGGACAGGGGGAACTTCTGAAGCTTCCCTCTCCCTCTGTTGTTGACTGTTGTGATATTATAATTTTTTTTTCACTAATTAAACATGCACCAGACATGCGGAAATAATAACGAAACGATTTCGAAACAATTACGAAACAATTATGAAATAATTACGAAACGAATTGAAAAATTCGTTTCGATTTTTAGTTGCTCCTGAATGGTTCAATATCACTTCGTTATCAAAAAAAATAACGAATTAATAACGAATTACGAAATTAACGAACGAAACCGCCCAGCCCTACTGGTTACACATTCACGTTGACTCAGCGTTCACTCCACATCCATTCACCCACATGCGTACTCACCACCTTCTTCATTCAGGCTGCGCATTCCCCACACATCCGCCACACTTTTCCAAGAAGATAGTCTCTCTTTAGCAGACTTTCCTATTGTTGACCTGAATTGACTGACAATTTGTTACTCATTTGTTAATCATTATCATTATTATTATTATTATTACTTTTCCTTGTGAGCTGCTTCGAGTCCCCAAATGGAGAAAAAAAAGCGGGATATCAATAAACATAATAATAATAATAATAATCATAATAATCATAATATTTTATTTATACCCCGCCACCATCTCCCCAAGGGGACTCTTTAGCAGACTTTCCTATTGTTCTGAATTGATTGACAATTTGTTACTCAGCTGAGACTTGCAGAAACTCCATCCACACAACAAGATGAGTCCAAAATAAAAAAATATTATTTTTAAATATTTTAATTGAAATTTCCATTTTATATATATATATATATATATATATATATATATATATTGTCGAAGGCTTTCATGGCCGGAATCACTGGGTTGTTGTAGGCTTTTTCGGGCTGTATGGCCATGGTCTAGAGGCATTCTCTCCTGACATTTCGCCTGCATCTATGGCAAGCATCCTCAGAGGTAGTGAGGTCTGTTGGAACTATAAACCCTTAGCCAGACACCTCAATGGTACAATTTCATTCAACCCACACATCAGAAGTTGCCCACTAGCTGCTGGGGGGGGGGGGGCTTGTGGGGCCGGGGGGGGAGGGGAACGGAACGGCCGGCCGCTCTCTGACCCGGTCCCTCTCAGTCCAAGCAGGTGCAGCTGGGGGACAAGATGGACCTGGCCTCCTACCTGCTGAAGCCCATCCAGCGCATGAGCAAGTATGCGCTGCTGCTCAAGGACCTGCTCCAGCAGTGCGCCGAGGGCCAGGAGCAGGAGCGGGCCGATCTGCGGGCCGCCCAGGAAATGGTGCGCTTCCAGCTGCGGCATGGCAACGACCTCCTGGCCATGGACGCCATCCGCGAGTGTGACGTACGCACGTTTGCATGGAGGGCGGTGGAGGGGAGGGGGAAGGGAAGGGGGCCGGGGACCCCTTTGGATAGCCTCTTGCGTCTGTGTCCAGAATGGCCAGTCTCAGGCCTGGTCCCGGAGGTGGACTTCAATGGGGCAGCCACAAAACACAAGCAGCAGGAGGCAGAGTTGCCCACTAGCTGCTGGGCAACTAGATGGGTAGGTAGGTAGGTGGGTGGGTAGGTAGGTGTAGGATGGGTAGGTAGGTAGGTGGGTGGGTAGGTAGGTGTAGGATGGGTAGGTAGGTGGGTAGGTAGGTGGGTAGGTAAGTGGGTGGGTAGGTAGGTGTAGGATGGGTAGGTGGGTAGGTAAGTGGGTAGGTAGGTGTAGGATGAGTAGGTAGGGTGGTGGGTAGGTAGGTAGGTGTAGGATGGGTAGGTAGGTAGGTGGGTACGTGGGTAGGTAGGTGGGTAGGTAGGTAGGTGTAGGATGGGTAGGTGGGTAGGTAGGTGTAGGATGGGTAGGCAGGTGGGTGGGTAGGTAGGTGTAGGATGGGTAGGTAGGTAGGTGGGTAGGTCGGTGGGTAGGTAGGTAGGTAGGTGGGTAGGTAGGTAGGTGTAGGATGGGTAGGTAGGTGTAGGCCTCTGGCTGGTGACACTTTATTGCTTGGCCATTGGTCATATTTAGGCCCTCACTTTCAATGATTTTTCCCTTCTTCTGGCCCATGTCGAACATTTATCCAAACCAAACTCCATGTTGATATCCGTGCTAAAGATTCGGACAGTGTTGGTCAGATTTCAGTTTCGGTTTTCCCACACAGCTTCAGGTCATCCATGTACAGCAGATGTGAAATTTTGTGAGATCTCTGAGACGTTTGATAGCCGAGGTTTGTTTTTTGTAAGATTGTTGACAGAGGGATCATGGCAATGATGAAAAGCAGTGGGGACAATGAGTCTCCCTGGAAAATTCCTCTTCTGATATTGACAAGTCCATAGTTTTCATTTCCAACAAACAGTTCAGTTTTCCAGTGCTTCATCATATTTTCAATAAAAGTGCCAACGTTTTTACAAATCCCGATGGTGTCTAGGCACTTGATGATCCAACTGTGTGGGAGTGAGTCAAAGGTTTTTTTAGTATTATTATTATTATTATTATTATTATTATTATTTGCTTAGGAGGTCTTTGGAGGGGGGGCTCTTAAAGGGAGAGGGTCTAATTAAGGTTTCCTCCCACAGAAAGCTATACAAAAAGGAACTAAACCCATTCTAAATAAAGGGACAACTGAGGCTCAAGACAGAAAGCAGTAAAGGCCTCTGTGGGGGCGTCACACTCCCTGCCTAAAACTTCTTATAGAAGTTTGACCTCCATTAATCCCCTCACTAATGCTGACACAAACATGCATCCCACTCAGCCTCGCTTCCCACTTGCATTTGCCGGCTTCCCCGCCCTGCTTTCCGTAACGCCGCCGCCTGCCTCTCCCTCCTCCGTTGCAGGTGAACCTGAAGGAGCAGGGCCAGCTGGTGCGCCAGGATGAGTTCAGCATCTGCCTGGGTCGCAGGAAGTGCCAGCGCCACGTCTTCCTCTTTGAGGACCTGATCCTCTTCAGCAAGCCCAAGCGCATGGAGGGCAGCTTGGACATCTACGTCTATAAGCGCTCCTTCAAGGCAAGAGGGGGGCTGAGCGCAGAGAGGGGAGGGGTCCCTAGCCCTTCGCAGCTGGTGGCAACCTTTCTCTCCCTCTCCCCCCCTCCTTCCTTGCAGACGGCGGATATCGGCCTGACGGAGAACTCGGGCGAGAGCGGCCTGCGCTTTGAGATCTGGTTCCGGAGGCGGAAGTCCAGCGACACCTTCGTCCTGCAGGCCGGCAGCCCGGAGATCAAGCAGGCCTGGACCAGGGACATTACACGGATCCTGTGGGAGCAGGCCGCCCGCAACAAAGGTGCGCCTTTCCCAGCGGCCCCCGGGAAGGCCATTGGCCCCCATCTGGGAGCATGACTGCGTAGCCCTGACCGCCCTACCACCCCCCTTCTCCCTTCCCAGAAATCCGGATGCAGGAAATGGTCTCCATGGGGGTGGGCAACAAGCCCTTCCTGGACATCCAGCCCAGCGAAGCCGCCATCCAGGACCGCGCCATCGACTACATCATGAAGGGCCGAGGTGAGCGTAGCCCCGCCCCCTCATCCTTCCCTCTGGCTTTGGGGTGCTTTGATTGCGCTTATGGCAGAAGGGGCTGGACTAGATGTCCCAACTCTTGGAGCTGACCTTTTGGGTGTCCCTTGTGCAGGAGCCAGGACCCGCGCCTCCATCGCCGTCTCGGTCTTTGACCACAGCGCGCCCTATAAGAGGCCCCAGGCCCCGCACCCTTTGGGCGGCCCCGCCTTGTCCCCCTCCTCATCCTCTTCCTCCTCGGTGCTGGGGCCCCTCAACCTGCACATGTACCTGGACCGGGCCCAGCTGCCCCACCTCTTGGCCCACAGCCGCCCCTTCGACGCCAGGGCCCCCTGTTTGGAGGAGGACGAGGCCGAGGCCGAGACCAGCAGCCAGCCTTCCATGAGTAAGTGTGCGGGCACCCCACGCTTGCCGTTGGGCCGTTCGGGATCCTGTGTCACCCAGGGGAAAAATCAAGGGTTAAAGTGGGTGTAGAGGGTTCTTTTGGAGGCCAGTTTGGGTGGGGGGGGGCACCCCGAACCCCTTGCTGTTCCCCTTTTTCTTGGATGCGCCCTGTGGCTCCTGGGAATGTGCCCCACCCTCCCCCCCAAATCATGTCCCTGGTTGTTGTCTTTGGGGGGATCAATGGGAGGGAGCCTTCTCTGCTCCGTGGGGCTCATCTCCCGTAACGCCTGCTCTTCCTCTGCAGCGACAGAGAGCTCCGGCTCCTCCTCGCTGGGCCCTCCGTCCGCCAGTGGCTCCAGCGGCTCCGACAGCGGCTGCTGCGCTTCCGCCCCCTCCCAGGAGAGTGGCCTCGAGGGCCCCACCACCGGACCCCGCTTCCCCCAGCAACCACCTCCGGGCCAGCCCCCCCGCCTCAAGAGCCAGTATGTCTCTGCGGTAAGTGCTCCAAAGAGACCCCAACATGCCCCCCTCTTGTGGGCGCAAGTCAGGCGCCGTTGGGTTGGGTGAGTCATTCCTGTTCCCTTCCAGTTTCCTCTGTGCTCCGTTTTGTCCACCCTCCATATGAGGTGCAAGGCAGGTGAGTCGTACCTGTTCCCTTCCAGTTTCCTCCTTCTCCGTTGCCTCTCGTGAGTCCCCTGCGGCGCTCTGTGTTGTCCAGCAGAGACTGGCAGGATGAGCTTTAGAGCAGGTACGGGCAAACTTGGGCCCTCCCTCCAGGTGTTTTGGACTTCACCTCTCAACATGGCTGTTAGGAATGCTGGGAGTTGCAGCCCAAAACACCTGGAGGGTGGGCCCAAGTTTTGGCATCAAGGCACGGGACCGTTGACCCAGAAATGACTTTGTTTTGCAGGTCTGAAGGATAGCGGCCTCTCAGAGGCTCCGGAGGAGCGGTCGTCCAGCTGCCCACTTGACCCCGTTGACCATTGGGTACCTGATGTGTGCAGTGGGGGGTGTCTCCCAGGACTGATACATACCCCTTCTATGGGGGGGGGCACTGGGCAGAAGGAGGGGGCTCCGGGCGGGACAGAGACCTCCCTCCAAAGAACCGCCAACGGCCTCCCTCCCTTTGTTGTTGTTCTCGTTCCACAAGTTGCACATGTTCCAAGTGTCCTAAGCACAGAAGGAAGTATTTATTTTCAGGGCGCGGACCCGCCGTGTTCTCTGCCCGCTGAACCTCGTTCTCCAGGCCAGTTCTCTTTGTTTCGGGGGCCTCATAATGCATTGCCTTGTCCTCCAATTACGGCTCCCTCCCTTCGTTAGCGGATTCCTCCGTGCCAGGGTGACCTGCTCTCCTTGGCTCTCTGCCTGCAGATGGCCAACCCTGCAGCCTCGGCCTGCGCTCCTCTCCGCCAAATGCCCATCGTTGGCCCCTCGCGTGGCCCTCGTTTTGTACACTTACTTAATACGCCGGGATTTTCTCTCCCAGCGGCCTCGCCTTTCTTGTAAGAATTTGACACCTTAGAGCTGTACGATTCTGCCTTTTGGGACGCGTGAAGGTGGTGGACGGGACCCGCCCCCCCACACACACACACACGAACCCCCCCCCCCCCCTCAGGGGAGGCAGGTGTTTTAAACAGTTTGGTTTAATAAAAGAGATTTCTTCTTTTCACCTTCGGGTCATCTCAAATATTTTATTCCGAGCTCTGCAAATACTTCCCGATGACGAAATGAGAGAGCGATTTGAAATACCCCCTTTTCACCAGGAGCTCCAGGCAGGAACTGTACTTCCGGGCAAACGGCAGGGAAAACTGGAAGGGAAACACACACCCAGGCAAGCGGTGGTGGGTCTTGGGGGGCCGAGCGGCTCTGGGCCTGCCCCCCCCCCTTTGCTGGCTGATCTTTGGCCTTTGGAGCCAAACACCCCCTCTGCTACCCCCCCCCCGAAATCCCAACCCTAAGAGAGGCGGGCGGGCAAGCGGTGTATTGCTTTGGCGGGACCCTCTTCGGCAGGAGGAATGGTGCCACCCCCACGGACTCACCTCGACCCACTTGGCCAGCCTCTCGCAGGCGCCGCTGCCGGCCTTGAAGGGGGGCAAGCGCAGCAGGTCGGACGCAAACTCCCCGGCCGAGATCTGCAGGCCCTGCGAGGGAAGAAGAGGGAGGGGCTCCAGCACGGGGAGGGGGGCCAAAGACGACCCCCAAGTGCCTCCCAGGAGGAGCGCCCAGCCTGGACTGAGAGGGGCAGCCCAAGCCAGGGGAGACACCGCCCTCCTCCTCCTCCTGCTCTTCCTCTTCCTTCTATCCTCCACTTCTCTTCCTCCTCCTCTTCTTCCTCATCTTCTCCTCTATTCTTCTCCACTTCCTCCTTCTCCTCTCCTTCTTCTCCCCTTTCCCCTTCTCTTCTCCTCTCTCTCCCCTTCCCACCTCCTTCTCTTCCTCCACCTCTTCCTCCTTCTCCTCTTCCTCCTCCTCTTTTTCCTCATCTACATCTTCCTCCTCTCCTCGCCTTTCTCCTCCTCACCCTCCTCCTCTTCTGCTTCCTTTTTCCTCTTCTCCTTCCTCCTCTTCCTCCACCTCTTCTTCCTCCTCTTCCTCGTCTACACCTTCCTCCTCCTCCTCACCCTCCTCCTCTTCTTTTCTGCCTTCACTTCTCCTTCTTACTCCCCTTCCCACCTCCTACTCTTCCTCCACCTCTTCCTCCTTCTCCTCCCTCTCCTGCTCTTCTGCTTTCTCTTTTTCCTCTTCTCCTTCCACTCTTTCCTCCCCCTTTCCTTCCTCTTCTTCCTCCGCCTCTTCCTCCTTCTCCTCTTCTTCCTCCTCTTCCTCATCTACATCTTCCCTCTTCTCCTCACCCTCCTCCTCTTCTTTTCCGCCTTCTCTTCTCCTGCTTACTCCCCTTCCCTCCTCTTCCTCCACCTCCTCCTCCTCTTCCACCTTCTCTTCTTCCTCTTTTCCATCTTCCTCCTTCTCTTCCTCCTTCTCCTCTTCTTCCTCCTCTTCTTCATCTACATCTTCCCTCTTCTCCTCACCCTCCTCCTCTTCTTTTCCGCCTTCTCTTCTCCTGCTTACTCCCCTTCCCTCCTCTTCCTCCACCTCCTCCTCCTCTTCCACCTTCTCTTCTTCCTCTTTTCCATCTTCCTCCTTCTCCTCTTCTTCCTCCTCTTCCTCGTCTACACCTTCCTCCTCCTCACCCTCCTCCTCTTCTTTTCTGCCTTCTCTTCTCCTTCTTACTCCCCTTCCCACCTCCTACTCTTCCTCCACCTCCTCCTCCTCTTCCACCTTCTCTTCTTCCTCTTTTCCATCTTCCTCCTTCTCCTCCTCTTCCTCTTCTTCCTTCCTCTTTGCCTTCCTCCCTGTTCCCCTCACCCAGAGCCTTTGCACCAGGAGCTGTATCCTGGCGGTGGTGCCCTTGGGGTCCTTCTGCCGGATGGACTCCAGGACGAGGTCGGCCAGGAAGCCGTGGCAGCCGCGCCCGTAGAAGATCTCCTCCTGGGACAGCGGCAGGCTCACCAAGACGACCTCTGCGGAGCAAAGCACTCGCTCAGCTGCGGCCTGGCCCCTGCCCATCGCCCCGGTCATCCTTTGGGGTGACCCTTCCTTCCCCTTGGAGACCCCTACCTTGGGGGCCGGGCTGTGCGAGGGCGCTGGGCAGGTGGAGGCCCTCCAGAGAGGCCGCGTAGAGGAGGCTCCCTTCGTGGGACACCCAGGACCCGTCGCCCGACACCACCGGCGGGTGCGACACCTTCAGGATCAGGCCGCTCTGGCCACCGGGCTCCCAGCAGGCCGGCCCTGCACACACACACGGAAAGACACACACACACATGTGGTGTGGAGGCTGCAAGGTGTGCCATGTTTGGAAGCCTCACCTGTGCCTCTCCAAGACGGCCGAGGAAGAGGTTGTGCAAAGGACCCTCAAGCTATGGAAGGGAAGATGGATGGATGGGTGGATGGATGGATGGATGGATGGATGGAAGGAGAGATGGATGGGCAGATGGACAGAAGGAAAGGAAGAAGGAAAGACAGGTGAAAGGAGGAACAGAAGAAAAGTGGACGGAACAGAAAGATGGCTGGAAGGAAGGACAGATGAAAGGAAGTGGAAGGAAGGATAAAAAGAAGGAAGGAAGGACAGGTAGAAGGAAGGATGGGCTGAAGGACAAAAAGAAGGAATGAAGAACAAAAAGATGGGTGGGTGGAAGTAAGGAAGAAAGAACAGAAGGAAGGAGGGAAAGACAGATAGGAGGACAGGAGGGAGAGGATGGACGGAAGTAAGGGAGGAATGATGGAAGGAAGGAAGGAAGGAAGGAAGGAGAGATGGATGGGCAGATGGACAGAAGGAAAGGAAGAAGGAAGGACAGGTGGAAGGAGGAACAGAAGGAAAGTAGGCGGAACAGAAAGATGGCTGGAAGGAAGAACAGATGAAAGGAAGAGGAAGGAAGGACAAAAAAGGAAAGAAGGAAGGACAGGTAGAAGGAAGGATGGGCTGAAGGAAGGGAAGAAGGAAGGATAGACTGAAGGACAAAAAGAAGGAATGAAGGATGAAAGACAGGTGGGTGGGTGGAAGTAAGGAAGAAAGAACAGAAGGAAGGAGGGAAAGGCAGATGGAAGAAAGGGAGGGAGAGGATGGACGGAAGTAAGGGAGGAATGATGGATGGAAGGAAGGAAGGAAAGAAAGATGGGTGGAAAGGTGGATGGATGGATAGATGGATGGATGGAAGGAAGGAAGGAAGAAGGAAGGAAGGAAGGATAGATGGTGGAAATGGATGGATGGATGGATGGATGGATGGAAGGAAGGAAGGAAGGAAGGAAGGAAGGAAGGAAAGACAGATGAAAGGAAAGAGGAAGGGCAGATGAATGGAAGGAAGGAAGGACAAATGAAGGGAAGGATAGACAGATGGACAGAAGAAAGGGAAGAAGAAAGATAGATGGAAGGGCAAACGGAAGGAATGAAGGATGGAAGGGAGGAAGGGAGGAAGGATGGACGGAAGTAAGGGAGGAATGATGGATGGAAGGAAGGAAGAAAAGAAAGATGGGTGGAAAGGTGGATGGATGGATGGATGGATGGATGGATGGATGGATGGATGGATGGATGGAAGGAAGGAAGGAAGGGAAGACAGATGAAAGGAAAGAAGAAGGGCAGATGGATGGAAGGAAGGAAGGACAAATGAAGGGAAAGATAGACAGATGGACAGAAGAAAGGGAAGAAGAAAGGATAGATGGAAGGGCAAACAGAAGGAAGGAATGAAGGACGGATAGATGGATGGAAGGAAGGGAGGAGGGATGATGGATGGATGGATGGATGGATGGAAGGGCAGATAGAAGGAAGGACTCATGGCGACATCCACCTCCCCCTTGCTTTTGCCAAGAGCAAGGAGGGTTGACCTGCCTCCCCCCCCCCCCCCGGGTGCAGCCCCTGCTGACCTTTCTCGCTGTCCTTGGGGCCCCTCGGCCCTCCTCTGCCTGCATCCTCTCCATGAGAAGGATGCATCTGTGCAGCCGCCTTGCCCGGCTGAGTCTCAGGGGCCGGTGTCCCCATCGTGTGCTGCCCGGCTTTGGGGGGGCTTTCCTGCATGGCCAGTGCCACCTTGGGGCCATTTTGTGGGGGGCTGCAGGGGGGCCTCTTCCTGGGCCCTTCATCCTCCTCCTCCGCCGGGGCCACCCTGTCCCATCCCTGGACCAGGGAGATCAGCCTCTGGATGGGGGTCTCACTGCACGTGGCCGGCCTCTTCCGCGGGGGGCTCTCCGGGGCCCGGTCTTCTTCGCTGGAGGAGGGAGCGGGGCCTTCTCTGCCGCTGCTCTGGCGCTTGGACCCCTTGACCGGAGAGACACGAGCTTGCCGCCCTCCGCTCTCCCTGCCACTCACCCGCCGCTCGGGGCCCTCTCTGCCTCTGCTCCAGGCACCGGCCGTGGGCACCTGTGGGGGCTCCAGAAGGAAGAAGGATGCAAGCCCATTGAAACCCCTCTGGCCCCCCAGCAGAGAGAAGGCCGTGCAGAAAAGAAGCCTGACCTCTGCCCTCCAGTGAAAGGGGCCCAAAGTGGGCAGGAGGACGGGGGGGGGGGGGCATTGGATTACAAAAAACCCTCAGATAGAACAAGGAGAACTTGGGCAACGATTGACATACAGGCCGTCCCCAAGTTACAAATATCTGACTTACAAGTGGCTTCTATTTAAGAATGGTGTTGGACTGGATGTCCTTTGGGGGTCCCTTCCAAATCTATGATACTACATATATTTCATATATATACATTGTCAGGAGTCAATTTCTGACGGCATGAAGACATCGCAAATTCCCTCCGTGACGTCCTGACTGAATCATCCTGGCTGGATCAATTCTTTCTCTCTGACATTTTGAAGCCAGCAAAGGGCGCTGGAAACCTTGTATTGGAACTTGTGAAGCAACCAGTTCTAATTAGGAAACTGAGAAGAGGGGGAGACGGGCAGGAAAGGTGTATAAAAGGAAGTGGTGGTGGGAGAAAGTCCGCAGTGTCTTCCTTTGCTGCAGAGATACAAGCAATATGTCCATTTCAAAGCAAAACTGGCTTGTGAGTGGTCATTTAATATTGCTATATAAAACCTACAGTCCTATATATATATATATATGTGTGTGTGTGTGTGTGTGTGTGTGTGTGTGTGTGTGTGTATATATATGCATGCATATACAGGCAGTCTCCAAGTTACAGACATCCGACTGACAAACAACTAGTTTAAAACAGAACAAGGTTGGACGGGATGGCCTTTGGGGGACCCTTTAAAATTATGATCCTATGTCTATCTCATATGTATACACACACACACACATACATATATATACATATACAGGCTGTCCTCAGGTTACAAACATCCAACTGGCAAACTATTCCTAGTTAAGAACACTGTTGGTCCTTTGTGGGTTCCTTCCAAATCTATGATACTACTTACACACACATATATATACATACAGGCAGTCTCCAAGTTACAAACATCCAACTGACAAAGGACTCCTAGTTAAGAACAGAACAGGGTTGGACTGGATGGCCCTTTGGGGGTCCCTTCCAAAATCTATGATCCTATATCAATCCCATATATGTATGTATATACCGGCTGTTAGGAATAGTGGGAGTTGGAGTCCAAAACACCTGGAGGGCCCAAATTTGCCCATGCCTGGTCTAGAAGGTATTCACTATGGTGAGCATGATAACGATCGCAAAACCCGGGACATTGTTACACTGTTATGATCTGATATATATATGTTCGTAACTGGGAAACGGCCTGTATCAGGTCTGTAATGAGGAACCAGTGGAGAAGGAGGGAGGGAGGGAGGGTGGAGTGGCCTTGGGGCCTCACCTCCTGGGGGTCTCGCCCGGGCGGCTCTTCCTTCTCCGGCCCCAGGCTCTGCGGCAGAGGGGCTTCCCTCCTCGGACCTTCACGCTGCTGCAGCCACAGCCTGCAAGGCACCCCCCTCACGCTCAATGGCCGGAAACACCCTTGCAGCCAGCCTTCCTCCCCAGCCGCGGGGAGATGCTAAGCAGGGCCACTCCACCCCTGGGACACTTGTTCCCTTTGAACCCCAGCAGACCTGTAGCCGTCGTGTTGGTGGAGGGCCTCCAGAAGAGAAGGGATCTGGAACTCCGCTGCTTCCTGGCGCAGAAGGAGCCACTCCCTGCGGTGACAGAGATTGCATTTGCAAGGCACTCAAGAGTCTCCGGACCATATTGCGTTGAGATGTCATCCATTTATATCCATATGCGGCCGGTATTACTTTTTCTTAGGACTGGATGCATGCTGCAATCAGATGGGATGCATTCTCTGCCCATTGCCCCCGATTGTTATGGTTTGGAAATGCTCTGGCGCATCCCAACACAAAAGGCCGGTTCCCCCCCCTATCTGTTTCGGTTTCTAATATTGCGCAGTGACATCGCCTGGAAGTCTCAAAATACCATTCTCGCAAGAGGTTAGCTGACGGAATGCATACTGATCGCATGTAGAAACAGTAAAAACAGTGCATACAATTGGAGTAAATATGGGTTGCTGGCCTGTAATCGTTCTGGGCATGATTCACACTTTGTGAAGGAAGTGGTAGACATTTTCCTTCTGGTTTAGTATTAGTTTTTAGATTATTTGTGAAGCCTCTGTTTCCGTTGCTGCTTTTAGCAGCGGATTAGAAGAACTGGGCAGTAGCCCCACTAGTGGGTTATTTATACTGATGGGGAGAATGGGCGGGGCTACTCCAACAGTCCAAAATAGTTTCAAGAATGTTCGTTGCTGCCTGCGTGCGCGCAGGAATACCAAATGTGCGATTCACAGTTGACCACACTGGGAAAATGTACATATCTATTTTAAAAATACGATTAGAATCCTGTGTGCAATTACTCCATTTCGGTGACATTTTGCGGGCGCATTCCAACGTAATGGGACAAACATCGTATGATAGTAGCAATTTGGAATTGCATCCAAAGAGTATCAGAAACAGAGTACAGTGTTCTCTCACTTATCACAGGAGTGACATTTCAGGACCCCTGCGAAGTCGGGGCGCCCCTCCCCTTCCCTCCTCGCCCTCTTTCCCTTCCTCTTCCTCCTCCTTCTTGCCGCCACTTGGGCCCGTGATGGAGGAGGGAGCAGAGGGGTTGCGGAGCCCCGGTGGGTGGCTGGCGACAAGGAGGAGGAAGAGCAGGGTGAGGAGGAGGAGGGTGAGGAGGGAAGAAAAGCCTCTCCCTCTCCCTCCTTGCCACCAGAGGCCACACAGGGCCCACGCAGTGGCAAGAGGCCCGGGCAGTGGCAACGAGAAGGAGGAAGAGGAAGGTAAAGAGGGTGAGGGAGCGGCTCTTTGCCCTCCTTACCTTGCTCTTCCTCCTCCAGTGTTCCCTCGCTACATTATACATATACTAGCCGTCCCTGCCACGCGTTGCTGTGGCTCACATGGGGTTTCTGTGTGGGAGGTTTGGCCCAATTCTATTGTTGGTGGGGTTTAGAATGCTCTGTGATTGTAGGTGAACTATAAATCCCAGCAACTACAACTCCCAAATGTCAAGATTCTATTTTCCCCAAAGTCCAGCAGTGTTCACATTTGGGCATATTGAGTATTCGTGTAGAGTTTGGTCGAGATCCATCATTGTTTGAGTCCACAGTGATCTCTGGATGTAGGTGAACTACAACTCCAAAACTCAAGGTCAATGCCCACCAAACCTTTCCAGTGTTTTATGTTGGTCTTGGGAGTTCTGTGTGCCAAGTTTAGTTCAATTCCATCATTGGTGGGGTTCAGAATGCTCTTTGATTGTAGGTGAACTATTAATCCCAGCCACTACAACTCCCAAATGACAAATCAATTTTTTTGAGTGAAGGACATACATTGGGTTGTTAGGTGCCTTGTGTCCAAATTTGGTGTCAATTCCCCCAGTGGTTTTTGAGTTCTGTTAATCCCACAAACGAACATTACAGTTTTATTTATATAGATATGTATATTTTAAAACTGCGAAACAGCGAGTCCGCAGCAAGCGAACCGTGAAGTAGCAAGGGAGCACTGCATATCCCAATGTGAAAGACTACCTTAAGCAGTTGACACATTTCCAGGGCTTCTTGAAACGGTGTGTTTCCATGTGCCTCCCAAATCCCACTCTTTTAGTAATGCTGGAAACGATGATGATGATGATGATGATGATGATGATGATGATGCTTCTTACCGGCCTCTCCCTGTGGCTCCTCCTCACTTACTTAAATTCTGTCGGCAAGAACAGCTTCCCGAGGCGAAGGAAGTTGAGAATGTGCCGAAACATTTGCCCGTCGCCATGGATGAGAAGACTGTGGCCGAAAGCGATCCAAATGGCCTTTTTGCCGTTGGACAGCAGCTCTGGAAACTGGGGAGCAGAGCAAGAAGGGGAAAAGAAAGACGCTCGCGTGTTTGGAAGAGCGGGGTTCCCTCTGCTTTGGTTTCTGCACGCTCAGTTTCCCCATTGGGCAGGAAGATACGGAAAAACAAGAGGAATGCATTCCCCGAAGGGACCCAGGGCACCGTACCTTCAATAACGTCTGGAAGTAGGTGGCGTACCAATGGCTCCCCGCGTACACTTTGACAATATGGAGGGGCGAAAAGACGGTCACGTCCGCGGCCCAGTTTGCCTCTGGAAGGGAATTCAAAATGCTAACAAGGAGAGCAATAAATGGCGTTACCTCTGCGGAGAGAGGCTTACAGCCGCTTGTCTTACCCGTTCCTCGGGTGTCCGTGGGCATCCCTTGCTTCAAGTAGATCTTCAAAGCTTCCTTCATCGGCTCGTAGGTGACGTCCATCTGATCCAAATAGGCACAGAGTTCTGGGAGCTCGGACATCGTCCGTGTCAGCGGGAGCCGGCAGATCCCCAACCAGTTCCTTTGGTGTGTAAAGAAAGGAAAGGTGTTGTGTTGTTGTGAGAGATCCCTTTTGGAAGAGACCCATTAGATTACAGCTCCCCAAACTACGGCCCGCGGTCCGGATACGGCCCTTCAAGGCCCTTTACACAACCCTTGCTCTAAACTTTAGAGAGTCGCCCTGAATCTGAAAGGCCTTGAAAACACAACAACAATAACAACAACAACAACAACAACAACAACAATCTTGTTTGGAGAAATGTTTCCTATGCAATTTTCTCTCCTCCTCCCCTCATCTCTGTCAATTCTCTTCTTCAACTTTACCCTGGTGCTTGGCAACACGCATCTCTCTCAAATCCCTTCACGCTGCACTCCTTTTTGCTCCGTCTTTTGCATGGGCAAACTTCGGCCCTCCAGATGTTTTGGACTTCCGTAACATGGGTAGGCAGATGACTGAAGTGTCCAGTTCCAAGACTACTCCCACCAGTCCCCTTCCTTTTCCCCCTTCAGCCCTCCAAGGGGGGAAATAAGCAGAGCTCTCCTCCTGGCCCAACCTGGGGTGCCCCTCCGTACCTGACGTGCTGGAAGAGGACTCCGTTCCCGGAGACGTACAGCCGGCTCCTGTCCAGGCTGCCCTCCATGTGGAGCTGCCCCAGGGCCGAGTCCGGGTACTTGACCAGCAGGCCCAGCGCCATCGGGAACAGGGCGAGTGGGCGGCCCTTGGGGCCCCGAGCGCTGCAGGACGGCCGCCCCACTCTGCCCTTCGTGGGCCCGACTTCGGCACCGGGGGCCTCCTCCTCCGAGGCCAGTCCTGGGAAGGAAGGAAGGAAGGAAGGAAGGAAGGAAGGAAGGAAGGAAAGCCACACGGTTACATCCTACTGGAACATGGCCAGGAAAACTCACAGCAACTCAGTGATTCTGAAGTCAAACTAGACTTTTAAGGGGGTCAACTCCAAGGGGAGAGGACCCTTAGTTCCCACCAAAGAGGGAACGCTACCTTGGCGAGCCTTCAGAGAAGCCTGATTCCAGCAATTTTATTTAATATTAATAATTGAAATGAGACTCTTGCCAAAGCGAAGAAGAAGAGGCATCGAGGTTTAATGAGCGATTCAGCTGAGACGGATGCCATTGCAGTGATCATTCACATGCAAGCATACCAGTACATTGATCGGAGGCATATTTATAGCAAAACACAGGTCTGAAAGTTTCCAAACTCCCTCCCTCTTTGGCTCCTTAGCCAATCAGGGAGAAGGAGGCGGGACGGAAGAGGGACAACATGTCCAGAGAGGATGATGACCTTCCACTGTCCCGGATTTCCTGTGCCCGAGGGATCAGCCAGCCAAGGAAACTAGTTTTTTTTGTTGTTGTGATGGATCAGTGATTAGGGATAATCATTTGATTTAGGTTTTCCAGGATCAGATCAGGTAAAAGGTGAGGCTGAGAAAGATGTTTGTTGTGAAGGAAAACTTGGCAGGGGAGGAAATCCCAGTCTGATGACCCCCTCCTCAAGTCAAATAGTAACTCCAGGTCCCATTGTTCAGGTGTGAGTTCCAAGTCAATAGGTGTTTTTGTGATTCCTGATCAGCCTCCCAAAGGGCAAAAGAGTTCATGGCTGGGTCAGACTTGTGAAGGAAATACATAGAAGGAAAGTCTATAGAAATTGTAGGAAGTTCATACCAATCACCCCTTCTCCATCCCGCCCACCAGGGAAATTTAATAAAGAAATTATTTTCAAGCAATGTGAGTCCATAGTTCATTTTGAGGGAAGTTCATGAGCGGGAAAGATGTCCTTGTGAGTCCAAAACATTAGGCAGAGCTCTTAAAACCCAAAAGGAAAGTCTGTTGATTTCCCACTGAGCCATTGGGTGGAATTCTGCCACGCTGGGGTCGAATCTGGTCCTTGGGAAACTACAACTCTCAAAGGGCAGAAGTCCCAAGATCCAGCCATTTCCCAAAAGCCTCGTGGGGTCCTTGTTGTTGTCAGTGCCTTGGCAATGTGACCAAGACTTAACCCTTGTTGTGTAGTCTGGTGCCCTTGCCCTTTGCAGAACTATAAGTCACTATCCCTTATTTGGGGGGGGGGGGGTGGGGGTGGCTTGACTTCAATTCCAGCCATGAAAGCCTCCAACAACACAATGGACATCTTTGAGTGTTTTGCACCAAAAAGGCAGTGACGGGAGCCGCACCGAGGAGCGCCTTGTGGGCCTTCAGGGCTTCGTTGACCTCCGGGATGCCCAGGGCTTCCGCTTCCGCTTCCAGGGCGTCCAGGTGGGAGAAGTCATCCGGCAGAAGAAGCCTCCCGCAGCGGAGGAAATTCGCTGGACAAGGACGACAACAAGGAGAAGGGGAACCAAGATAAGCCCAGGGGCCCGCTCTGGAGGCTGTATTCCATTCCCAAGAGAGAAACAACCACAACCACAACCACAACCACAACGTTATTTCTTACCTGCTTCTCTCTCTCCACACCTCAAGGCAGGACACAGCACAGTTGAAAACACACAAATAGTATAAAAATTCTACAAACACAGGCTAAAATTCAGAATGACCTCTGATCCCGGGGTGAATGTGGGCTTGACCGACGAGCATGGGCAGGAATGCGTTGAATATTCAGTATCTCATTATGAATATGCAAATATATAGGTTGCTTACCTGTAACCGTAGTTTCCCAAGTGGTCACCTGTGAATTCGCACATAGGGTAGTTTCTGCACCTGAGCAGACAGCTTCGGAAGCTTCTAGATAGATTTGAAAAACTTTGGCGGTTAGCCCCGCCCACTCTCCCCTTGCAAATATAAGTAGCAGGTGGGCGGCGCCACCACCTCAGTTCGTCCGCTGCGGAAGCAACCCGAAAAACTGAGGCATGACAACAGTGGGGAGGATGGGTGGGATTGTGCGAATTCACAGGTGACCACTCGGGAAACTACGGTTACAGATCCGAAGCTGTCTGCTCAGGCGCAGAAACTACCGTATGTGCGTATTCACAGTTGACCACTATGGGAAAATTACAAAAATCCCAAAGGCTTTTGTTCCCAAGCATTTCGGGCATCTGATGCAAATATATTATAATATTATATTATTATATAACAGCCGTGGGCCAACTTTGGCCCTCCAGGTGTTTTGGACTCCAACTCCCACAATTCCCAACAGCCGGCAATAATCATTGTATGCTGATGCTTTTATGTTAAGTCGTTTTGAACCTCCTTCGGGAGAGAGAAAGCAGGGTATAAATATTATAATCATCATCATCATCATCATCATCCCCATAATCAAGGAGGGAGAAAGCCAGGCAAGTGCTCCCCGTTCTCCCCCCACTTTCTCTGCTCACCGATGAAGCGGAATTCGCTGTTCTCGCACTCGACCAGGGCGGCGTTGTCCGAGAGCCACAGCAGGTTGTCGTCGTTGACCAAAGCGGGGTGCCTCTCCACCAGATCCAGCGGCAGGAAGCAGTAGTGCACTTCCTCCTCCGTGTCCAGGAGCGGGGTGTCCATCAAGCCCAGGGGGGCCTTCTCCTGCAACCCTAAAGGGAATTGGAGCGGGGAGAAGGCGGCATGGGTTCCCGGGCTGGACTACTGCAAGGGGCTCCCTATGGGGCTGCCCTTGAAGGCGGCACTGGCCCGCTTTACGCCTCAACTGCCTTCTTTTCACATTGCTATTCCCTTGATCAGGGGTCATTTCTGTTAGGGACCTAGAAATAGCCAAGCGTTACCGGTCAAGGATGGGTTTTTCGGGGGGAACTCGGCCGGCTTGCTGATGCATTTCCTGGTCCGCCAGTAATTCATGGAGGCTCTCTCTGCGATCGGGATGTCGGCCGGGCGGATGCGCAGGTTGTGCTTCCCTTCCTTCAGGTTGTCCAGAGTCTGTCAAAGCAGAGGCCGAGAGCGCTCGTCAGGCCTTGACCCTCAAGGGCAAACCCAGGGCGGTGATGGTGATGATGGTGGTGGTCAGTAGGCTTTTGGGGTGCAGTGATATCATATATAATAATGGGGGTGGTTTGAATCAGAAGTGACTTGAGACACTGCAAGCCGCTTCTGGTGTGAGAGAATTGGCCGTCTGCAAGGATGTTGCCCAGTGGTTTGATATTTTCCCATCCTTGTAGGAGGCTTCTCTCATGTCCCTGCATTGGAAGCTAGAGCTGAGATGGGAGCTCACCCTGCTCCCCAGATTTAAACCGCCGACCTGTCGGTCAGCAGTCCTGCTGGCACAAGGGTTTAATCCATTGCATTACTGAGGGCTACAATATAATAGTGAAATAATAATAATATAAATATTATAATGATGATGGTGATAGTGATGATCGTGGCCGGTGGGCTTCTTGGGTCTGTTGTCCTCCCCTGACCCTGCAGATCCTTCTTATATAATAATAATAATAATAATAATAATAATAATAATAATAATAATGGTGATGATGATGATGATGATGATGATGATGATGATGGTGGTGGTGGTGGTGGTGATATCTCCTTTGGGCCTGTGGTCCTCCCTGGACTCCCCTCCTCTCCCCCCATGGTGATGATGGTGTCCATCATAAGACAGTCCATCATCATAATAAAGTAAAATAATAATAATAATAATAATAATAATAATAATAATAATAATAATAGCTCTTTGGATCTACTATATGATGATGATGATGATGATGATGGTGGTGGTGGTGGTGGTGATATCTCCTTTGGGCCTGTGGTCCTCCCTGGACTCCCCTCCTCTCCCCCCATGGTGATGATGGTGTCCATCATAAGACAGTCCATCATCATAATAAAGTAAAATAATAATAATAATAATAATAATAATAATAATAATAATAATAATAATAATAATAGCTCTTTGGATCTACTATATGATGATGATGATGATGATGATGGTGGTGGTGGTGGTGGTGATATCTCCTTTGGGCCTGTGGTCCTCCCTGGACTCCCCTCCCCTCCCCCCATGGTGATGATGGTGTCCATCATAAGACAGTCCATCATCATAATAAAGTAAAATAATAATAATAATAATAATAATAATAATAATAATAATAATAATGGCTCCTTGGCTCTACTGTATCATGATGAGGTTGTGAGGTCTGTTGGAAGTAGGAAAATGGGTTTATCTATCTGTGGAATGACCAGGGTGGGACAAAGGACTCTTGTCTGCTGGAGCTAGGTGGGAATGTTTCAACTGACCACCTTGATTAGCAATATAATGGCCTAACAGTGCCTCAAGCAAACTTTTGTTGAGAGGTGATTAGATGTCCTTGTTTAATGTATTGTCGAAGGCTTTCATGGCCAGAATCACTGGGTTGTTGTAGGTTTTTTCGGGCTATATGGCCATGTTCTGGAGGCATTCTCTCCTGATGTTTCGCCTGCATCTATGGCAAGCATCCTCAGAGGTAGTGAGGTCTGTTGGAATTAGGAAAATGGGTTTATATATCTGTGGATGACTCTTCTCTGCTGGAGCTAGGTGGGAATGTTTCAACGGACCACCTTGATTAGCATATAATGGCCTAACAGTGCCTGGGGCAAACTTTTGTTGAGAGGTGATTAGATGTCCTTGTTGTTGTGCTGTTGTCATTTTAGAGGTCTAGTTGGAACTAGGAAAATTGGGTTTATAATAATAATAATATATTATAATATTTAATATAATAATTATAATAATAATTATGCATGATGATGATGGTGATGATGGTGATGGTGGTGATGACTCCAACTTGTGGTCCTCCTTGACCCCCTCCCCTCCTCTCATGGTCATGATGGTGTCCATCAAAAGATAGTCCATCATCATAATAAAATAATAGTATAATAATACATATTATTATTATATATAATAATAATAATAATAATAATAATAATAATAATAATAATAATGGTGGCTCCTTGGATCTGCAAGGTGATGATGTGGTGGTGGTGATGATAGTGGTGATGGTGGTGATGATGTGATGGTGGTGATGATGATGGTGGTGATGATGATGATGATGATGATGGTGGTGGTGATGGTGGTGATGGTGGTGGTGATGATGATGGTGGTGGTGATGATGATGTGGTGGTGGTGATGATGTTGATGGTGGTGATGATGATGATGATGTGGTGGCGGTGATGATGATGGTGGTGGTGATGATGATGGTGATGATGATGATGTGGTGGTGGTGATGATGTTGGTGGTGGTGATGATGATGGTGGTGATGATGGTGGTGATGATGTGGTGGTGGTGATGATAGTGGTGATGGTGGTGATTATGTGGTGGTGGTGGTGATGATGATGGTGGTGATGATGGTGGTGATGATGTGGTGGTGGTGATGATAGTGGTGATGGTGGTGATGATGTGATGGTGGTGATGATGATGGTGGTGATGATGATGATGATGATGGTGGTGGTGATGGTGGTGATGGTGGTGGTGATGGTGATGGTGATGGTGATGGTGATGGTGATGATGATGATGATGATGATGGTGGTGGTGGTGGTGATGATGATGATGTGGTGGTGGTGATGATGATGATGGTGGTGATGATGATGATGATTATGTGGTGGTGATGATGATGATGGTGGTGATGATGATGGTGGTGATGATGTGGTGGTGGTGATGATGATGATAGTGGTGATGATGATGATGATTATGTGGTGGTGGTGATGATGGTGGTGGTGATGATGTGGTGGTGGTGATGATGATGATAGTGGTGATGATGATGATGATGATTATGTGGCGGTGGTGATGATGATGGTGGTGATGGTGATGATGGCGGTGGTGATGATGTTGGTGGTGATGATGATGGTGGTGATGATGTCGGTGGTGGTGATGATGGTGGTGATGATGATGATGTGGTGGTGGTGATGATGATGGTGATGGTGATGATGATGATGATGGTGGTGGTGATGATGATGATGGTGGTGATGATGATGATGATTATGTGGTGGTGATGATGATGATGGTGGTGGTGATGATGATGGTGGTGATGATGTCGGTGGTGGTGATGATGGTGGTGGTGATGATGATGGTGATGATGATGATGTGGTGGTGGTGATGATGATGGTGATGGTGATGATGATGATGGTGGTGGTGATGATGATGATGGTGGTGATGATGATGATGATGATGGTGGTGATGGTGATGGTGATGGTGGTGATGATGTCGGTGGTGATGATGATGGTGGTGATGACTTCAACTGACCCTCCCCCCCTTGACCCTCCCCCCCTCCGATTTGGGCGTGGGTCGGGGGTGGTGTGTTTGTGTCACCTGGAGTGGGCGTGGCTGTAGGCGGAGCCTGCGGGCGAGCTCTCGGAGGAGGGCGTGGTGGGTGTGTTGTGGGGCGGGGCCTGGGCCTGGGGGGCCTGGGCGGAGGTGGCGGAAGGCCATCCCGTCCGCGTCCAGGAAGAGGCGCCGGGCCCCTCCGGCCCCCTCCCCCCCCAGCCCCTCCCCCTCCTCCCCCAGCCCCTCCCCCACCCAGGGGGGCGGGGCCAGCGTGCTCCTTGGGAGGGAGAAGCCCCACCCGCCCACGCTCAGCGCCAGGCCACGCCCCCCCGGCCCCGCCCCCTCCTCCTCCTCCTGGCCTCCTCCTCCTCCTCCTCCTTCCTCCTCTTCTTCCTCCTCCTGGCCTTCCACTTCCTTCTCTTCTTCCTCCTGCCGAGAGAGAAAGATCAATCAATCAGCGCTCTGCACACGCTCAGGAGCACGGCCCCCTCCCCATCCCCCGGGGGTGGGTGGGTACCATCGGGGCGGGCAAGGAAGAAGAAGAAGGCGATCCAGGCGGGCCCCCCCTTCCTCCTTCCTCCTTCCTCCTCCTCAACGGCCTCTCCTCGCGCCCCCCTCCCCAGCCCCGCCCCCGCCCAGACGCCCACTTGGTTGCCAGGCAACGGGGGGCGCGCGGACCCCTTCACACAATTCCCTGATCCGACGCCGCACTTCCCGGCGGTGGCCACTGGGTGGCAGCAGAGGGCCGCCTCACCTGGAGAGAAGGAGGAGGAGGAGAGCCTGGCTCCTGCCTGCCTCTCTCTCTCCAGGGCTTGCAGAGTTTGGGACTCCAACTCCCTCCAACTCCCGCCAAGGAAGGGGCCCGACGCTGCTGGGAATCTTTCCTAGATGTGGCCACTGGGCAGCAGCAAAGGACTGACCAGGGAAGGACAGCCTGGCTTATGAGACTTTGGGACTCCAGCTCCCATGATTCCCAACAGGCCCTTTCCTTTTCCACTTGACCACTGAGGGGGCCAAGCAAGGGGCCCGAAGTTGCTGGGAAGCATGGGAGTTGGAGTCCAGAACACCTGGAGGGAGGGCCAAAGCTTCTGCCTCTCAATTGCTTGGAGAGTTTGGGACTCCAACCCCCACCATTCCCCACGGTATCATAGAATCCTAGAATCCTAGAGTTGGAAGAGACCTCGTGGGCCCTCATCCAGTCCAACCCCATTCACTCAAGAAGCAGGAATATTGCATGCAAATCACCCCTGACAGATGGCCATCCAGCCTCTGCTTAAAAGCCTCCAAAGAAGGAGCCTCCACCACACTCCCTCTGGGGCAGAGAGTTCCACTGATGAACGGCTCTCCTTACAGTCAGGAAGTTCTTCCTCATGTTCAGACGGAATCTCCTCTCTTGTAGTTTGAAGCCATGGTTCCATTGTGTCCTGGTCTCTCTCCAGGGAAGCAGAAAGGAAGCTCCCTCCCTCCTCCTCCTCCTCCCTGTGGCTGCCTCTCACATATGTATACATGGCCCTCATCAGATCTCCTCTCAGCCTTCTCTTCTTCAGGCTAAACATGCCCAGCTCCTTAAGCCGCTCCTCATAGGGCTTGTTCTCCAGACCCTTCCTTATGTTCAGATGGAATCTCCTCTCTTGTAGTTTGAAGCCATGGCTCCATTGTGTCCTCCTGGTCTCTCTCCAGGGAAGCAGAAAGGAAGCTCGCTCCCTCCTCCTCCTCCTCCTCCTCCTCCCTGTGGCTGCCTCTCATACATTGATACATGGCCCTCATCATATCTCCTCTGAGCCTTCTCTTCTTCATATATGTGTGTGTGTGAATGGCTGGATGGCCCTTTGTCAGGAGGGCTTTGATTATGTTTTCTTGCCCTGGTGAAAGGAGTTGGACTGGATGACCTTCAGGCAACATTTCTGAACCTGGAAAGTCAAGGCCCGAGGTGGGGGGTCACCAGGGGGGTGTCAGAAGGTTCACCCAAGACCACCAGAAAACACAGTATTTTCTGTTGGTCATGGGGGTTCTGTGTGGGATGTTTGGCCCAATTCCATCGTTGATAGGGCTCGGAATGCTCTTTTATTGTTGGCGCCCATACCTTGGGAGGTCAGATCTGGCCACAGTGGTCCACACTCTTGTTACATCCCGTATAGACTACTGCAACGCACTCTACGTGGGGTTGCCCTTGAAGACAGTTCGGAAACTTAAACTGGTCCAGCGAGCGGCAGCCAGATTGCTCACCGGAGCGTCATACAGGGAGCACACCACCCCCCTGTTGTGCCAGCTCCACTGGCTGCCGGTCCAGTTCCAAGCACAATTCAAAGTGCTGGTTTTGACCTACAAAACCCTATACGGTTCCGGCCCAGCGTATCTGTCCGAACGCATCTCCCTCTACGTCAGACCTCGGAGTCTCGGGACTCGGAGACCTCGGGAAGCCCTGCTATCGACCCCACCGCTATCACAAGTGAGGTTGGTGGGGACGAGGAGCAGGGCCTTCTTGGTGGTGGCCCCTCACCTGTGGAATTCACTCCCCGGGGAAATTAGATCAACAACATCCCTCCATTCCTTCAGGAAAAAAATTGAAAACATGGATTTGGGATCAGGCATTCGGACAACCTGGCAGATGAAAAAGGACGTGGCGATAGAATGGAATTGACATACGGAATGGAATTAAGGAACTCTGGACAACGCATGCTGAGTTTGTGATTAGTTTTTAATGATTGTGTTATTGTTAATGGTTTAATTGTGATAAATGCTGATTGTTGTTTTATATGTATATGTACTCTATGTAGGCATCAAATAGTGCCTTTTTTGTAAGCCGCCCTGAGTCCCCCCCAGGGGGTTGAGAAGGGCGGGGTAAAAGTCACTGTAATAAATAAATAAACAAACTATAGATCCTAGTAACTGCAACTCCTAAAGTTCAAGGTCTATTTCCCCCAAACTCCACCAGTGTTCACATTTGGGCATATTGAGTATTCCTATCAAGTTTGGTCCAGATCCATCATTGTTTGAGTCCACAGTGCTCTCTGGATGTAGGTGAACTACAACTCCCAAACTCAAGGTCAATGCCCACCAAACACTTTCAGTATTTTCTGTTGGTCATGGGAGCCCTGTGTGCTAAGTTTGGCCCAATTCCATCATTGGTGGAGTTCAGAATGCTCTTTGATTGTGGGTGATCTATAAATCCCAGCAACTACAACTCCCAAATGACAAAATCATATTTTTTTGAGTGATGGCCACTCCTTGTGTTGTGAGACATTTTGTTGCCAAATTTGGTGTGATTTTGTTCATTGGCTCTTTTGTTTTTAAGTTACTCATGACGCACAGAGCATTTTTATATATGTAGATTAGTAGCATCACGCAATATTAGTATTATATATGACCATATTGTACTATACCACTATGCTTGAGATTTGTAGATGTATCTGGTGCAATGAACTTCTCCTGAGATGGAAGAATTAGTAAACGACTGTTTGTTTACTGATGGGCCTATGGACCGTCATAAATATTGTTGTTCTGTTGTACTATTCCACTCAACTGGAATAACACCTATTTTTTCTCCCAAATTCTGTTACATAGTGTAAAGCAGGCCTGAGGAAGACATAGTTCTTCAAAGGCAATTTTCATGGATGCTTCCGATGACTGTAAATCCCATAAGTCCTGATTTGCAGATGCCTTTGTTTGCAGGAGGTGCTGACAGTTTGGGAAAACATTGCTACCAAGAGGAAGTTACTTTTCAAGGATACGAGTGATATCGGAGGTGACCCCCCCCCCCCCCCCGGACTCTGTAAAAGTTTATTCAAAACCAAGGAATTAATAGTTTTACCAAGTACACCAGGTTGGAATGATCCCATAATCCCCTATCTCTCCCCCATGTGGGAACCTAAAGCTCTTTCCACGGCCCCACATGGCAAGGCCCCTGTAAAACACACTTTGTGGACTTTTCTATGAACTTTTAGAAACTTTTTCTTCCCCAAACCTCATGGATTTCCACTATGATTTTTAGACCTTTAATGAACTCCTGGTGGGTGGGATGGGTTGATATGCATTCCTTTCCATCTTTAGGAATGTATGCCTTATGAACCCCATATATGTGTCTAGGTATAAAAATATGGGAAGCCACCTTTTCGTGACCCCAGCATGACAAACTCTTGAGAAATTCCTTCCTATTTCCCGAGATGAATTCTCCATTGACTTAAGGACTCCAACAAAGACTTATTGCATGATAATAACAATGGTGCCTCCTGAGTCATGGAGCGTGGCCGCTAAGGAAGGCATCCCCTGGTGAACTTGATCACTCATCAAGAGTGGGGCATCATGCCTTCAGGGAAGATCCAGATGCCCCATCCACCTCGCCCATTGTCTTTGCACCCTTGGCTGATACCAATGCATAGATAGCATCATTTGATCCCATATCCTGTACTAGTGATTATCAAGGCTTGGCAAGCCGTGCCAGCCACTTTTGTATATCTCACCTCTCAAGACAATGCCAGGCCAGCTTGAGGAATCTTTGGATTGTTACCAGCCATCGGACAAACCATTTAGTATCATTTAATCCACTCGTTTTCCTCTCGGTTCTTTGTTTCCCACTTGTACCACCTCCTCGCTCCTCATTGGCTGAGGAGCGGAAGCGGCACTGGCTCTTCCATTGGCTGAGGCGAGTCTAAGCTGGCCGTGCCTCCCCGCCAGCTGATGATCTAGTCCAGGGGTCCTCAAACTACGGCCCACAGGCCAGATGCGGCCCTCCAAGGTCATTTACCCAGCCCTCGCTCAGGGTCAACCTAAGTCTGAAAGACTTGAAAGTACATAACAATAACAACAATCCTATCTCATCAGCCAAAAGCAGGTCCACACTTCTCATTGAAATACTAATAAGATTATATTTGTTAAAATTGTTCTTCATTTTAATTATTATATTGCTTTTAAGTGTTTTTTAGCACTACAAATAAGAGATGTGCAGCGTGCATAGGAATTCATTCATGCTTTTTTCAAATTATAATCCGGCCCTCCAACAGTTTGAGGGACCGTGACCTGGCCCTCTGTTTTAAAAGTTTGAGGACCCCTGCTCTAGCCAATCAGAACGAAGCCTGCGAGGGGGCGGGGGGCGGGAAGTTTGAATTTGACAGTTCTGTTTCTCTATAAAAATACACCATTTGGTATGTCTGCTTGACGAATGATCGTGGTATGACATCCTTTCCAGCTGGATCGCAATAAAACAACTTGGTGGCTTTTCTACAACTTGGTGAGACTTTTATTGGGAAAAATTAGGGAAAATCCTTTGGGTACTTCCGGTCTTGCCAGGGTAAAAGACACTCCTTCTGGGTCTGGCTGGTCTCTGCCTCCTGGCAAAGACTTCTAAATTCCTGCTCGACATCACAAGTACACCAGGAGAGGACGAGTTAGCTTGGCCTCGCCTAATTTCCCACCTACCTGAAGTACCGACCTGCAAATACTTTCCAAGTGAGTGTTCATGGCCAGAGGACAATAGACTCCAGTTGTGCTACTGTTACGATCCCATGTGTGCCTTCCCCCGTTAGAGAGCCAATGGACATTTGCATAGCCAGCTTAGATCATTGGGTTGATGTAGGTTTTTCAGGCTGTATGTCCATGTTCCAGAAGCCTTCTCTCCTGACGTTTCGCCTGCATCTATGGCAGGCATCCTCAGAGGTTGTGAGGCCTGTTGGAAACTAGGAAAATGGGGCTAAATATCTGTAGAAGGTCCAGGGTGGGAGAAAGAACTCTTGTCTGCTGGAGGCAAGTGTGAGTGTTGCCATTGGCCACCTTGATTAGCATTTAATGGCCTTGTAGCTTCAAAGTCCCGGTGGCGCAGTGGGTCAAAGTGCTGAGCTGCTGAGCTTGTGGACCGAAAGGTCACAGATTCGATTCCGGGGAGTGCCGTGAGCTTCCGCTATCAGCTCTAGCTTCTGCCAACCTAGCAGTTCGAAAACATGCAAATGTGAGTAGATCAATAGGTACCGCTCCGGCGGGAAGGTAATGGCGCTCCATGCAGTCATGCTGGCCACATGACCTAAGAGGCATCTTGGACAATGCCGGCTCTGGCTTAGAAATGGAGATGAGCACCACACCATAGAGTCGGACACAACTGGGCTTAATGTCAGGGGACAACCTTTACCTTTTACTTAGCTTCAAAGTTTGGCCGCCTCCTGTCTGGGGGAATCCTTTGTTGGGAGGTATTAGTTGGCCCTGATTGATTCTTGTCTGGAATTCCTCTCTTGTATGTGGGTTGCTTTTTATTTACTGTCCTGCTTCTAGAGTTTTTAATACTGGTAGCCAGATTTGGTTCATTTTCATGCTTTCCTCAGAGGTTGTGCGGATTCCCAACTCCCACCATCCTGACAACCTACCTGATATTAGGGATTGTTATGGGAGTTGGAGTCCAAGACACTTGGAGGGAAGGCTGAGAGTGTGGTGAGGGAACAGAAGACAGAAACACCATCTGCAGGTCATTTCCTTTTATTGGCTCCAATGCCCCTCGTGTGCCGCGCTCTCCTTCCTTGGGGCTCCTCACCAGGGCAAGGCCTTCCCTTCCCAGGTGACCAGGGCCCCGTGGTGCTTCTCGGAGAGGCCGCGGAGCACGCCCAGGATGCCGGCCACGCTCTCCTCCACGGTCAGGTCCGCCTGAAACACAGACAAGGAAGAAGGCCATTCGGTCAGCAGGGGCAGCCACCCATTCAAGGGATAGATCCCTACAAGAATACACTTGGAAGGGACCTCTAAAGGCCATCTAGTCTAACCCTATTCTGGGAAAAGCACAATCAAAGTATCCTTGAGCCTGTATAAAGTTTCCAAGGAAGGAGCTTCCACCGGACTCTGAGGCAGAGAGTTCCACAGTTGAACAGCTCGTATGATCAAGAAGTTCTTCCTCATGTTCAGGTGGAATCTCCTTCCCTGTCATTCATACCCATTGCTCCTAGTCCTAGCTTCCAGGGCAGCAGGAAGGAAGCCTTGCTCCCTCTTCCTTAAGGCATCCTTTCAGATATTGATCCATGGCTCCTCTCATGTCTCCTCTCAACCTTCTCTTCTGCAGGCTAAACAGATTTGGAAGGGACCCCCCAAAGGCCATCCAGTCCAGCCCTATTCTTTATTAGGAGTCATTTGCAAATTGGCCGTTTGCAAGCTTGGCTTGACCCACCTCCTCAGTCCCCATGTCGGTCTTGACCCAGCCGGGGTGGAGGGCCGTGCAGAGGATGCCATCCTCCTTGTAGCCCATGGACTGCAGCTTGGTCAGCATGTTCAGCGCCGCCTGAGGAAGGAGACATGTGTGCATGAAAGGACGGAAGGAAGGAAGAGCGCAGAAAGGAGGACCGAGGAAGGTTGGCTGCACTGAGTATCTGAGCCACAGCCTGGCCACACGGTCACCCTATAGCCCCCCATGGCTGGGAAAGGCTGGCCTCTCTACTGAAAAGGAATGCAGCTTGGCGTGTGGCATCCTTCTTGGTGGCCTCTCTGAGCCACATAAATGGTCCTGATTGAGCACTAGAGTCAGCGTCAGTGGGAGGCGAGGGCCCCACGTGGATGAATGTCTGGTAGCACCATGCTCCCCGTCCTCCCAATGAAGAACCGATGAAAGAAGCCATAGGTCAAAACCTCTTGCCCAACTTATTAATCAATTGGTGGAGCAAAATGTCCAGGAAAAATCATTCCCAAGACATGTGGGAATTAAAATCACTCAGCGCCTAGAGAGACCGGACCAGAATTGTTATGGTAAGGACTCAAGAGCAATGGGTTTTTAACAAGGCTCTTTATGGGTTGAAACAAGCAGCATTAGCTTGGTATGACTACCTTAATGATAGGCTGTTGAAAATGGGTTTTGTTATTGTGCCATTCAGGGAAACACAATCAAAGCATCCCCGACAGATGGCCATCCAGCCTCTGCTTCATAATAATAATAATAATAATAATAATAGAATCCTAAAGGGACGCCAAAGGGCCATCCAGTCCAGCCCTCTTCAGTCAAGCAGAAAAGGCATAATCTAAGCCCTCCCGACAAATGGCCATCCATCCCTTATTAATAATAAGAATAAGAATAATACTCATAGAATCCATAGGTCCCAACCTCTTACCCAACTTATTAATGGATTGTTGGAGCTTTATGTCCAGGAAAAATCATTCCCAAGAAATGGGGAGTTAAAATCACTCAGTGCCAGAACGACACCTCCGGTCAAGCAAGACAAACGCCCTATCCGGGTGTCAACATAGAGATAAGCACGCATGGCAATGTGGTTAAAAGGTCTGACCATGCGCTTGATCTCTCTCTTCCGCCGTGACTGTCTCTGAGTAACTGTAAACAATCTGGAACCCTAATAGAGAGAGACCCACCATGGGCTCTTGGCAGAGAGACGGAGTCCCAGTGGGCTGGATTGAAGAAGCCCAGAGGCAGGGGAAGAGCCTCTGCTTTGTAAGCGCATGTGTGCTGGTACGGCTGTACCAGGAGCTCCAACTTCTTTTCCTTTCTATTGAGTGTTTGCATGTATTCCGAAGTTCCATGCATTTTGCAATAAGGTGGCTTCCCTTGGTTTGCAATTATAGGGCCAATGACCCATCAATCATCATTAGGTTCTTTAGTTCCGCCCCTTTTTCTGAGTTTAGGAGGGGGAAAGGGGACCTCTAGTTCCATTCACACAGAGAAGCCTTTCGTACAGGGCGTGAGTCAGTTCCACCTGTAGAAAGCTTCGTCTTTCATAGCTTTTTGCTGGGGGGAATTCAGTCCCACAGCTCTACATCCAGCCTTCGCTGGGAATTGAAGACCTTCTTTCCTCTTGGAAATCTACAAAAGGACTCTGTTTGGTAAGGACCACTCGTGGAAGCCATAACGCAATTTGGACCAGGCGTAGGGGCCCACGCCAGCAGAGCCTAAGACAGATTGCCTAGGTAGAGGTCAAGGATTTCCCTGATAGAGAAGAAACAGTTCATGAAGATAGTTGCCTGTCCCTTGTGGACAAGATTAAGAAAGCCACCAGTTGATTCAAAGCCTTGAAGTATTTGTTGGATTTATTGAAGACCTAAGCACTAATAAAGAACTTTGTTAAACTTTCCAAGTTTCTAAAGACTTTGTTTAGGGAAATCCAAAGGGCCTCTAATCCGAGGCACCCCCAGCGTCCCGTTGGGCATACAGAACACGTCCTGTCTACAGACCTTTTCACAGGCCAAGCGCGTGACAGCACAGCATGTCTCAGATCCAGCTGTCCAGGATCTGGAGGCTGCCAATTCCAGAGGGTGGGTTGAACCCAAGCTGCCTTTTTGGAGAACCCCAACACAACTGACCTTGCTGCAGCGGTAGGAGATGGCTGGGGTGCTGTGGTACATCACCGGGACTTTCTCAATGGAGGAGAGGAAGGAGGACATGTTGACGATGGCCGCCTTGGCGCAGCTGAGGGCCGTGTCCGGAGAGGCCTGGGCTGCCCGCTTCAGCAGAGGAAGGAAGGCCTAAGGAATGGGCAGAAACGGGCACCGGTTGGGTCATCTCAACAGTCACCACAATTTGCAAGGCATCCCCTCCATCACAGTGGTTCCCAACCTGGGGTCCCCAGATGTTTTTGGCCTACAACTCTCAGAAATCCCAGCTGGTTTACCAGCTGAGAGTTGAAGGCTAAAAACATCAGGAGACCCCAGGTTGAGAACCATTGCTCTATCAGATTGTGGTCTGACCTTGGTGACCAGCATGGGTCCCACCAGGTTGACGTTGTAGACGTCCAGCATGCCTTTGGTGGTGGCCGACTCCAAGGTGCAGGCGGGCATCACCCCGGCGTTGTTGACCAGCAGGTTCAGGCCCCGCCCCCCCAAGTGGGACTCCGCCTCCTTGGCCGCAGACTGGACACTGGCCGGGTCAGTGACTTCTGTGTGGAGAGAAAAGGACTCCGGTGACCACAGAGGCAGCCCTAGCTAATTTTCAATGGTAAGCAAACAGTATCCCCCCCCCCAACCAATCACTGATATATATTTTCTGTTCGTCGTGGGAGTTCTGTGTGCCATATTTGGTTCAATTCCATCATTGGTGGAGTTCAGAATGCTCTTTGATTGTAGGTGAACTATACATCCCAGTAACCACAACTCACATATGCCAAGGTCTATTTTCCCCCAAGAGCACCCCTGGGCAAAGTCAACTCTACCAGATAGATGGATGGATGGATGGATGGATGGATGGATGGATGGACGGACGGACGGACGGACGGACGGGTGGGTGGATGGGTGGGTGGGTGGGGATGGATTGGGTGGAGGGAGGGATGGATAGATGGATGGATAGATGGATGGATAGATGATAGATAGATGATAGATAGATAGATAGATAGATAGATAGATAGATAGATAGATATAGATAGACAGATAGATGGATGGATGGACAGATAGATGGACGTAGACAGACAGATAGATAGATGATGGATGGGGATGGATGGATGGATGTGGGGGGGGGGGGATGGGTGGGTGGGTGGATGGGTGGGTGGGTGGATGGGTGGGGTGGATGGGTGGGTGGATGGGTGGGTGGTGGATGGGTGAGGTGGATGGATGGATGGATGGATGGGTGGATGGATGGTGGGTGGATGGGGATGGATGGATGGATGGATAGATGATAGATAGATGAACTGGTGGATAGATAGCTTGGATGGATGGATGGATGGATAGGATAGATTGATTTGTGGATGGGTGGTTGGATGGATGGAAGTATAGATAGATAGATAGATAGATAGATAGATAGATAGATAGATAGATAGATGGACAGATGGACAGATAGACGGACGGACGGATGGACAGATGGGTGGGTGGGTGGGTAGATGGATGGATGGATGGATGGATGGATGGATGGATGGGTGGGTGGGTGGGTGCATGGATGGATGGGTGGGTGGGTGGCTGGATAGATAGATAGATAGATAGATAGATAGATAGATAGATAGATAGATAGGTGGGTGGGTGGGTGGGTGGGTGGGTGGGTGGGTGGGTGGGTGGGTGGGTGGGTGTGTGGATGGATGGATAGATAGATAGATAGATAGATAGATAGATAGATAGATAGATGGCTAGATAGATAGATGGCTAGATAGATAGATAGATAGATAGATAGATAGATAGATAGATAGATAGATATAATAGAGTAGGAATAAATAAAAGAAGGTATAGAGAAACCATCTCCATTCAGCACTTGTCTGTTGCCTTTGATAGAGATTAGACCTGGGAGCAAGAGATGTTCCACAGGCACCCTGCAGGAAAGGGAGAGATTGATCATAATTGAAGCTCAAAGCAAGTGAAGAGAAGGAAGGAATGAGATCAGGAAGGAATGAGATTTGTGCCGGGTGTGAGTCAAGCCGAAAAGGTGAATGCGATTCTGTGTTGCGTCAAGAGGAGCGCAAGGCAGAGGAGCCCTGTTGCTCTTCAGTCTTGTGTTGCTAAACCCACCCAAAAAGGGTCAAGGAAGAGCTTGTCCGTGGCCAAAGAGGGGACGTGGCGGCTCTCAACACCTTCACGAAGGGAGGCCATGTTGACACATGCTGAGAGGCTATGACCAACCGTCACCAGGCTTGTGCAATTTGTGGCCTTCTTGGTGACCAATTCGTCCTGCTCAAATAAAGCATGAAGGGAAGTTGCAAAGAAATAAGATAAAACCTTTTGTGCGCGAATCATTATCTCGGGAAAGATGCCCAGAAGGACAGAATCCCATTCAGTGATTGGGAAAGGATTGCAAGATGTGCTCGAATTGCAAAGTGTCCCTCTTGCAGAAGCAATGTTTGGGCAGTTGAGGAAACGTTTCCCATGTGGACAACAAGTTAAACATGAGCCAGGAATGTGATGTGGCGGCAAAAAAAGGCAATGGGATTTTGTCCTGCATCAAGAGGAGCATAGTGTCTAGATCTAGGGAAGTCATGCTCCCCATGCTCTAGTCTGCTTTGGTTAGACCACACCTGGAATATTGTGTCCAATTCTGGGCACCACAATTCAAGAGAGATATTGACTCTAAGCTGGAATGTGTCCAGAGGAGGGCGACTAAAATGATCAAGGGTCTGGAGAACAAGCCCTATGAGGAGCGGCTTAGGGAGCTGGGCATGTTTAGCCTGAAGAAGAAAAGGCTGAGAGGAGATATGATGAGAGCCATGTATGAATATGTGAGAGGAAGCCACAGGGAGGAGGAGGAGGGAGCAAGCTTGTTTTCTGCTTCCCTGGAGACTAGGACGCAATGGAACAATGGCTTCCAACTACAAGAGAGGAGATTCCATCTGAACATGAGGAAGAACTTCCTGACTGTGAGAGTCGTTCAGCAGTGGAACTCCCTGCCCCGGAGGGAGTGTGGTGGAGGCTCCTTCTTTGGAAGCTTTGAAACAGAGGCTGGATGGCCATCTGTCAGGAGTGATTTCAATACAATATTCCTGCTTCTTGGCAGAATGGGGCTGGACTGGAGGATGGCCCAGGAGGTCTCTTCCAACTTTTTGAGTCTAGGATTCTATGATTCTATGATTCTATGATTCTATGTTTTTGTGATGGAACCAATGAGGGAATGCCCTTGACCCCCCCAGGAACTTACGTACCAAGCTGCAGAATGACCAGGTTGGGATGTGTGGAGGCCAAGGCCCTCAGCTCCTGCAAGGGAAGCAAAGGTGTGCAGAGAGGAGGGAGGCAGGTCTCGTTTGGGCGCCCCCAAAAGTCTCCCCAAAGAACCCCCGCCACCGCCACGGCCCTGAGAACGACCTTGAGGCACACCCCCCGGGATGAGGGATCTCTTCTTGGGGCAGAAGTCTTCATTTTCCTGTTGCAGGACTGCGCATGCATTTCTCTTCCTTTTCTTAATTGTACACCCCGTATGGTCTTTCAATGTGCTCAACCATGCATGCAATGTTCAGGGCATTTCCTAGAATCCTGGATGGGAAGGAAGAAGGAAGGAAGGAAGGAAGGAAGGAAGGAAGGAAGGAAGGAAGGAAGGAAAAGAAGGAGGAGGGGGAATAGAGAAGGGAGAACAGGGAAGAGGAGAAGAAGAAGGAAGGAAAAGAAGCAGGAGGGGGAGGAATAAGGAAGGAAGGAAGGAAAAAGAAGGGAGGGAGAAGAAGAGAAGAAGGAAGGAAGGGGAAGGAGGAGGAAGAAGGAAGGGAAGAAGGAAAAAATGGATGGGAAGAAGGAAGGAAGGAAAAAGAAGGGAGGGAGGGAGGAGAAGAGAAGAAGCAAAGAAGGGAAGAAGGAAAAAAGGAAGGAGAAGAGAAGAAGAAAGGAAAGAAGGAAGGAAGGAGAAGGGGAAGGAAGAAGGAAGGGAATAAGGGGAAAATGGATGGGAAGGAAGGAGGAAGGAAGGAAGGAAGGAAGGAAGGAAGGAAGGAAGGAAGGAAGGAAGAAAAGGAAGAGGGAAGAAGGGAGGGGAAGAGAAGTAAAGAAGGGAAGAAGGAAAAAAGGAAGGAGAAGAGAAGAAGAAAGGAAAGAAGGAAGGAAGGAGAAGGGGAAGGAAGAAGGAAGGGAATAAGGGGAAAATGGATGGGAAGGAAGGAGGAAGGAAGGAAGAAAGCAAGGAAGGAAAAAGAAGGAATGGAGGGAAGAAGGGAGGGGAAGAGAAGAAACAAAGAAGGGAAGAAGGAAAAAATGATGGAGAAGAAGAAAGGAAAGAAGGAAGGAAGGAAGGAAGAAGAGAAGAAGGAAAAAGGAAGGAGAAGAAGTAAGTAAGGGAAGAAAGAAGGAATGAAGGAAAGGTGGAAAAGAGAAGAACATAGGAAAGAAGGAAGGAGAAAGAAGGGAGGGACTGGGTGGGAGGGGGTCCCTTGTTGTAGCTGACCTGTGCCCGGGGGCCCTGGGGGTCCCTGCAGGTGGCCAGGAGGACCTTGGGGGGCTTCTCCTCCTTCCGCAGCAGCTGCTTGACCAGCTCCAAGCCAATGCCCCGGTTGGCCCCCGTCACCAGCACCGACTCCGGCATCTTCCTCCTTCCCTTCTTCTCTTCCTTCTCTCCCTCTGCTTCTTTTTCTTCTTCTTCTTCTCCTTCTTCTTCCTCTGGGCTCCTCCTCTTTGGCTTCTTCCTTTCTTCCCTCCCTCCTTCCCTCCCTCCCTCCTTCCCTCCCTTCCAAGGCCACCCAGCCCAATCCTCTTCAGCCAGGCAAGGAAGGCACAACCAAAGCTCTCCTGACAGATGCCCAAATTCTGGTTAACAACAACAACAACAACAACAACGATAATAATAATAATAATAATAATAATAATAATAATAATAATAATATAGAATCCTAGAGTTGGAAAGGACCCCAAGGGCCACCCAGTCCAACCCTCTTCTGCCAGGTAATGTAAGGCACAACCAAAGCCCTCCCAAGAGATGACCGTCAGCCTCAAAGGCATGGAGGAAAAGGACTATGGAGCCAGACTCCTGCAGTTGGGAGGGACCCCAAGGACCATCCAGTCCAGCCCCATTGTGCCATTCAGGGAAACACAATCAAAGCATCCCCAACCGATGGCTATCCAGCCTCTGCTTCATAATAATAATAATCATATAAACAACAACAACAACAACAAAAGTATGGATTGTTGATGTTGCAGTCCAGGGTGACAGCAGAACTGAAGAGAAACAACTGGAAAAGATGACACGATATGAGGATTGAAAGATTGAACTGCAAAGATTCTGGCACAAACCAGCCAAGGGGGTCCCAGGGGTGGTCGGCACACTGGGTGCAGTGCCTCAACACCTTGTCCTGCACTTAAGCACAATCCGCACTGTCAAGATTACCATCTGCAAAAGGCCACCTTACTGGGATATGCACGCATTATTCATTGATATATCACACAGTCCAACGTGTGATCCAATGCAACAGCCAGCAGAGTGTCTGCTGTGGACTCCCCTTGTTGTGTTCCTAATAATAATAATAATAATAATAATAATAATAATAATAGTTGGGAAGTGTCTGACGTGTGATCCAATGCAACAGCCAGCAGAGTGTCCGCTGTGGACTCATCTTGTTGTGTTCCTAAGAAGAAGAAGAAGAAGAAGAAGAAGAAGAAGAAGAAGAAGAAGCACAATCTAAGCCCTCCCGGCAGATGGCCATCCAGCCTCTGCTTAATAATAATAATCAAATCCCTAGAGTTGGAAAATATGCCAAAGGCCATCTAATCCAACCGCTTTTGCCAGACAGGCGCCTCCAAGGTCATGTGGCCACAGTCAGGACTGCATGGAAATTGGCTATTGCATTACATATTAATATTATGTTGTTGTTGTTCATTCGTTCAGTCGTTCCGACTCTTCGTGACCTCATGGGCCAGCCCATGCCAGAGCTCCCTGTCGGCCGTCACCACCCCCAGCTCCTTCAAGGTCAATCCAGTCACTTCAAGGATCCCATCCGTCCATCTTGCAATAATATTATATGTATAATATTATAGGTATGCATAATATATCATATTATTAACACAGCGTAATTGTTCCGTCTTCCAGGAGCATGGTTTGCATTCCCTTTGAGTTGCATGGGAGAGTGTTCTTTTGCATTTCCCCAGGGCTGCTGCAGACCCAGCCGCACCCTGGAAGTTCAACAGTATCAGAGTCTGCAAAGCCAGCCTGCAGGCCCCTTTTTGCAGCTCTTGGTTTAGGAAAGTATTTCTTTGGGTCTAGAGACCGCCCTTTTTCCAGGGGATGAGATCTCCATTTTGGAATCCCCCCTGCCTCCTTCAGTTGAGAAAGAACGCTTCAGATGTGCTGTTGGTCAGGCAGGGAGCTCTGAAAAAATCATTGTAAGTACGATTGAGTTGATTGATTTGGTTGAGCGATTGAGTTATATAGATAAAGAAGCTAATTGAGGTAGATAGCAATCTATACATATATAAATGCTCTGTGCGCAATGAGTCCCTTAAAAACAAAAGAAGCAATGAACGAAATCACACCAAATTTGGCAACAATATGTCTCACAACACAAGGAGTGGCCATCACTCAAAAAATTATGATTTTGTCATGTGGGAGTTGTAGCTGCTGGGATTTATAGTTCACTTACAATCAAAGAGCATTCTGAACTCCACCAATGATGGAATTGAACCAAACTCGGCACACAGGACTCCCATGACCAACAGAAAATACTGGAAGGGTTTAATGGGCATTGATCTTGAGTTTGGGAGTTGTAGTTCACCTCCATCCAGAGAACACTGTGGACTCAAACAATGATGGATCTGGACCAAACTTGACAGGAATATTCAATATGCCCAAATGTGAACACAGGTGGAGTTTGGGGGGAAATAGACCTTGACATTTGGGAGTTGTAGTTACTGGGATGTTTAGTTCACCTACAATCAAAGAGCATTCCGAGCCCCACCAATGATGGAATTGGGCCAAACATCCCACACAGAACCTCCATGACCAATAGAAAACTCTGTGTTTTCTGGTGATCTTTGGTGACCCTTCTGACACCCCCCTGGTGACCCCCCTCCCCCGGGTCTTGACTTCCTCGGTTGAGAAATGCTGCCTTAAGGCCACCCAGTCCAACTCCCTTCACCAGGGCAAGAAAACATAATCAAAGCCCTCTTGACAAAGGGCCATCCAGCCATTCACACACACACACACACACATGTATATGACAGATGCAAAAAATATTACAACGCATGCGCAAAACTACATATATACACGCAAACACACATATACACAAATATATACACATAAACACGCACACAGAAAAGGGGAAGGAAGGAAAGAAGGAAGGAAGGAGAGGAGGAAGAAGAGAAAGAGGGAAAGAAGGAGTGAAGGAGAGAAGGAAGGATAGAAAGAAAGAAAGGTAGAAAAGGAGAGAAGGAAATAAAAAAGTGAAAGAAAGAAGGAAAGAGAAAGGGAAGGAAGGAGAGAAGGAATGAAAGAGAGAAAGAGGGAGGGAAGGAAGGAAAGAGACAAGGAAGAATAGAACCAAAGAGCAAAAAAAGGAAGGGAGGAAAGAAACAGGTAGAGAAGGAAGAAAGAAGAGAAAGTAGAAGAGCAAAGGAAGGGAGGAAAGGAAAGAGAGAGGGGAGGAAGGAGGGAAAGAGGGAGGGAAGGTTGGCCACAGCAACGCGTGGCGAGTACAGCTCGTTGAGTTATAGATAGCAATTGAGATATAGAAAAGTTATTGAATATTATTGAGCAGTACTTCGTCTCCAAAGCTAACCTTGAGCTATAGGTAGGGAAAAAACCATAGCAGCTCAGGGTTAGGGTGAAAGGATCCCAGGATATTTTCTATCATTTGGGGAAGAGTTACCTCAGTAACTGAAGAAAAAGGAAAGAAGGATCATCTCTATGGTTTCACCAATTGACTGTTTTGTTTGTAACTTTGACAAACTGTGCAAAGTCTGCATTTATAAACGACTGATGGGCATATAGGCCCTCATAAACATCGTTGTTGTTCTATTGTGCTATTGTTATGGGAGTTGGAGTCCTAAACACCTGGAGGGAGAGAGGGCTGAAGCTGGCCCGTGTTTGCCTTGCAGTGTGATGAGGGAATAGAAGACACAAACACCATCTGCAGGTCATTTCCTTTTATTGGTTCCAATACGATGAGGCCCGCGGGCCAATGCCCCTCGCTCACGTGCCGCGCTCTCCTTCCTTGGGGCTCCTCACCAGGGCAAGACCTTCCCTTCCCAAGTGACCAGAGCCCCATGGTGCTTCTCGGAGAGGCCGCTGAGCACGCTCAGAACGCCGGCCACGCTCTCCTCCACGGTCAGGTCCGCCTGGAACACAGACAGGGCAGAAGGCCATTCGGTCAGCGGGGACAGCCCCCCATTCAAGGGATAGAACCCTAGAAAAATACACTTGGAAGGGACCTTGAAAGGCCATCCAGTCCAACCCCATCCTGCCATGCAGGAAAAGCATAATCAAAGCATCCCATCCAGCCTCTGTTTAGAAGTTTCCAAGGAAGAGCTTCCACCAGACTCTGAGGCAGAGAGTTCCACTGTTGAACAGCTTGTATGATCAAGAAGTTCTTCCTCACGTTCAGGTGGAATCTCCTTCCCTCTCATTTGAACCCATTGCTCCTAGTCCTAGCTTCCTGGGCAGCAGGAAGGAAGCCTTGCTCCCTCTTCCTTTTGACCGCCTTTCACATATTTATGCACGGCTCCTCTCATGTTTCCTCTCAACTGTCTCTTCTGTAGGCTAAACAGGCCCAGTTCTTTAAGACGCTCCTCAGGGGGATTATTATTCATGGTCTCCAGGCCTTTGATACTGCTAGTTATCCTCTTCTTCTGGACACCTTCCAGCTTGTCTCTCTCATATATGTGTGTGTGTGTGTGTGAATGAGATAGATATAAATTTGGAGGGACCCCCAAAGGCCATCCAGTCCAGCCCTATTCTGAACTAGGAGTCATTTGTAATTCTGAAGTCTGTAACTTAGGGACTGCCTGTGTATGTATGTACATGAGAATATATGAGATAGATATAGATACAGATTTGGAAGGCCATCCAGTCCAGCCCTATTCTGAACTAGGAGTCATTTGTAGGTCGGGCGTTTGTAACCTTGGCCTGACCCACCTTCTCGGTTCCCATGTCGGTCTTGACCCACCCGGGGTGGATGGCCGTGCAGAGGATGCCCTCCTCCTTGTAGCCCATGGACTGCAGCTTGGTCAACATGTTCAGCGCCGCCTGAGGAAGGAGAAACGTGTGTGTGAAAGGATGGAAGGAAGGAAGAGCGCAGAAGGGAGGACTGAGGAAGGTTGGCTGCACTGAGTGTCCGAGCCACAGCCTGGCCACAAGGTTGCCCTATAGCCCCCCATGGCTGGGGCCGAGAGCAGGGCCTCCCCAGAGGATCTTGACTCCGAGGTGGGACGTAGAGGGAGATGCGTTCAGACAGATACGCCGGGCCGGAACCGTTTAGGGTTTTGTAGGTCAAAACCAGCACTTTGAATTGTGCTCGGAACTGGATCGGCAGCCAGTGGAGCTGGCACAACAGGGGGGTGGGATGCTCCCTGTATGACGCTCCGGTGAGCAGTCTGGCTGCCGCTCGCTGGACTAGTTGAAGTTTCCGAGCAGTCTTCAAAGGCAGCCCCACGTAGAGTGTGTTGCAGTAGTCTATCCGGGATGTACCAAAAGCATGGACCACCGTGGCCAGATCCAAACTTGCATATGTCCCCCAAGAGCGCCTCAAGAGCACCCCTGGGCAACATCAACTGTACTGCAAATGCTTACTTTGCGTATGGGTTGAGCCGCCCCTGGTGTCAACATAGAGCAGTGGTTCTCAACCTTCCTAATGCCGCGACCCCTTAGTACAGGTCCTCATGTGGTGGTGACCCCCAACCATAACGTCATTTTCGTTGCTACTTCATAACTGTAATTTTGCTCCTGTTACGAATCATCATGTAAATATGCAGGATGTATTTTCATTCACTGGACCAAATTTAGCACAAATACCTGATACGCCCAAAATTTGAATACTGGTGGAATTGGGGGTGATCGATTTTGTCATTTGGTAATGCTGAAGTTGCTGGGATTTATAGTTCACCTTAAATCAAAGAGCCTTCTGAACTCCATCGATGATGGAATTGAATCAAACATGGCACACAGAATTCCCATGACCAAGAAAAAACACTGGGAAGGTCTGGTGGACATTGACCTTGAGTTTTTGGAGTTGTAGTTCACCTGCATCCAGAGAGCACTGTGGACTCAAGCAATGATGGATCTGGACCAAACTTGGCACGGATACTCAATATGCCCAAATGTGAGCACAGGTGGAGTTTGGAGAAAATATACCTTGCCATTTGGGAGTTGTAGTTATTGGGATTTATAGTTCACCCACAATGAAATAGCATTCTGAACCCCACCAACGATAGAATTGGACCAAACTTTCCACACAGAACCCCCATGACCAACAGAAAATACTATGTTTTCTGGTGGTCTTTGGCGACCCCTCTGACACCCCCTCGCGACCCCCACAGGGGTCCCGACCCCCAGGTTGAGAAACACTGACATAGAGATCTCTCTTCCTTGATGGCCGCAACATGAAGATTTTTAACAGGCACGCCTGGCGGGGACGAGAGAGAGGGCCTTCTCAGTGGTGGCCCCCCGGTTGTGGAACACTCTCCCTACAGACATCAGGCAGGCGCCCTCTCTTTTGTCCTTCCGAAAAAGCCTCAAGACGTGGCTGTTCGAGAGGGCATTTAATTAAGTGCTATAGTAATGTGGTAAAGACGACTGGAATGGTACAAGGAATACGAGATTGGTCACGATTCTATTACGAGACGAAGCGGATTAGTTAGTGTAATTTTAACTGTTGTATTGTTGTATGGTTAATATGCTGTTGTACTTGTCTTTGTGTGAATTGCCTTTTGTACTGTACACCGCCGTGAGTCGCCCGAGTGGGCTGAGAATGGCGGTTAATAAATGCTCCAAATAAATAAATAAATAAATAAGCAAACATGGCAATCTGATTGAATGTCCTGACCATGCGCTTGCTCTCTCTCTCTTCCACCGTGACTGTCTCTGAGTGTGAGTAACTGTAAATAATTTGGAACCCTAATTAAGAGGGAACTGCCAGCGGGTTGGATTGAAGAAGCCCCGAGGCAGGGGAAGAGCCGAGAGGAGCCACTGCTCCGTAAGCGCATATCTCAGATCCAACCGTCCAGGGGCTGGAGGTTGCCCATTCCAAGGGTCAGGTTGAACCCAAGCTGCCTTTTTGGGGAACCCCGACACAACTGACCTTGCTGCAGCGGTAGGAGATGACTGGGAAGGTGCAGTACATCTCCGGGACTTTCTCAATGGAGGAAAGGATGGTGGACATGTTGACGATGGCCGCCTTGGCGCAGCTGAGGGCCGTGTCCGGAGAGGCCTTGGCCGCCCGCTTCAGCAGAGGAAGGAAGGCCTAAGAAAGGAGCAGAAATGGTCACTGGTTGGGTCATCTCATCGGTCACCACGATTTCCAAGGCATTCCCTCCATCAGATTGCAGCCTGACCTTGGTGACCAGCATGGGTCCCACCAAGTTGATGTTGTAGACGTCCAGCATGCCTTTGGCGGTGGCCGACTCCAAGGTGCAGGCGGGCATCACCCCGGCGTTGTTGACCAGCAGGTTCAGACCCCGCCCCCCCAAGCGGGACTCCGCCTCCTTGGCCGCAGACTGGACGCTGGCCGGGTCAGTGACTTCTGTGTGCAGAGACAAGGAGGAAATGCTCTGGTGACACTGGGCACAACGTGGTAATCATAATATAATGACCATGGTAATGATAATATAACGATCATTATTATACTATGTAATGCGATAATGGGCAAGACAGATGGATGGCATCCTTGAAGTGACTGGACTGACCTTGAAGGAGCTGGGGGTGGTGATGGCCGACAGGGAGCTTTGGTGTGGGCTGGTCCATGAGGTCACGAAGAGTCGGAGACGACTGAACGAATGAACAACAACAACGCGATAATAATAGTATCATATAATGATAGTGATGATAATGATAATATTATGTAACACTAATAAAATAATAAAAAATAAAATAATATTTTAATAAAATTATTTTAATAAAATATTATTAAAATATAATTTTAATAATAAAATAATGAGAATATAATGATCATGATGATAATATGATAATAATATGATAATCATAATAATCATAATGATAACACTGTGGAACATGATAATAACATAGTATAATGATATGATAATAGAATAATAATAACACTATATAACACAATGATAATAATATAATAATGATAATGAAAACGCTATGTAACATGATGAAAATAATATAATAATAATAATAAAAGCACTATGTAACACAATGATAATATAATAATGATAATGAAAACACTATGTAACACGATGATGATGATGATAATATAATAATAATAACACTAGCCAATAGTCCAGAGGACAGGAGCAGAATTCAAAACGATCTTGACAGATTAGAGAGATGGGCCAAAACTAACAAAATGAAGTTCAACAGTGACAAATGCAAGAGACTCCACTTTGGCAGGAAAAACGAAATGCAAAGATACAGAATGGGTGAGGCCTGGCTCGAGAGCAGTACGTGTGAAAAAGATCTTGGAGTCCTCGTGGACAGGAAGGTGAACATGAGCCAGGAATGTGATGTGGCGGCAAAAAAAGCCAATGGGATTTTGGCCTGCATCAAGAGGAGCCTAGGGCCTAGATCTAAGGAAGTCATGCTCCCCATGCTCTATTCTGCCTTGGTTAGACCACTTTACCTGGAATCACATTGTGTCCAATTCTGGGCACCACAATTCAAGAGAGATATTGACTCTAAGCTGGAATGTGTCCAGAGGAGGGCAACTAAAATGATCAAGGGTCTGGAGAACAAGCCCTATGAGGAGCGGCTTAAGGAGCTGGGCATGTTTAGCCTGAAGAAGAGAAGGCTGAGAGGAGATATGATGATAGCCATGTATAAATATGTGAGAGGAAGCCACAGGGAGGAGGAGGGAGCAAGCTTGTGTTCTGCTTCCTTGGAGACTAGGACGCAAAGGAACAATGGCTTCAAACTACAAGGAAGGAGATTCCACCTGAACATGAGGAAAAACTTCCTGACTGTGAGAGCCGTTCAGCAGTGGAACTCTCTGCCCCAGAGTGTGGTGGAGGCTCCTTCTTTGGAAGCTTTTAAGCAGAGGCTGGATGGCCATCTGTCAGGGGTGATTTGAATGCAATATTCCTGCTTCTTGGCAGAATGGGGTTGGACTGGATGGCCCATGAGGTCTCTTCCCACTCTAGGATTCTAGGATTCTATGATTCTATGTAACACAATAATATAATAAAAATTTAATAATAAGAATCATGATGTTCATGATATTATAATGTCACACATTGGTAATTATAATATTATTATAATATAATGATAATGATAATATAAAATATAATAATGATATTATGATGATAATAATAATAATAAGAGAATTATAATAATATAATATAATGATGATGATGATGATGATAATAATAATAATAATAATATATACTGATAATGGTTCTAATAATATAATGATAATGATCATAATGATCATAATAATAAAATGATATATAAAATGGATTATAAGTGTCATTTCCTAATTGGGTCTCAACCCATTCAACCTAGCCACAAAAACAATGAAGTTCCTGGAGGAGAACAACTACTTTCAAAGGAAGGTCCGCACAATTAAACCGGAGATGGCACTTTCAAGCCAGGAACAGGACATTTTTCAAGCATTTTTACACAGCGTTACAGCCTTTTCTTGCCTATCTTCCATTGGGCAGATCCTCTGCCTTGAGAGCTTTTCCTTTCCTTTTCCTCCCATGCCTCTGTGCTAACAAACTGGGGACAATGGGTGTTTGGGAAAAAATGTCTGTAAGACTGTAGGATTTATATAGCAATATTAAATGACCACTCACAAGCCGGTTTTGCTTTGAAATGGATATATTGCTTGTATCTCTGCAGCAAAGGAAGACACTGCTGACTTTCCCCCACCACCACTTCCTTTTAGACACCCTTCCTGCCCATCATCCCCTCTTCTCAGTTTCCTTATTAGAACTGGTTGCTTCACAAGTTCCCATACAAGGTTTCCAGCGCCCTTTTCTGGCTTCAAAATGTCACAAAGAGAGAATTGAGGCAGCCAGGATGATTCAGTCAGGTTATCATGGAGGGAATTTGTGATGTCTTCATGCTGTCAGAAATTGACTCCTGACAATGTCAGAGCTGGAGATTGCAATTGCCTTCCAGCAGAGAGTGAGTCCAGTCCTTTATTTCCTTGGAGCAAAACACACACGCAGAGAGACAAGTATTTTGTCACCAACTGTCTTGCACTCTTTGCGTAAGGCATGTACCTGCATGCGTTCCTCTCAGGGATTAGCCATTCACATCAACAACCGAGTTGTTGCCAACCAGCTCGTTGAGCCCGTATTTACACATTTTTTTATTTGGGTCAAACAAGTAGAGTCTAAAGTGGTTATGTTATCCTCGAAAATAATGCTCACCTTTTTGGACTAAATTACATTGAAAAAAATGGGGTGCACATTAGTTTGACATTCTAGGCTGAGAGGAATCCAGTCCAACCCCCTTCTGCCAAGAAGCAGGACAATCGCATTGAAAGCACCCTTGACAGATGGCCACCCAGCCTCTGTTTCAAAGCCTCCAAAAAAGGAGCCTCCACCACATTCTGGGGCAGAGAGTTCCACTGCTGAACAGCTCTCACAGTCAGGAAGTTCTTCCTAATAATGGGGAGATATTGGAAAAATAGATATTTATTTATGCATAAATTGTATGTACTGAAATGTTTAGAAAAATCAGGTTCTCTCTGCAGGACAGAGAAGGACTGTTGAAAGGGTGAGGAGAAGGGGGTCCTGTTATCTATACATTCTTCAGAGACTGGTGCAATATAGCGTCTTCCTTCTAAGTCAGGAGCCTATCCCGCTCCCTCCTGGCTGGTCAAAGTAGGCCCCTTGATTGAGGAATGTAAGCTGTAAGCCAGCATTTCTCAACCTGGGGGTCGGGACCCCTGGGGGGGGGGGTCATAAGGGGGTGTCAGAGGGGTCACCAAAGACCATCAGAAAACACAGTATTTCCTGTTGGTCCTGGGAGTTCTGTGTGGGAAGTTTGGCCCAATTCTATCATTGGTGAGGTTCATAATGCTCTTTGATTGTAGGTGAACTATATATCCCAGCAACTACAACTCCCAAAGGACAAAATCAACCCCCCCCCCAACCCCAGCAGTATTCACATTTGGGCATATTGGGTATTTGTCTCAGATTGGTCCAGTGGAATGGAAGTACATCCTGCATATCAGGTATTTACATTACGATTCACAACAGTAGGAAATTTACAGTTATGAAGTAGTAACACAACTAATTTTTTGGTTGGGGGTCACCACAACATGATGAACTGTATTTAGCGGTCGCGGCATTAGGAAGATTGAGAACCACTGCTGTAAGCTGTATGCTACTCTCAGAAAAAAATATAGAGACATGCCTTTTGTATGTTGGAAGATAGAATTTGACATTTCTATGATGCTTAAAGTGACGCAGTGATGACGTTTCATATGTAGAAGCATGTTTCTTTGTTTGCCTGCATTTGTAGAGGTAGAAAAGGCACAGTCAACGCCTTTATCCTCGCTCTGGTTGCCTTTGGACACAGCTCCACTCCAGGGTCCCAGCTGGAAATAAAGCCGGACTTGATATTCACTCTCCTATTTGCTGCTACATTTCTGTGCTGCATCAAGAGGAGCGCAAGGCTATTCCGTCTTGTCTTGCCAAATCGGCCCGAAAGGGTCAAGGAAGAGGGGACGAAGCCCGTCTGTGGCCAAAGAGGAGATGTGGCAGCTCTTGTCCCCTTCCCGGAGGCCATGTCGCAACGTGCTGAGAGGCTATGGCCAACCCTCACCAGGCTTGTGCAATTTGGGGCCTTCTTGGGGACCGATTCGTGCGAAGGGAGGTTGAGATCAAAGCTCTGTTTTCTGCAGAAGTTTTTGTGCACGAATCATTCTCTTGAGAAAGATGCCCGGAAGGGTGGAATCTCACTGAGAAAACAGGTAAGGCGGGCCCAATGGGTCCGGCCCTTCCCTTGTCCTTCCCTTTGGGCCTGAAGCAAGGACAAGCTTGCGACCTGACCATCAGGTTCCTGGCCAGAAGTGGACGGTGCGGTCCTTCCTCGGAAACTTCTCTGTTTTTGTGGCTGAATGGGTCGAGACTTAATCATTCATTGGGAAAGGATTGCAAGATGTGCTCGAATGGCAAAGTGTCCCTCTCGCAGAAGCAACGTTTGGGCAGCTGAGGAAACCTTTCCCATGTTTTAGTGATGGAACCAATGAGGAAATGGCCTTGACCCCCCCGGAACTTACGTACCAAGCTGCAGAATCACCAGGTTGGGATGTGTGGAGGCCAAGGCCCTCAGCTCCTGCAAGGAAAGCAAAGGCGTGCAGAGAGGAGGGAGGCAGGTCTCGTTTGGGCGCCCCCAAAGGTCTCCCCAAAGAACCCCCGCCCCATGTATGGTCTTTAACTGCGCTCAACCATGGGACCCCAAAAGGCCATCTAGTCCAACACCATTCTGCCATAAGGGAAAAGCACAATCAAGGACCTCACAACAGATGGCCATCCAGCCTCTGGACTAGATGATCCTAAAGGACATCTAGTCCAACTCCAACCTAATAATAATAATAATAATAATAATAATAATAATAATAATAATAGAGTTCAAAGAGACCCCAAGGGCCATCCAGTCCAGCCCCCTTCTGCCTTCTTGCAGGAAAAGCACAACTGAAGCACTCCTGACAGATGGCATTCCAGCCTCTGCTTAATAATAATAGAATCCTAATAATAATAATAAAATCCTAGAGTTGGAAGGGACTCTAAAGGCCATCTAGTCCAACTCCAACCTAATAATAGCCACTGCTTAATAATAATAATAATAATAATAATAATAATAATAATAATAGGATCCTAATAATAATAATAATAATAATAATAATAGGATCCTAATAATAATAATAATAATAATAATAATAATAATAATAATAGAATCCTAGAGTTGGGAGGGAACTCCAAAGGCCATCCAGCCCAACCTCCTCTGCCCTGCAGAAAAAGCACAGTCAAAGCCCTCCTGACAGATGGACATCCAGCCTCTTCTTAATAATAATAATAATAATAATAATAATAATAATAATAGAATCCTAGAGTTGGAAGGGAACCCCAAAGGCTATCCAGCCCAACCTCCCCTGCAGAAAAAGTACAATCAAAGCCTTCCTGACAGATGGACATCCAGCCTCTGAATAATAATAATAATAATAATAATAATAATAATAATAATAATAGAATCCTAGAGTTGGAAGGGAACCCCAAAGGCCATCCAGCCCAACCTCCCCTGCCCTGCAGAAAAAGCACAGTCAAAGCCCTCCTGACAGATGGACATCCAGCCTCTTATTAATAATAATAATAATAATAATAATAATAATAATAGAATCCTAGAGTTGGAAGGGAACCCCAAAGGCCATCCAGCCCAACCTCCCCCCTGCAGAAAAAGCACAGTCAAAGCCCTCCTGACAGATGGACATCCAGCCTCTTATTAATAATAATAATAATAATAATAATAATAATAATAGAATCCTAGAGTTGGAAGGGAACCCCAAAGGCTATCCAGCCCAACCTCCCCCGCAGAAAAAGTACAATCAAAGCTTTCCTGACAGATGGACATCCAGCCTCTGAATAATAATAATAATAATAATAATAATAATAGAATCCTAGAGTTGGAAGGGAACCCCAAAGGCTATCCAGCCCAACCTCCCCTGCAGAAAAAGTACAATCAAAGCTTTCCTGACAGATGGACATCCAGCCTCTGAATAATAATAATAATAATAATAATAATAATAATAATAATAATAGAATCCTGAGTTGGAAGGGAACCCCAAAGGCCATCCAGCCCAACCTCCCCTGCCCTGCACAAAAGCACAATCAAAGCCCTCCTGACAGATGGACATAAAGCCTCTGCTTAATAATAATAATAATAGAATCCTAAAGTTGGAGGGGACTCCAAAGGCCATCTAGTCCAATCCCAACCCCCAGAAAAGCACAATAAGAGCAACAACAACAACGCTTTTCCCTACTCCTTGTGTTCCTGTGGGGAAAAGGGTGGAGTAATAATAATAATAACAATAATAATTTTTCCTACTCCTTGGGTTCCTATTGGATTCCCTAGCCTCCCCCTTCCTCTGTTGGGGAAAAAAGCACAGAGAGAAGCCGAGAAGCCAAGCTCTGCAGGGAAGGAGGAAGGGGAAGGGGAAGGGAGAAGGAAGGGAAGAAGACAGGATGGATGGGAAGGAAGAAGGAAGGAAGGAAGGAAGGAAGGGAAAGAAAGAAAGAAAGAAAGAAAGAAAGAAAGACAGAGAAAGAGCTGGGAAAAGGAAGGAAGGAAGGAAGGAAGGAAGGAAGGAAGGAAGGAAGGAAGGAAGGAAGGGGAAGGAAGGGGAAGAAGGTTGGAGGGAAGGAAGAAGAAGGAAGGAAGGAGAAGGAAGGAGGAGGGAAGGAGAAGGAAGGAAGGAAGGAAGTAAGGAAGGAGAAGGAAGGAGGAAGGAAAAAAGGAAGGAAGGGGGAGAAAGGAGAAGGAAAGGAAGGAAGGAAGAAGAAGGAAGGGAGGGGAAGGAGGAGGAGAAAGGAAGAAGGAAGGAAGAAAAGGGAAGAAGAAGAGGAAAAGGAGAAGGAAGGAAGGAAGGAAGAAGGAAAAGAAGGAAGGGAGGAGAAGGAGAAGAAGGAGGAAGAAAAAAGAAAGGGAGGAAGAAGAAGAGGAGAAGAAGGAAGGAAGGCAGGAAAGTGGAGGGAGGGAGGGAAGAAAGGAAGGCTTTCCTACTTTTTCTCCTCCTTGAGACCATATGGGGGCAAAAGGTGAGGTAGAAATAAAGTTAGTAGCAACAACAACAACAACAACAACAACAACAACCACAACCACAACCACAACAACAACCAATCCATTTTCCTTCTGGGCCTTGTTGAGCCCAAACCATTTGGAGAGATTGTTTTGCACAAAGGGCCTGGAGTTGTGGTTGTGGTTGAACCGAAAGCCCTCCCAAGGGAAAGTCCAGAGATCCCTTCCTCTCTGGCATCAGGAAGGAGACACAGTCAGGGAAGGAGGGAGGGAAGAGGAAGAGACAGGGAAAGGGAAGGGAAGGGAAGGGAGGGGGGCCTTTGGTGCTGACCTGTGCCTGGGGGCCCTGGGGGTCCCTGCAGGTGGCCAGGAGGACCTTGGGGGGCTTCTCCTCCTTCCGCAGCAGCTGCTTGACCAGCTCCAAGCCAATGCCCCGGTTGGCCCCCGTCACCAGCACCGACTCCGGCATCTTCCTCCTTCCCTTCTTCTCTTCCTTCTCTCCCCTCCACTGGGGCCCCTCTGCTTCTACTTCTTCCTCTGGGCTCCTCCTCTTTGGCTTCTTCCTTCCCTCCTTGCCTCCCTTCCAAGGCAAACAGCCCCAGGCTATGAATCGGAGAAGTCGGAAAGGGGGCCCCAAGGGACATCCAGTCCAACCCTATTTGGCCAGGCACAATCAAGACCCTCCCGGCAGAGAACCATCCCGTTTCATAGACATGGAGAAAGAGGACTATGGTGGAACCAAGTCTCCTGCAGATGGAAAGGTTATCCAGCCCAACCCTCTTTGGCGAGGCAGTGAGGACGAACAACCCAGAACTCCCTGCCTTCAAGCTGATCTGACCTGCAGCAGGGAGTTCCACAGTTCTTCTTTGCCCGCTTGGGCCAGTTTCCATGGTATGTGGCCACAGCAGCAGCTTCAGCTAAAAGACTCTCTTTCTGTTCTGGCTTTCTTTTCCCTTCCCAACATTGTAACAAATCCCCCCAATAAAGTATCAAATTAATTGCAACTTTTCTCTCTCTGTAGTGTTGTTTTGTGTCCTTCACTGCCTCCAAACTATTCCTTGCATGAACTTTCTCTCTCCCAGGCTGCAGATGGCTACCGGCCTGCCCGGGATGCGATTTTTGCATCCTGGGGAGGCCGAAACTGTGCTCCTCTGAACCGCGGATACGGAAACCCATCAGGTCCCCATATCCGCGAGTGAACAGATCGCTCCAAAATTGGTGCCATTCTTCTCTGGGGCTAATTCTAAGACTAATGAAGATTAATCCCGACAAGACAGAGGTCCTCTTGGTCAATCATAAAACAGACCAGGGTATAGGGTGGCAACCTGTGCTAGATGGGGTTGCACTCCCCCTGAAGTCACAGGTCTGCAGTTTGGGGGTCTTCCTGGATTCTTCACTTACGTTTGAGGCTCAGGCGTTGGTGGTGGCCGGGAGGGCCTTTGCACAACTAAGACTCGTGCGCCAACTGCGACCGTACCTTGGGAAGGTGGATCTGGCCAAGGTGGTCCACGCCTTAGTCACCTCTAGACTGGATTACTGCAATGCACTCTACATGGGGCTGCCCTTGAAAATGGCCCGGAAGTTTCAGATGATCCAACGGGCGGCAGCCAGGTTGTTAAATGGGGCTCCTTACAGAGAG